>SJYQ01004045.1:66209-111117 GCA_006410935.1 Redunca redunca
ACTGAATATGCTTAGGTTTAAAATCTATGAGGACTGTCCTGCAGGTTAAGGCCTTGGCCAGTTAGCTTGGACAAAGGCTTCTTTTATTTGTGAACAGACCGATTCTATAAACTGTTGTTAGCAGCAAATGATACCATGTATTCCTTCGCCCTAGTCCCAAAGTGTCATTTATATAAGGAGAAAAACAGGAGCATGTGGTTTTCTATAGTTTGTGTATTTTGTAATTTGCCATGAAATTTTTCACATACTTGCTACCATGTAATATCCAGTAGAAGGCAGAAGATGCCCACCTCTCAGTGACTCAAATAGAAGACCAAGTGTTACAACTGGCTGTTGACATAGCCTGTCATCTCAAATATAAGAGTGAGATGGACCATCTCAGGAGCGGAGACCAGACGTGCTGGAGGAACTTGAGGAAGGATGAACCACTCTGTCTTGAAGAGGGCTAGAATGGGATTGGGCTTCCCTCATGGCTCAGGTGGTAAAGAATATGCCTGCAATGCAGGAGGTCCAAATTCTATCCCTGGGTAGGGAAGATCACCTGGAGAAGGGCATGGCAACCCACACCAGTATTCTTGCCTGGAGAAGGCCACGAACAGAGGAGCCTGGCAGGCTACAGTCCATGGAGTTGCAAAGAGTTGGACAGGACTGAGCAACTAACACTTTCACTTTTACTTTCTTTCAGGATGGGATTAGCAGCCATTTCCCATTCTGTCTGGAGCCATTACCACCTCAGGATTAGAATCTAAGGTACAACATGGTGACTATAGTTGGTGAGACTGTATTGTATAATTAAAATTTGCTAAGAAAGTAGAACTTAAACGTTTTCATAAAAAAAGTAAATATGTGAGGTGATGAATATGCTAATTTGGTGGGAATATGCTAATTTCATACCTCTGTATACATATATCCAATCATCACATTATATACTTTGTATATGTATTATAAATTTGTCAATTATACAACAAAAATTTTAAAAAATAAACCAATGATGTTCATATCTGATTATTAAAGTTATCCAGAGGAGAACATTTTTTAAATTTTGTTAGAAAAAAATCTTGCATCTCTCTCAAGTTCCAAAGCGTTTACTCAGTCTTTTTTTTTTTTTAAGTATTAATTAATTAAACAGTCTGATGAGAAGGAAGGGGATCTGACCTCAATCAAGTAGCTCATTATGACATATGACAATAACATGTCAGAATAAATAGCGTGTGGTAGACACTCAATAAATGTTTTGACTGAGTAATAATATTAATAATTATAAAAATTAGATAATGTCTGAGGAACTTACTATGTACGAAGTGAAAGTGTTAGTCACTCAGTCATGTCTGACTCTTTGTGACCCCATGGACTGTAGCCCGCCAGGCTCCTCTGTCCATGGGGTTTCTTCAGGCAAGAATACTGGAGTGAGTAGCCATGTCCTTCTCCAGGGGATCTTCCTGACCCAGGGATTGAACTCGGGTCTCCTGCATTGCAGACAGATTCCTCACTATCTGAACCACTAGGGAAGTTCCTGTTATGTACTAAACACCTAGCTAAACACTATATTGAGGCAATTCCAGCTGAAACACATTTTTCACAACTCATTTGACAGCAATACCTGACCTAACTTAAAGTCATTTGATGGCAAAACTTCACCTGAACAGCTATGTGACTATTTCTGCTGCTGCTGCTGCTGCTGCTGCTGCTGCTAAGTCGCTTCAGTCGTGTCCGACTCTGTGCAACCCCATGGACTGTAGCCCACCAGGCTCCGCCGTCCCTGGGATTCTCCAGGCAAGAATACTAGAGTGGGTTGCCATTTCCTTCTCCAATGCATGAAAGTGAAAAGTGAAAGTGAAGTCGCTCAGTCATGTCCGACTCCTAGCGGCCCCATTGACTGCAGCCTACCAGGCTCCTCCGTCCATGGGATTTTCCAGGCAAGAGTACTGGAGTGGGATGCCATTTCTAGTCTTTTTAAATTCAATTTAGTGTGAGTATCTGTGTACTTTCCTGTAGAATAATTAATATGTTTGACTCTACTGCTCAAACTCTTTCATGGGTATTATGTGATACATAGACTTTATTTAAAAACTTCCCTGGTGGCTCAGATGGTAAAGCATCTGTCTACAGTGCGGGAGACCCGGGTTCGATCCCTGGGTTGGGAAGATCCCCTGGAGAAGGAAATAGCAATCCAGTCCAGGACTATTGCCTGGAAAATCCCATGGACAGAGGAGCCTGGTAGGCTACAGTCCATGGGGTCACAAAGAGTCGGATAGGACTGAGCGACTTCACTTCAAAAAATAAAAATGGGGGGCACGGCAAGGAGAGAGATGAGGCTGAGCTGGGTCTTGACAGTACTGTCCACCTGCCTGAGACCCTGGTCACAGCCACAGGGGCTGAGAGCAAATGGAAGCTGCAGATTGGAGTCAAGAAATGGGTGGACCACTGTCCCATCAAATCGCAGAAAGGGGACATCCTGCAGCTGCACTACACGGGGAAGCTAGAAGATGGAACAGAGTTTGACAGCAGCCTGCCCCGGAACCAGCCCTTTGTCTTCTCCTTGGGCACAGGCCAGGTCATGGAGGGCTGGGACCAGGGGCTGCTAGAGATGTGTAAGGGGGAAATGCAGAAGCTGGTGATTCCATCAGAGCTGGGGTATGGAGAACGGGGAGCCCCAGGAAAGATTCCAGGTGGTGCAACGTTGGTGTTCAAGGTGGAGCTGCTCAAAATCAAGCAACATTCAGAACAATAGCCAAACTGGAGAGGGGCAGTGGAGAGGCCCCCATCAGGGACCAGACTGTTTAAAGAAAGAAAAAAAAAAAAATTAAACTGCTCCGCCCCAAAAAAGAAAGAAAAGAAAAATCTCTTAATTCTAGGGTACTTCCAGTCTTGTGGATTTTAGACAAGGGTTGTAGACACTAAGTCCTTCCAATAACATTTGACTGAATGTTACTATTTTATCTATTTTATGATTGGGAAACCAAAGCACAGAGAGATTAAGTAGCTTTTCTAAGGTCATACAGCTGATGATGACTGAAGTTAGGACCTGAATTTAGGCAGTTTGTCATTAAGACCTATGATACCCACTGTTTTGTGCTACTTCTTATATGGATAATGGCACATAATAGAGAATCAAGTTTCATGATAGGATGATGGAATGCCTATGCATAACCTATAAGAAACTATTTTATAAACAAGCAGAAATGCTTTGTGTTTCATTTTGGACAACTAGTCTAACGCATTGACCAAGAGCTACAGGTACAAGAAAGCAATGCTGCATAGAAGAGGAAAGGGACAAGGTCACTTTATCAGCAGCAGGTCCTGGGAAACCCAGGACATCAAAGAAGAAGCAATCATCAGAGGAAGATCTTAGGAATCTTTGTGTTAGATGTCTGGGAGAACCCCAAGGCAGCACCGGAAAACGGACCAAAGAAATCAGGAGAACTACACACCCACAGAGATCCAAGAGGTGACTGAAGATCTCTGCTTCCCTTTTTCATTGACCTGGATGTCCTACTGGGATTACAAGGGTCGCAACCAGTTTGCTACTAGATGCCCCTCCTCTTATTTCCCTCTGCCAAGTGAACAATCTGTGAAGGCCAGTGTGGAGGTTACCAGGGGAAAGGGGGAAAGAAACAGCCTGCATGATGCTGATCATTCTTCTCAGTAGAGTCTCTTGGGAAAGTGATCTTCTAGTTGTTTTTTCATATTTAGAAATATACTTAAGTGATTTTTAAAAAGGAGTAGAGAGATAGAAATTGATGTTTTCAACAACAAAGGGGAGGGAATGGGGCCCTTTGTAAAATAATTGGCTACCATGAAAGGGGCCAGAAGGACTGCAAACAGATGCTGAGGGCAAGCAAGGAGGAGGTCGAAAAAACAGATGCTAATGGCCATAAGAGAAATGAGTTTTCCAGAGAGTTCTGTTACATTATGATGTGTTCTGGAGCTAGAAGGTGCTAAGGTGAAATAACTCTACAAATAAGGAGAGGATAATTAAGTTTGCTGGTCTCTGAGCTAAATGCCGGCCAAGTAGAATGGATTGCTTAACGCACCATCTGGAGTGGGGTCCAATTTATCCAGGGACTCTCAGGCTTGGACTATGAAATTAGAAAGGTGAGTTTTTAATACTAAACAGAGATGTTTATTGAGGGCATGATGATTCATTTTCTAGCATGTTTTTATTAAGTAATAATATTTGAAGAAAACCTTTAAAGTATTCTGAGGACGGTGAGTTATGGTTGTAGCTACATGGATTCACAGAAACATAAATCCATTTTGTCTAGAGATCAAAAGTGATGGTAAAACAAGTTTGTTTAACCTTGAGGTAATGCTGGAGTTAATGTACATGTGGACTTTGGGTGATTTGCATCAGAGACTGAAAAATTATTCAAAACGATTTAAACTCTCCTCCCCTTTTATCCATATAATATGGCCCTCTGCCAAAGCACTTGGATGAGTGTCTAACAGAAAGTTCTTACAAGGCTGACAAATCAACTAAATGGACCTTTTTAATCACTATAAAAATGAAGCATACTTGCAGAGATCAGAATGCCAATTTTTTATCTGAAATTTCTTTCAGAGAAATTACATTTTAAACTATTGAAAACCAGCCTAGAACTGCTTATAGCACAGCAGTGCATTCGAGCCACTATCATTAGTGGCCAGGAAATGTTACTGAAAAGTCAAAAAATACACATTGTGTTAAACCATATGTATCAAAAGTTTTGACATGAAATAACTTCAGTGTTTTAAAATAAACTTTGGGGGTTCATTTTACATTCAAGATCTCTTGAGTTACGTGGCAAGAAGAAACTAGGTGTTTTCATGTCCTGGGACAGAATGTAAAGAGTAGCAGGAAAAATTATGAAATGAAATTTATTTTTAAAATAATTATTGCAACATAGTCATCTAATTTAGCGCTTCCCTGGTGGCTCAGAGGGTAAAGCATCTGCCTGCAAAGCAGGAGACCTGGGTTCCATCCTTGGGTCAGGAAGATCCCCTGGAGAAGGAAATGGCAACCCACTCCAGTACTCTTGCCTAGAAAATCCCATGGACAGAGAAGCCTGGTAGACTACAGTCCATGGGATAGCAAAGAGTTGGACACGACTGAGCGACTTCACTTTCACTTTCAGTCATCTAATTTAGCTCTGGTATCATGAACTATAGTAATAGTCTCTTGTTTTTGTCTGTTCAGCCTGCATTTCCCCCCTTTTTGGTGGCAATTATGAACTCTATTTTTGCTTGCAAAGTAATTCGGGCAAGTCTGGCCTCATTTCACCCTGCTCTGTGGGATGATAAGCAGACACATTTACAATGAGCAGCTCAAGGACAGTTATAAGATCCTAGTTGAGGGAGGGAGTTCAGCCCAAGACTCTTTCAGAAATCACCGGAAAGAGAAGCTAAGCTGATAAACCAAGAGCCACCAACAGCCTCTATGTAGTGAAAGCTTGCCTGAGATTGAAACCAACACAGAAAATGAAAGAGTGAAGAGATGGCGAGACCTGATGGTAAGAGGGGCTGGGGAGAGGAGAAAGACCAGGACAGCAGTTATGACACTCTTCCTAAAGCTGGCTCTCTTGCTTCTGGATTTTTCTGCCATATAAACTAATATTTCCTCTTTATTATTTTAAGCAAGTTTATAATTAAGAGTCTATCGCAAAGTTTAAAGATTCAGATTTTCAGGAGTTGATACTTTCAGAGAACCAGAGATCAAATTGCCAACATCCATTGGATCATCCAAAAAGCAAGAGTTCCAGAAAAACATCTACTTTTGCTTTATTGACTACACCAAAGCATTTGGCTATGTGAATCACAACAAACTGTGGAAAATTCTTAAAGAGTTGGGAATAGCAGACCACCTGACATGTCTCCTGAGAAATCTGCATGCAGGTCAATAAGCAACAGCTAGAACTGGACATGGAACAACAGATTGGTTCCAAATCGGGAAAGGAGTATGCCAAGGCTGTATATTGTCATCCTGCTTATTTAACTTATATGCAGAGTACATCATGAGAAAATGCAGGCTGGATGAAGCACAAGTTGCAATTAAGAGATTGCCAGGAAAAATATCAATAACCTCAGATACACAGATGACACCACTCTTATGGCAGAAAGCAAAGAAGAACTAAAGAGCCTCTTGATGAAAGTGAAAGAAGAAAGTGAAAAAGCTGGCTTAAAACTCAACATTCAGAAAACAAAGATCATGGCATCTGGTCCCATCACTTCATAGCAAATAGATGAGGAAACAATGGAAACAGTGACAGACTTTTTGGGGAGGGGGGGCTCAAAAATCACTGCAGATGGTTACTGCTGCCTTTACTCCTTGAAAGAAAAGCTATGACCAACCTAGACAGCATATTGAAAAGCAGAGACATTACTTTGCCAACAAAGGTCCGTCTAGTCAAGGCTATGGTTTTTCCAGTAGTCATGTATGGATTGTGAGAATTGGACTGTAAGGAAACCTGAGCACCGAAGAATTGATGCTTTTGAACTGTGGTGTTGGAAAAGACCCTTGAGAGTACCTTGGACTGCAAGGAGATCCAACCAGTCATTCCTAAAGGAAATCAGTACTGAATACTCCTTGGAAGGACTGATGCTGAAGCTGAAACTCCAATACTTTGGCTACCTGATGCGAAGTACTGAGTCATTAGAAAAGACTCCAATGCTTGGGAAAGATTGAAAGCGGGAGGAGAAGGGGACAGCAGAGGATGAGATGGTTGGATGGCATCACCGACACAATGGACATTAGTTTGAATAGGCTCTGGGAGCTGGTGATGGACAATAAATCCTGGTGTGCTGCAGTCCATGGGGTCGCAAAGAGTTGGACCCAACTGAGCAACTGAACTGAACTGAACTCAAGTGGGTTAAAGTGTAAACTAACTGACTAAATCAAAGTGGAATATGAAAAAGTTTGAATCTCTCTACCTCAGAAGATATTTGATGTTACCTATTATGCAATAGTGGAGAAGGCAATGGCACCCCACTCCAGTACTCTTGCCTGGGAAATCCCATGGATGGAGGAGCCTCATAGGCTACAGTCCATGGAGTCGCTAAGAGTCAGACACAACTGAGCGACTTCAATTTCACTTTTCACTTTCATGCATTGGAGAAGAAAATGGCAATCCACTCCAGTGTTCTTGCCTGGAGAATCCCAGGGACAGAGGAGCCTGGTGGACTGCCGTCTATGGGGTCGCACAGTCAGACAGGACTGACACGACTTAACAGCAGCAGCAGCATTATGCAATAATGAAGTAAATGGTCAAATTATCTCTTGCTATAGTTTAGAGCCTGGTTATATGCCCAATGTAGCTGGAAGTTTAAGTTGTTATTTTATCATTAAGTTGTGTCCAATACTTTTGTGACTTCTGGACTGTAGCCCACCAGGCTCCTCAGTCCATGGGATTTTCCTGAGAAGAATACTGGAGTGGACTACCATTTCCTCCTCTAAGGGATCTTTCTGACCCAGAACTGAAGCCACCAACTCCAAATCTCCTGCATTGCAAGCAGATTCTTTTACTGCTGAACTATCCAGGAAGCTGAACCTAACTACAGCTGGAATTTTAGGTTGCTAGGTATAAAATGTCATGACAGCTCTGTTTTTTGTTCTATGTCCTTAAAGAAAGATAAAGCATATAGCCAAAGGTGGCACACCAGAAAGCAGAAATAAGGGCAAAAATAGTGTTCTTATTTGTTTGTTGGGTGCTATGAATCTACAGTTAATCAAAACAAGGCAACGTTGGTAGGATGACAGGCAAAAAGATTAGTGGAAGTGAAAAGAAAATGCAGAAAGAGACTGATTTTCCATAACACATAGTCAAGCAATTTAATAGGGGAAATTCTTAATCAGTGAGTGATCTGGAAAAAATGGAAAAGAAAGTATGGGAAAATACTAACTTTAATACCTTATCTCACAATAATAAAAAAAAAATTAATTTGAGATATTCACAGACCTAAAACATTAGTCAGAAACTATAACATTTCTAGAAATAAACATAGACAAATATTTCTGGGAATCTTGGATAAATTATGAGAAAAGGCAAAATGAGCATTAACAAGAAAAAGTACAATACATTGGACTTTAAGTTAAAAACTCCTGTTCATCAAAATGCATCATAAGAAAATGAAAAGGCTGGAACAATACCCAACAAATGATTTGAGCCCAGGATATCTGAGCTCCTACAATTCAGTAACAGAAAAACAAAATATTATACTAGTAAAATATTGAAAGATACTTCACAAAAGAACAAATTCAAGTGCAATAAGCACACAGAGCCTCACTATCATCAGTCATCAGGAAAATGTGAACTTAAATTACAGTGAGACCCCCACATCAACATCAATTAGAAACGATTGAAGGAATTGATCAGCCCAAATGTTAGCAAGGATGTAAAGCAGCTAGAACACGCATATTGATGAGGAAAGGGTGAAATAGTAGAACTACCTAGGAAATACATTTGGCACTTCCTATAAAGCTAAACATTAACTTACTTTGGCAAAGCAATTCCTTCTGTAGATATTTACCAAAAAGAAAACTTTAAAGTATTTTTATACACAAAAACTCACACATCAAGGTTGATAGCTGTTTTAGTCAATTGCATCCCCAAACTGGAAACTGTTTAAGTGCTTCTCAGCAGGAATATATAAAACAGTGTGTGGTTTGGTCATGTATTCAATAACAATAATAATATGAAAAGTAAACTGATACATGTGACACAATGAATGAATCTCTTAAAAACACTACGTTGAGCAGAGAAACCTAGGCACAAAGTTACATGTCGTATTTCCATTTCTGTGCAGGTCAGGAGCAGATTGTTCCTCTAAAGTGGACGCATCATAGCACTTAGCTTCAGTTCAGTTCAGTCGCTCAGTCATGTCTGACTCTTTGCGACCCCATGAATCACAGCACACCAGGCCTCCCTGTCCATCACCAACTCCCAGAGTTCACTCAGACTCACGTCCATCGAGTTGGTGGTGCCATCCAGCCATCTCATTCTCTGTCGTCCCCTTCTCCTCCTGCCCCCAATCCCTCCCAGCAACAGAGTCTTTTCCAATGAGTCAACTCTTCGCATGAGGTGGCCAGAGTACTGGAGTTTCAGCTTTAGCATCATTCCTTCCAAAGAAATCCCAGGGCTGATCTCCTTCAGAATGGACTGGTTGGATCTCCTTGCAGTCCAAGGGGCTCTCAAGAGTCTTCTCCAACACCACAGTTCAAAAGCATCAATTCTTCGGCACTCAGCCATCTTCACAGTCCAACTCTCACATCCATACATGACCACTGGAAAAACCATAGCCTTGACCAGACGGACCTTAGTCAGCAGAGTAATGTCTCTGCTCTTGAATATGCTATCTAGGTGGCTCATAATATGGATACATTCCAGTTATTTTAAAAGTTGAGAGCACAATATCAAGGTTTAAGAAAGTTAATTTTTAACCTTGGCTTCTACCTTTGTGACTTTTACCAAAATGTTCAAAGTTCCCAACTTTCTTCCTCTATAAAATTAAAGATCTGTTGCATTTTTTCTCTTTGAAGTCTACTTCAGCCTTATATTTAGACAAAAAGTTAAAGAGAAGCATCTTCTATAGTCAATCATCCCATAAACATGGGCAGGGCAAGTTAAGCAGCAGCTGAAACTGTTACTTGTAACAAGTACTTAACTGAACATTTCCTATGAATATGAGTCTTTATGATGCACTGGGCTTAAGGCTGGGACCCAAAGGGATTTCTGCAAATTTGGGGACCATATCAAAAATAAAATTCTGTATTTATTGAAAACATATCCTTTCAGTTACAGCACTTTCTGTGTATAGCTATGACACTTTCTTTGTGCAGCTCTATCACCTATGACTTAGACAGTTAAAGGACTTAAATGCCAAATTCTAGAATGTGCTTTTCTCCCTTATGTCAGTTAGATCCAAGTTCATCGATGATCAACTACAGAAGCTGAAAAACCACTTTGGGAACACTGCCAGCTCCTGTTTCTAGGCTGATTTCTAACAGATGTCTTACCCTTGTTCATTCCCCCTCTTCATTTCAGCTGCTATCCCTTTGTGCTAACAAAAGGAATCTTTCAGCCATTTTATACACCTGTAGGAAGCTACACAGCCCAGTATAAGAGGGCACATCTAGATTAAAATTGCCTTTTTCCCCTGACATACAAACACAAAGTACCTCATGGCAGCTTGCACACTCTGTTCCTAAGTTGCTTGCACGGGGCCTGGCAATTTGATAGATTTAATACAAAGACATTCCGATCACAGAACCACTGGACTGACATTAAGGCATTAGGACGGATGAAAGCTGTCATCCTTAAACACTTCACAATCGACTGTGCAAAAATTTGACCTGGTATAAAGTGCAAAACATTCAGGAGTAAACCAGATTTGCTCCCTTTGGAATAATACTGTACCTGTAAGCAGGATTGTGATTAGGACTGACATCAGATTCCCATTTTTAGGAATATCTCATTAACATCAACTGTGGCCAAAAAGGTAAAAGAACATATGTTTATTTCATAAGGCAAATAATTTCATCTGGCAAATGTTGTATTCTCACACAGCTTCACAATAAGTACAAAGCTAAATAAAAATGGAAATTATTTTGCAAGCTCTCCTACAACTTAAAAAAAAATGAAAGAAAGATACCTTGGGACTTATTTTCGAGATATACAGATTCTTGAAATTCTTTATTCTTTTATCAGCTCTGTTGCCCAAGGGGAAATCTGTACAACAGGCATCATATGTCTTTAATAATGAAGCAAAGTACTGTAGCTCAAATCTTTCGAGCAGCTAAGAAACCCAATTGTGTGTAGGAAATGTGAGAAGAGTTTGTTTTACTAGAGCTATAAATTCAGCAACATCCAAGGGTTAGGCTTATTTCAATTGAAGGCAGAAAGGCAAAACTGACGAAAACATTTTAAAGGATAATCCATATGGACTGAGTCTGAGGGAAATTTTTCATGAAGCAAATACCTTCCTTATAAACCAGAGAGCTCTAGAATCCTCCCTTCCTTTTTGTGTTTAGAGGCTCAAACTCTATAAGACTTCTCAAAACAAAGTTTCATCCTTCTTGAAAAAGGACAACTGAGACATTTATTTTAAGAGCTCTGGTTTAATTTTTCTAAGTGAAATGTTTATGATCCTATTTACAAGTATGCATTTCTGGTTAAAAATGGCAAAATTGGAGTTAGCAAATTAAGATAGCAAAGATTTTGCTTGTAATGACACTGTTACACCAAACAGTACATTATGTGCTTTAGCTGATGGATGAACAATGACTAAAAGCTGCTATTAAGCAAAGTAGATACATTAAGGATAACTATAAAAATAATTGTATTTAAGGCATCAAGAAAACATTTTAGGTATCAGTTCCATATGGTTTTCCTGTTGCTTCAAATTGATGTCATAATAAATACTATCCATTGAGACTCAAGATAAACTCAATCCAAAGATGTCAATTCAAGGCACTGCAGATTTTTAAAAATACATTTAGTCAATAGTTCATTTTTCTTTCAAAAACCCATTCAGCTGAAAAATGTGTAATTTTAGTGACAGGAAAGGAGCACATTTACTTGGATGCTTTCATTTAGAAAACCCTGGCACTATGAAAACAGTACTGATAACAGACCAGCTCCATTCTTAGCTGAGAACAGCTAAGGAACACCACTGAAACTGGTGTGCACGCCAGTGAATTGAAGAATCTTTTCATCTTGACTAATGAGCTTTTTAGCTGAAGACTCATCACAGATCTAACATCTACATGTCACTTGGCAACAAGCTTACTGCAGGGCAAAATTCAAATTAACTCAATATAAATATTGCTCAAAACAATCCCATTAATTTTAAGAAATATAACAGAAAAATTCTTTCCACACACAAATGATCTCTTTATTCTGTTATTAGAAAATGGTGTGATAGTTTTTCCTGACTCTATCTTAGGTGTTTGTACAGTCCAAACAAAAGAACTCAATGTTCTGTTCCAGAACTTGATATGTTAGACAAATTTCTTACTAAAAACTCTTGACTGCTTCTTCAAACACAGTTCTGAAAAGTGTGCCTATTTGACTTTCTAATCTAAAACAGGTTAGATGCAGAAAATCAGAAGGGGCCATGACTATATTGGCAGGCCATCAACAATCAGCAAGAAATGAACGTTGACAGGCGGATGGAGAGGGACGAGTTAGAGGAACCGTAAAATACACAAAGTAATTATGAAAAGTAAACACATCAAACTGACCCAAGATTTTAAAAGGGATAGCATCTTGAGGCAAGCATCTCTTCAAATAATTACTTGACTATACATGATAAAATT
This sequence comes from Redunca redunca, assembly GCA_006410935.1. Classification (NCBI taxonomy): domain Eukaryota; kingdom Metazoa; phylum Chordata; class Mammalia; order Artiodactyla; family Bovidae; genus Redunca; species Redunca redunca. Next base: position 78,499 of record SJYQ01004045.1, read on the forward strand.
GATATGTACAATGATGGCCCGGAGTCACACAAGAAAACATTCAATCATACGCCCTGCTCCAATAAGACAGTATGCATTTAACACATCATACAAGTATTCCCATAAAAACACTTAGCCTATTTTTTAAAAATTAAAGCATGAGCATTTCTAGGTAGACCCTTTCTGGAATATCTCATCCCAATGATGTCAGACCTCGGATGCTTGACCATGTTAGTGTCAGACTATATGAAACATAATATGGTTGCCAGATGCTGACTGACAAGGCACAACTTATCAACTAAATAACAACAAAAAGTCCAGGTAATACAATATTTAACTTTAAAATAACCATGTAGCCATGACTCAATGGACATGAGTTTCAGCAAGCTCCAGGAGATGGTGAAGGACAAAGAAGCCTGGCGTGCTGCAATACATGGGGTCTCAAAAAGTCAGACAGAACTGAGCAACTGAACAACAACAATTGCTGTATAGTCTTCATGATAATAACACTTAATGTCTCCAAAATATTTCTTCGAGTGGATATTTTAAATCTTATTCCCCACTTCTCTTTGGTTGACCATTTAAATTGTTTGTAAAAATACTGTAATGAAAGCTTCAGGTCTAGGGATGTTTTGCAATATAAATAATAAAAGAAAAGGTCACAAGTAACAAATCTAAAGGACACACATATTTGTGTAGATAGCTGAATACCCAGTGGCAAGACAAACTCCAGTTCTCTTAATAAAGTGGCTCTGGTTTCATTCCAGCGTGTCCTTCTCAGGATGTGGACTTAGCCATAAGACCAGCTTCCCTTATGGCTGCAAAATGCCACTAGCAGCACCAGGCTTCACATATTGACACATCAAGAAATCTGGCAGAGCAGAGAACAATTTTTCCCCCTGATTTCTCCCTCATAAAAACTCAGATGACTTCTTTCCTCTCATCCCAGAAAAACTCTCCAATTTCCCCATTGTGAATTCCTGAGGCTCATGGTGGTTCCTGAGCCCTGTGGCTGACACAAGCCATGCACTGATTGACTTAGGCCTGGGTCACTAATCACTGTGGGATCTCCCTGAGACAATCAAGCACAGGCCTGGAGGTTGAAGTGGATCTCACTTTGACTGTGGAGGAGTCAACACCTATCTGAAGTTTGGGTAATTATGTGGATGAGGGAAAAATGGATTGCTAGCATGACGCAGTGACTTCACTTTCACTTTTCACTTTCACGTATTGGAGAAGGAAATGGCAACCCACTCCAGTGTTCTTGCCTGGAGAATCTCAGGAATGGGGGAGCCTGGTGGGCTGCCAGCTATGTGGTCACACAGAGTCGGACACGACTGAAGCGACTTAGCAGCAGCTGCAGATGATAATAAACAGTGATTATTACATTAAAATGGATGTTGTATGTATAAAAACTTTCTCTTTTATTTAGCTTCCTTCTTTAGTGTAGTTTGTCATACATACTGCAAATATTTTCATTTCATAATTTAAAGTTTTTTGACTACAATGACTAGAACGCATTTGAATTTTTTCAAGCAAAGGAGGAAATATTATTTTTACTGTTGTTACTGTTATTCAGTCACTAAATTGTGTCCAATTCTTTGTGACCCCATGGACTGCAGTACACCAGGCTCCCCTGTCCTTCACTATCTCCTGGAGTTTGCTCAATGTATGTTCATGGAGTAGGTGATGCTATCTAACCATCTCATCCTCTGCCACCCCCTTCTCCTTTTGTCTTCCATCTTTCCCAGCATCAGAGTCTTTCCCAGTGACTCAGCTATTCACATCAGGTGATCAAAGTATTAGAGCTTCTGCTTCAGCATCAGTCTTTCCAATGAAAATTCACGGTTGATTTCCTTTAGGATTGACTGGTTTGATTTCCTTGCTGTCCAAGGGACTCTCAATAGTCTTCCCCAGCATCACAGTTCAAAAGCATCAATTCCTCAGCACTCAGTACATATTTATTGTCTTTTCCTTCCAAGACAGTGTCATTCCCCAGGACTGGGGAAAAGGTTTTAAAGTGAGCAGGCTTATTTGTTGTTTACATTCTTGTACTTTCTTAGCAACAATGATGGGGTGGAAGGATAAGCATCTGATCCAAGCACAGCCTATCCCAGCTCTCTGTACCCCTGCTCAATTGTGATTCACCCAGGGCATAAGCACATGGTCCTAGCCAGATTAGTCTACTTTCCAAATAGCTTTATAAGTAGGAATCCTGGGAGTTGGGGAGAGTTGTTGAAAATTGACTGTTTCATCTTGAAAAACTATACCCAGAGCTGCTGGTGACTCCAGTTCCAGCCTTGTGGAGAAAGCAGGTTTCTGAGATGCCAGGATACAAAGAAGAACAGAAAGAAAAGGTGGAACAAAATGTCCCAGAGACCTTGACAAAGGCTCTCTCCTCGACCAAACTCTGCTTAGGCTGCTCTGAACTTTCCCAACTAGGCCTTCAATCTTACAGACTTCACTGTTTGTCTCTGTATTGTCCATATTAACAAGAATCCTGGTAAGCTGGCTTAGTTAGAATTCCTCATCCTCCGTTTCTGATCACAGTTTGATAGCTCATTGGGTTCCATATTTTCCATCATCCCTCAGTTGATGCTGGATCACCCAGCCCTTCCTTCAGCAAGACTTCTGATAGGATGTATTAGGCAGAATCTCCCATTACCACTGCTGCTTCCATGCAGTTTTCAATACAATGACTCACATCCTGCTCTTGGTTGCAAATTCCCACTTACCCAGGCTATATCTGGTGTGTGTGTGTGTGCATGCTAAGATGCTTCAGTCATGTCTGACTCTGAAACCCCTTGAATTGTAGGTCACCAGGCTCCCCTTTCCATGGAATTCTCCAGGAGAGAATACTGAAGTGGGTTGCCATGCCCTCCTCCAGGGGATCTTTCTGACCGAGGGATCAAACCTGCGTCTCTTATGTCGCCTTCATTGGCAGGAGGGTTCTTTATCACAAATAACAGCTGGGAAGGCTGGCTGTTTCTGGAATTGAGCCCAATCTCTCTCTCCCACTGCAAGACCCTAGTATCATGGTTCCTGTTTCTATCACAAAGGCATTGCTTGCGAAACGTCTTGTTTGCCATCATTTACAAGTGTCATTGAATATATATATATTTTTTTCTTTAACTACATCCAACCACCTGGTTCTAGCTGTGTCCAGCAACATTCAGGCCCTTTCCAGGTATTGGGGTAGGAAGTTTCCAGAAAGTTTATCCCCAATAACTTCCATAAGTATCTGCTGCTTATTGTCAGTTTGGTTTCCCAAAATGTTATCCTACCTAGTCTATAAATCAGTTTGTATTTGCTATTAATAAATCATAGACTGGATATTTTCAAAATTGCCTATAGTCTCACAGAAAAATATCAGAAGTAGGAGGAAATCTAATCTAGTGGAAGAAATACAGTCTTCAGAGTTCGGCAAGCCTAAATTCAAAACTGTTCTTTTCCTGTTCACTAACCATATTATTTTTGGACAGTTACCTGAGCCTTAGTCACTTCAGTTACAAAAATGGGCATATTAATGCCTAGCTAGTGTCATATTAAAAAGCTAGCATCTAATAAATATCTTTTTTTACTGGAAGAAAAAGATATCTTCTATTCTTATTTTAAATACAAATTGCTTGATCTAGAGAACTCATATAACCCACATCTCTGTACATCATTATCTTAATTTTTAACTAAGAAGTTCAAAAATCTCTTTAAAATCTAATTTTTAGAATCAATTTAGTATCTTCAGATTCATAAATATTGTCATATCTTAATCAAATTAAGTATGAATAATTTATATCTATGCAAAAAGAAGAGTCTTTTTTTCCTGGGAAAAGTATTACTTAGGGAATAAGGGAATAAATATATAGTAAGCATCTTCATGGAATTTCTAACTTCTTGACACTTTTCAATTACATTTTGAACCACTGATGAGGCTGACTTTATTTGGCTGGAGTCATTAAGCCAAATGAAAGGTAACAAAACTGCATGAAACTTAAGTATTTCTGAGTAAGCCATCTCTAATGTTTATATTCTCTGCTTCCTTTGGTAACAAGTGTTTCAATAAATGTATGTCTTGGGGAATTTAAGGGTAAATTTAGAACAATGGAAAATCTACCTGTGAAAAATCATTGGCTTTGTGAGGTTCCTAATTATACACTCAAAATATATATAATCATGTATATTTCAAGTGTTAATCAACTTTTTAGAGCAAAAGCATGAACCTGCATGCCTTATCAGTATCTCTATACTGGAAGCTATTTCTTTGTAGACTTTCCAAATTAATTTGCGAGCTATGTAGGAAATATTCATTAGTATATATTCTTGAAGTTTGAATTATTTTTAAGGATTTAATGAATCATGTCAGCAAGTCAGTTTAATTCAAAGAGAATGCTTTATTGCTTAGCCTTAAATTTTAAATTTATATGTATGCTCACTTCAGGAAACACCTTAATTATTTAAAGCTTTCCTTAACATATGCAGATGTAAAACAATAGTTTTTTGAAGGTGGAAATATTTTTACATCAGAAGAGATCAGAAAAAGATGGATAAGAGTAGAAACACCGCTGTTTTTCATTTCCTTACAAGCATTTGTCAGCTAAAGGTTACTTTTCAGGTCAGGAAAACTTGTATGCTAATCCCTTCTGATGAGAGATTCAAGGAACCATGTTGGGAGTTCGGTTTTCTTAAGTAAAGGAATATTGTAATTCTCAGAATGGCAGAAGCACGTGTAAATATGATGTTACATTTAAGATGCCTTCCTTATCTCCGAATTTTGGTTGGGTACAATGTTCAATTCACAAATATTAAATATATACACATGTAGAATTTAATGTTTATCGTTACATTTTTTCATTTATTTAAAACTTTGCTAAAGAGCAAAGTTTTCAAGTCCTAAATTCCATTGTAATGCTTGCACTGCAGCACATAATTTGGAAAATCTTGAGACCTTTTTATTGTCTCAAGATTTAAAGGAACATATATTGCATACAACTAGAGATTCATGGGGCAGAAACTTAAGTAAAAGCTGTTAGAGGAAATGGCAGGGTTCAGGGAGTCAGAGAGTGAGGATTGGCTTACAGTAAACTAAGCAAATTGATTTTTCTTTCATTTAATCTGTGTTGTTCTCTGGAAAGAAACACACACTCATGTATACACATGAGCAGGCACACACAGAGTCCACTGTAATTAGAGAAACAACCATTTGTAGTTTCCTGTGTTTTGTTTTGTTTTGTTTTGTTTCAGATAGTGGGAGAGATATCAAGAATAGAAAATATTCATCTCTACATGTATTCTTGGAAATATAAAGATTCCACTGTCGAATGGAAAGATGATGTCTATTTTTTTTCTCATACATCTTTTAATAACAGTAAATAAAGGTAACATTTAACAGTAAGTTCCATGGTGAAGGTCCCTTTACATTCAGAGATCTTTGAACTCAGACACATGTCAGACTAAAATACATGATGCTAAGTACATAAATTAATGAGCATTTATTTCCAAAGGTAGCTGCAGAAAACATTTTGGCAGAGTCAAAAGGTTACAAAACAGAGAAAACATTACAAAATGTCCCAAGAGGTTAGCAAAGAGGCAGGGGCACAGACCACCAAGAATCCACTTGGCAAAAATACTTTTCTGCAGCCGTTAAGGGGAATCACAAAGACTGGCTGTTCAGGGAGCTGCTGTGGGAGAGGCTGACAGGGAGGGGACCTGCCCAGTGCCTAGCAAGCCCACCCTGGGAATGCACAGGAATTGAGGCGGGGCTGGGGGCAACGACAGAGACAGTGCCAATTTCCTGGTGGGAAAAAAAAAAAAAGACGAGTCATACTATCTTATTCCTCTACCATGATAACATCGATCGAATGAAATGAAGCATTCTTTCAAATGCAATACAAAACTGACATTGAAAAAGTTTCCACAACAGCTTGGCTTGAAACGACTCGGGTTTCATCTCACAAGTAGCAAACCAGTGTACCAAAATGTCACCAGGTAACAACAAACGGCTGGCTCTGTATGCAGAAGAGGAAGGCTTGCTCCCCCTCCTGGACTCTCCCCACCTCCCGAGGGCAGGGCAGGGTGCACAGTGAGGGTGCCCCTTCCCCTAGGACACCCTCCCTCTGCCTGCCCCCAATTTACAAAACCCAGCACTTGTCCAGCAGTGCCACACCTGCCCTCCCTTTCCTCCGGCCTACCTCCCATCTCCCCTTCAGATGACGAAGCGTCCATGTCTACAAATTCAAGGAAGTCTTCCTGGCCAAGGGAGGGGGAAGAGGGGTCTTCCAGCAGCCCCACTGCACCAGAGGGAGGGCGAGCTGGAACCACCGTGCTGACAGCTTGCTCTCTCTGCACAGCTGTATCAGTTCCACAAAATAAGTATCAACAACCACAAATGCAAAACCCTGACGGAGGCTGCCACGAAGGGAATGATCTGAGAGCTGGACTTGAGGTACCTGGTGGGAAAGAGCCCAGTCGCCCCACACATCCCAACCACCCTACAGGCCACCTCTGGGAATGCTGAGAAGTCCCAGGAGAAAGAGAAAAGGTTGACTTGGGGAGACTGAGTCTGTGGCTTCCTCCCAAGCTGACAGAGGAACACACCACTGGACCTCTGGGAACAAGATGGGCCAGATCATCTCTTTTTTTTTGTCTTTATATCTTTTCTTTAAATTTATTTTTAATTGGAGGATAATTGCTTTACAATGTTGTGTCCGTTGCCCTACAACAACGTGAATCAGCCATAAGTATATGTATATCTCCTCCCTCTTAAGCCCATCCCAACTCCATCCCACCCCTTAGCAACTCGGCCAGATCAAGTTTGCTGTAGGGAATCAAATATGGGGTGCGAGTGAGATGGGGGACTACAAGCAGGCGTGACCATCTCTGTTATCCTGAGTTGATGCCACAAGTCGGGAAGGTGAATACACTGTTCTTATTGGCCCAGATCCTTAGTCACGCCCATTTGGAGGGAGGGAACACTCCTTTCCCTTTGCAATGCTGTTCTAAAAGAAACCATCCATGTGTACACATACTCTCCCAGGCGCACATGGAGCTCCTTTCCTGCATGCTGACAAATGGCGTGTGGAAACCTGGCCAGGCTGGTTGGGGAAGCTCCTTGGCACTGACAGGAAAGCCCTGGAAGCCAGGACCCACTGCTGAGGGGGACACCCCCCAAGATAGGCAGCCGTGAGTCTGGTCGGTTACCTCTCCACATGGACTTGGCCCAAGGGAAGTATGCACAGATCAATTCAGACGCCTGCTGCTCCCCAACACCTAAACACAGGCCACGCCTCCCCGTGGAGCCTGTGCCTGGGCTCACTTTCTGTCCCTTCTCCCACAAGTTTCTGAGCCAACCTGGCCCCCACAATCCTGCATCTCCCCTTCACCACCTCCTTTCTCGGGACAGGTGCTCCTGTCTCCGGCTGGCCAAGCCAGGCACATGGCCTTCATTTAGCCTCTTCCCTTCCAAGTGGCAGAACAGTGCCAGACAGCGTGGGGTGCTGAGCTGAGGCGAGGGCAAAAGTAAGCTTTCAGACACACCAACACGAGAGAAGCTGGGCTGACTGGTCTCCCCACCAGGCCACTGACACAGGAAGAGAACCCCTCAGAGCAGCTCTGGAACCCAGCCCTTGGGGTCAAGCATCTGTCCCACCCAGGCTGCTGGCCCCCAGTGGAGGCTGTTTTGGCTGGAGCAGGCCAGGTAGCCAGGGCCTCCTTGCATAACCTCCTGCCACCGTTTTCTCTATTAAAGAGCCCTGGGGGCACTGAGACCTCGCACAGTTCCCCATCAGCCATACCTACACGCAGCCAGTGGGCAGGTGAGCTCAGCGACTCAGGAGGAGCAGGCTATTCCAAAGGGCAACCCACAAAGATGGCAGAAAACGAAGGTTAGGCTTCATGGGTTGTTCATGCAACCCCACGCCCTGGGGATGGATACCTCAATACCAGCAGCCTCTGCAGAAGGGTAGGTCCTGCCACAGCTGCTTCCCTGGGCCTTGCCATCCTCGGAGAGACCCTTCTCCACTCTGCTGCCTTCTGTAAGTCCACTGGCTAAAATTGGGTCCATTGAGTCTCAATCTAGGTCCCATAGGAAGTGAAGTTGCTTAGTCGTGTCTGACTCTTTGTGGCCCCATGGACTGTAGCCTGCCAGGCTCCTCTGTCCATGGTATTTTCCAGGCGATAGTACTGGAGTGGATTGCCATTTCCTTCTCCAGGGGGTCTTCCTGACCCAGGGATCAAACCCGGGTCTCCTGCATTATAGACAGCCGCTTGACCGTCTGAGCCACCAGGGAAGTCCAATAGGGTAACACCTGAAATATTGAAGGGGCCCAGGGTGACTGTGTTGCCTGGAAAGGGGAGGGAGGCCCATCAGAGGATGTCAGGGAACTAGCTTTGCTTTCTTTCTTTCCTTCTTCCATTTTTATTGGCAAAATCCAACATCCATTTAGGATTTAAAAAAAAAAAAAAAAACACTCTCCAGAAAATGGGCATAGAGAGAACCTACTTCAACATGAAAGAAAGTGAAAGTGAGTTGCTCTGTCCTATCAGACTCTTTGTGACCCCATGGACTGTAGCGCACCAGGCTCCTCTGTCCATGGAATTCTACAGGCAAGAATACTGGAGTGGGTAGCCATTCCCTTCTCCAGGGGATTTTCCTGACCCAGGGATCAAACCCAAGTCTCCTGTATTAGAGGCATATTCTTTAACATCTGAACCACCAGGGAAGCCCTATTTCAACATAGTAAAGGCCATATAGGACAAACCCATGTAAAACATGGTCTAGTTCTTCTGTTCTTGAGAAATCTATCTTAGTAAGAACCTGAAAGAGCATGGCTGTTCTTACACTGTATCTCAGATAAGGAGGGTTGGTAGATTATGGCATAAACTCAGGATTGGAGTTTTACTTTGTGGTATCATGGAAGGTTTGCAAGGGAGTTAAGGTTATGTTGTTATATATTTCTGGTGAAAGCAAAGGCAGCTGGTGTTCATTGAGAAATTATTGATATTAGGAATGCAGGTATAAAAGTAACTGAAAGCATGAAAGACTGTGGTCATACAAAGGCTGGATTTCAAAATTTTAGAGATGCAGCAGACCCTCATGTCAGATCTTAGAGTGTAGAGGCAGCAAAGACTAAGGTATCAATGTTTTCACATTTTTCTAGAGTAATAGATAACTGGAAAATGACATCTATGGGATGGAAGGATAGAGTGTAGCATGAAACTCAAAGAACGCGTTTCCCAGGAGGCTGAAGGAATCAACACTGGGAAATTGCAATGTTTTATGTCATAAATGAAAAAGATTTGGTCCCTGTTTAGCAGTCATGAAGGACATTCTGTAAAACATAATGGGTACACATTCCCTTGGCTGAAAGCAGCGCCAGGTGAGGCCACTTTGCTGTTTGCTAGCCTCCTGCATCCTGGCTTGACATTGATACATTACCTTTTAGTGAATAAATTCATTGAGCAGTCAAGGTGGCAGAGCTAAGTAAACACACTGAACGTTTTTATTACTCATTAGAGATATTTGGTCATTTGTAAGGGTGGCATATTGCTGACTGTGTTTTCACTTCCACTTTCTCCAGCTAAGTCCTAGCACTCAATTGTTTCTTCCTTTAAATGTCTTTTATATTTATACCTTCTCCTCCATTTCCTTTTTCTCTGCAGTAGTTCTGAGTTGGAAATCTCTATTTTTCTCTAACCCTTGCCTCTCTCTTTCAATCATCCTAATGCATCAATCTGATTAATCTTTGAAGAAGAATGATGTCAGTCTCTGATTCCACCGTTCAAGAACATGCACTGTATTGATTCTTCATTGGATGCACTATTCAGTTTTATTAAGTCCTTCGTAAATCTACATCTTCAGCCTTGTTCCCCACCATTCGCCACTAAAAATGGTCTATTCTCTTCTGGCTGTTGCCCTCTTATGTCCTCTGACACATAATACTCACATTCACGCTTTTGTCTTCACTCATGTTATTTCTTCTGCTTCACCTGACTATGCTTTTTCCATCGATCAGTCTGAATTCTTCCCTGCATTGTAGCCAAATTACAAAAGAAAATCCTTTTAAATATTTCATCTTAACACAAATTCTTCCTTATCTCAGTTTTAAACATATAACCACTCTCTTGTTTGGTCTCTCCAAATAGACTTGATGCTTTTTGAGGGAAAATGTCATATTATATATTTCTTGTGCACCTCCACAGTGCTCAGAAACACAATATTGGAAATCTATAGTGAGTCACACACAGTTGTCCTTGTGCTCTCCGTGCACCATTAGAACACAGTATGTTTCTTGATGATTGCCTTGACATTTTAAAAAGAATGTCGTCAAATGTTGACTACTGAGTATGCTATTTTTTACGTTGCTCAGTTCTTTTTCGTATCAGAATTTGCCCAAAGTACTGCCAAAAATACTGCTAGAATCAGCTTGTAATAAAGTCATCACTAAAATTATCAAGGCCAGAGCACAAATGGACTTTGATTATAGGTGGATGTTAACTTTCAAAGAGTAAGCTGTGACTATTCAATTCATAAGTCTCCATTAAAAGACTCTCAGTGACCTTAGCCTTAAGCCCCAAGAGAACCAGTTCAATTTGTACTTCATAACCTAGGAAGGCCAGATGCTAGGTTACGCAGTTTTGTGGCAGAAAGATATTTAGAAGCATCTGAAGGTCAATCATGAGGAAAAACTCAAGCTCAATAAAAGAAATAAAAAATGAATAATGTAAAGTGATGCATAACATACCATTTTGTTTCAGTTAATTCTATTTTCCAGCTCTTTACTGTAAGGCAGACCAAACATAAAAAGTCTAATTCTTTTCATAACCCAGAAAACATTTTTATGAAGAAATAAGTGTGAAAGTGACTTAGGTTCAAAAGCAATGAAATTATTCCTATGCCTCAAATCTATATTGTAGAAAATTCAGACAAACTAAATTCCTGCAATCAGCGGTGAGAAAGTCAGACGACAATATATTTGGGGATAGATGACAAGCCTCCATGTTATGTGGGTTTTCTCCTGGTTGTTGCTATGTTTTCCTCTGTTGTCTTTAGGAAGTTAGAGTTATCTGAGTAAACATTCTTGTCTCCTCACATGCAAAATATAATGGCTAAATCTTATCAGCCCTTCCAGTTTGAAACACTGCATAATGAAAATTAGATTATCAACTCAGTATATGGAAGTTGGTGAGCTGTATTGCATGAGCCCTTTGTAGGCAAAGGGATAAATGATATGTTTAGGTGAAAATTCTCTCTTCTATGACAGAAACTTTTGTTCACACAAAAATTAATTGCATATATTCTCTGTGTCACTGTACTAAACACTGCATAGTGAATTTAAAAACAGAAAGCCATAGAATATAAGGAATTGAACTTCAAGTTTGGATAATAATAGGGTTAGGGAAACAAAACACACATATATGAAATGTTCATAGCAATGAAATGTAACACCTAAAAAACATGTCACTGGGAAAGATTAAAAGCTATGAGTTAAGAAAAAGGGGAAATCAGAGGGTCTAGAAATAAAGCTCATTACAACTGTAGTATTTGAAAGCCTACATGCTAGATGCTTTTCTTAAATTGTCTCCTTCAGGGAAATTCAAAGTGGGTTTTGAACCGACAGACTTTGGATACAAAAGGAGGGATGGGAATCAGAAGCCTGAAGGTGGGCGGCTGAAAGACGAACAGGCCAGCAGGAGCAAACAGAAGTTTGGAAATCAGGCAGATGGGGAACCAATCTGGGAGTGTACACAGATATTTAAATACTCCCAACCCCTCCGTGCTGTAAAGTATTGTCCTCCAGCGACCCTTTCCCCAGCTCATCAGCTTTGCTGTTTAAAGACACCTTTTTGGATTACAAAAACATCTTAAGAGTGGGGGCTCTTTCTTTGTGGCTTGATTCAGCACACAACTAGCAACTGTGATGTCAGAAGCACTTTTGAACCAAACTTTTGACTGAGTGTAAATTGCTGTGCTTCCCAGGGTTGAACTCTGGAGGTTTAGAGCCTGCACTTAAACAAACATGTTACATATTCATATGTAGATTCATTTATTAGCCATAGCTTACTTACACCTCAGCAGGCTACATTTCTTTTCTTCTCCACTACCCCCTCATAGTGCATTGGACAGACTGCTTCATCTCCTAGGCCAAAAGTCAGATTGGTAAGCAGAGTCACTGAATCAAAAAAATGACTGGTATAACAACCTCAGCAGTTATACAGTCTTTAGATTGATTGTGACTATATTTATACTTTTCTTGAGCATATCAAGGTTCTAGTCCTTGATTTTAACATTTAATTCTGATATGTTAAGGAAAACCCATTGACCAATCTCGAGTTTAGGAGGTGATTCTATCTGTAAAAGAATTAATTTCTCTTTATGCACATTAGGTCAAAACAATGCACATTAAGTTTCCCCTTTTGACCAAATATTTTCTTTTCCCAGGTGGTTCCAAAGCACTTGGTAGAACTGATGTGTGTATTGAGTTCAGTTCAGTCACTCAGTCATGTCCGACTCTCTGCGACCCCATGAATCGCAGCACGCCAGGCCCATACCCACACCAAACTCATCACATGAACAGATAGCACTCATCCACAGTTCATCGTTTATGAAACACCATACCCCAGTGGAAACAATTATATAGAAGGAAAGATATTTGTAACCTGCTTCTTCCAGCTCATTCCCCCAAAGACACAAAACTATTAGGTTTTATTGCTTTAAAAAGTGGATGGGGGAGTGTGGCCAGAATCTCCCATTCACACCGTAAGGATTTTAAAGCTGTGGGAAAATCTGTTTGTTATAAAAGAAACAAAAATGAATTATACTGAATAATGTCAGAAATAAATCCCATAGAAAAAGCTTTTTGATTAAAAAAAAAGCCAGAGATCCAACAGTCTGACATAATTCTCTGAAAAAGGGATAAAGACATGCAGGGCTTGAAGAGGCACCCTAGAGTTGTTTGAATATAATTATGTATTTGAATTTGAAGATAAACTATTTGACATTGGTGAACATTCACTGAACACGTGTAAAGACAATTCTTTTTTAAGAATTGCATGCCATTCCTTCATAAACTTGAACTTCTCAATCATCCTGTCCTCTAACCCCTATATATTCACATTTTTTTCAACCTGGTTTTACTCTCCTCATTTCAGACTTGCTTTTTATTTATTTTCTATGTGTTTAGCTATTAACTGAGCACTTATTATGGGCGAGGATGGGTGGGTAATTGTTAAGTCATGTCCAGCTCTTTGTGACCTCATGGACTGTAGCCTACCAGTCTTTTCTGCCCTGAGATTTTCCAGACAAGAATACTAGAGTGGGCTACCATTTTCTTCTCCAGTGAATCTTCCTGACCCAGGGATTGAACTGGGGTCTCCTGCATTGCCAGGAGGATTTTTACCCTTGAGCAACATGGGAAACCCCAGGCTTTTTTTTTTTTAGCAATGCTTTATCTGACACTCAAAGATCACTTTCTTGCTTAACAATCTGCTATGTCACACCCAAAAAAGATGTCCTTTTCAGTATAGGGGACTGGAATGCAAAAGTAGGAAGTCAAGAAATACCCGTATGCAAGACAGCAAAGGAGACACAAATGTATAGAAGTCTTTTGGACTCTGTGGGAGAGGGCAAGAGTGAGATGAGTTGGGAGAATGGCAATGAAACATGTATATTATCATATGTGAAACGAACCTCAGGTCCAGTTTTGATGCATGATACCGGAGGCTCGGGGCTGGTGCACTGGGATGACCCAGAAGGATGGGATGGGGATGGAGGTAGGAGGAGGGTTCAGGATGTGGAACACATGTACACCCGTGGCGGATTCATGTCAATGTATGGCAAAACCACTACAATATTGTAATTAGCCTCCAATTAAAATAAATAAATTTTTAAAAATTAAAAAAAAAGAAATACCTGGAGTAACAGGTAAATTTGGCCTTGGAGTACAGAATGAAACAGGGCAAGGGCTAATAGAGTTTTGCCAAGAGAATGCATTGGTCATAGAAAACACCCTCTTTTAACAACATAAGACACTACACATAGACATCACCAGATGGTCAATACCAAAATCAGATTGATTATATTCTTTGCATCCAAAGATGGAGAAGCTCTATACAGACAGCAAAAACAAGACTGGGAGCTGACTATGGCTCAATCATGAACTCCTTATTGCCAAATTCAGATTTAAATTGAAGAAAGTGGGGGAAACCACTAGAATATTCAGGTATGACCCAAATCAAATCCCTTACAATTAAACAGTGGAAATGAGAAATAGATTCAAGGGATCAGATCCGATAGAGTGCCTGAAGAACTATAAATGGAGGTTTGTGACATTGTACAGGAGGCAATATTCAAGACCATTCCCAAGAAAATAAGTGCAAAAAGGCAAAATGGTAGTCTGAGGAGGCCTTAGAAATAGCTGTGAAAAGAAAAGATGTGAAAGGCAAAGAAGAAAAGGAAAGATATACTCATCTGAATGCAGAATTCCAAAGAGTAACTTTACTAGCATGTGAGATGAGTCCAATTATGCAGTAGTTTGAGCACTCTTTGGCACTGTCTTTCTTTGGGACTGGAATGAAAACTGACCCTTTTCCAGTTTCAGCTTCAGCATCAGTCCTTCTAATGAACATCCAGGACTGATCTCCTTTAGGATGGGCTGGCTGGATCTCCTTGCAGTCCAAAGGATTCTCAAGAGTCTTCTCCAACACCATAGTTCAAAAGCATTAATTCCTCTGTGCTCAGCTATCTTTATAGTCCAACTCTCACATCCATACATGACCACTAGAAAAACCATAGCCTTGACCAGATGGACCTTTGTTGGCAAAGTAATGTCTTTGCTTTTTAATATGCTGTCTAGGTTGGTCATAACTTTCCTTCCAAGGAGTAAGAGTCTTTTAATTTCATGGTGGCAATCACCATCTGCAGTGATTTTGGAGCCCCTAAAATAAAGTCAGCCACTGTTTCCACTGTTTCCCCATCTATTTGTCATGAATTGATGGGACCAGATGCCATGATCTTAGTTTTCTGAATGTTGAGCTTTAAGCAAACTTTTCACTCTCTTTCATCAAGAGGCTTTTGAGTTCCTCTTCACTTTCTGCCATAAGGGTGGTGTCATCTGCATATCTGAGGTTATTGATATTTCTCCCAGAAATCTTGATTCCAGCTTGTGCTTCTTCCAGCCCAGCATTTTTCATGAGGTACTCTGCATAGAAGTTAAACAAGCAGGGTGACATAGACAGCCTGGACGTACTCCTTTCCCTGTTTGGAACCAGTGTGTTGTTCCATGTCCAGTTCTAACTGTTGCTTCCTGACCTGAATACAGGTTTCTCAAGAAGCAGGAAAGATGGTCTGGTATGCCCATCTCTTTCAGAATTTTCCACAGTTTATTGTGATCCACACAGTCAAAGGCTTTGGCATAGTCAATAAAGCAGAAATAGATGTTTTTCTGGAACTCTCTTGCTTTTTCGATGATCCAGTGGATGTTGGCAATTCGATCTCTGATTCCTCTGCCTTTTCTAAAACCACTGAACATCTGGAAGTTCATGGTTCATGTATTGCTGAAGCCTGGCTTGGAGACGGCACACAAGCGCAGCCAGAGGAGCTATCCCATGTCCAAAGTAAGGAGCAGTGCCTGCGGTTTGCTGGAGCAGCCGTGAAGAGATACCCCACATCTAAGGTAAGACAAACCAAGTAAGTTGATAGGCACTGAGAGAGGGCATCAGAGGGCAGACAGACTGAAACCACAATCACAGACAACTAGCCAATCTGATCACATGGACCGCAGCCAAGTCTAACTCAATAAAACTAAGCCATGCCGTGTGGGGCCACTCAAGATAGACGGGTCATGGTGGAGAGGTCTGACAGAATGTGGTCCACTGGAGAAGGGAATGGCAAACCACTTCAGTATTCTTGCCTTGAGAACCCCATGAACAGTATGAAAAGAAAACATCTACTTCTGTTTTATTGACTATGCCAAAGCCTTTGACTTTGTAGATCACAACAAACTGTGGAAAATTCTTAAAGAGATGGGAATCACAGACCACCTGACATGCCTCTTGAGAAATCTGTATGCAGGTCAGGAAGCAACAGAACTGGACATGGAACAACAGACTGGTTCCAAATAGGAAAAGGAGTACATCAAGGCTGTATTTTGTCACCCTACTTATTTAACTTATATGCAGAGTACATCAAGAGAAACGCTGGACTGGATGAAGCACAAGCTGGAATCTAGATTGCCAGGAGAAATATCAATAAACTCAGATATGCAGATGACACCACCCTTATGGTAGAAAGTGAGGAAGAACTGAAGAGCCTCTTGATGAAAATGAAAGAGGAGAGTGAAAAAAGTTGGCTTAAAGCTCAACATTCAGAAAACTAAGATCATGGCATCTGGTCCCATCACTTAATGGCAAATAGATGGAGAAACAATGGAAACAGTGACAGACTTTATTTTGGAGGCCCCAAATCACTGCAGATGGTGACTACAGCCATGAAATTAAAAGACGCTTGCTCCCTGGAAGAAAAGCTGTGATCAATCTAGATAGCATATTAAAAATCAGAGACATTACTTTGCCAACAAAGGTCCATCTAATCAAAGCTAATGTTTTTCCAGTAGTCATGTTTGGATATGAGAGTTGGACTCTAAAGAAAGCTGAGTTCTGAAGAATTGATGTTTTAGAAGTGTGTTGTTGGAGAAGACTCTTGAGAATCCCTTCAACTGCAAGGAGATCCAACCAGTCCATCCTAAAAGAAGTTAGTCCTGAATATTCATTGGAAGGACTGATGCTGAAGCTGAAATTCCAATACTTTGGCCCCCTGATGAAGGAAGAACTGACCCATTTAAAAAGATTCTGATGCTGGGAAAGATGGAAGGTGGGAGGAGAAGGGGACAACAGAGGATGAGATGGTTGGATGGCATCACTGACTCAATGGACACGAGTTTGAGTGAACTCTGGCAGTTGGTGACGGACAGGGAGTCATGGTGTTCTGCAGTCCATGGGGTTGCAAAGAGTTGGACATGACTGAGCGAATGAAATGAACTGACAGAACTGATGTCACTGTCCTTCTAAAAGCACTATCTTTCCCTTTCTCCTATCCAACTTTCAGGTCGATATGAACAGTAACTCAGTTTGCCCATGCCTCAAATTCATGTGCTCTAACTTACCAGAAGAAGCTAAACAACCACTAGGCAATTCTTTTAGATATGTTTAATCGGCTCCTATAATGAATATTAAAGACCATTCTCAGCTTTCACAAGTTTTCAGCTTCATGCTGCACTCTTACTCCTCAAAGTGAAAAGACGTGCTGATAAAGTGACCACCAATTTCTTTCCTTGCCATCTAAAAATCCTATTTTATAACTCTTGCCTCTTTTGTGACTCTGGAAGAATTGCCCAAATCACACTCAGCCTCTTCTCTGGACTTCAACCTTTTCCACTTCTAAATTTACACCTTCAATTTCTCTCTCTCTTCTGACTGGTTCCTTCTCTGGCAGGAAATATACACTCTCCTTTTCTAATGTTCAAAGATGCTTTTGAACTGCGGTGTTGGAGAAGACTTTTGAGAGTCCCTTGGACTGCAAGGATATCCAACCAGTCCATCCTAAAGGAGATCAGTCCTGGGTGTTCATTGGAAGGACTGATGCTGAAGCTGAAACTCCAATACTTTGGCCATCTGATGCGAAGAACTGACTCATCTGATAAGACCCTGATGCTGGGAAAGATTGAAGGCAGGAGGAGAAGGGGATGACAGAGGATGAGATGGTCCGATGACATCACTGACTCAATGGACATGAGTTTGAGTGAACTCTGGCAGTTGGTGATGGACAGGGAGTCCTGGTATTCTGCAGTCCGTGGGGTTGCAAAGAGTTGAACATGACTGAGCGATTGAACTAAACTGAACTGAACTTTCCAATGTTACCAAACCAAGTTCATTTGCCAGTCTCACAGGAGGCCAAATGCTAAGATGCAGAGGTTTGCCGCCAAGAAAGTGTTTCTTCCTGAGGCAACCAAGCAAGGATATCAGAGATCAATTTCTGTGGGGACAGGCAAGAGGTTTAGGATATTTATGGGACAGAGAAGTAGGGTGGTCAGAGACTTGAAGGAAGATGACTGGAGGCAAGGAAAATAAGTAGTCATCAGTGTTCGGAGCAGGCATATCTGAGTTACATGCTTCTTCATAGGATGTATTTTCTGAAAATTGTGGCATTAGTATGATCTAGGGGTTTCCCTGGTGGCTCAGATGGTAAAGACTCCCACCTGCAATGTAGGAGACCTGGATCAATCCCTATGTTGGGAAGATCCCCTGGGTAAGTGAATGGCTACTCATTCCAGTATCTTGCCTGGAAAATCCCATGGACAAAGGAGCCTGGTGGTCTACAGTCCATGGGGTCATGAAGAGTCAGACATGACTGACATTCAAAACTATTAAAAAATGTGATCTAAGGGTGAAGCTTTTGACTCTCTGAAGTCAAAAGGTCATCCATTGGATACTCATGCAAACCAGTTGAATGATCAGTGGTCTCTAATGGTTTGAACTTTTGAACTGTGGTGTGGGAGAAGACTCTTGAGAGTCCCTTGGACTGCAAGGAGATCCAACCAGTCCATTCTGAAGGAGATCAGCCCTGGGATTTCCTTGGAAGGAATGATGCTAAAGCTGAATCTCCAGTACTTTGGCCACTTCATGCGAAGAGTTGACTCATTGGAAAAGACTCTGATGCTGGGAGGGGTTGGGGGAAGGAGGAGAAGGGGACGACAGAGGATGAGATGGCTGGATGGCATCACTGACTCGATGGACATGAGTCTGAGTGAACTTCGGGAGTTGGTGATGGACAGGGAGGCCTGGCATGCTGCGATTCATGGGGTTGCAAAGAGTCGGACACGACTGAGTGACTGAACTGAACTGAACCGAGCAAGACTAACTCTAAAAAAACTACTTAAGTAACCATTACTATAGTGAGTCATACATCAGAATTGTTATCTAAGTGGGCAGTTAAAGGAGTCCTGTGTCTTATTGTCTAAGCTCTTTGATGTTCAAAGTGTATTTAGTTTGCAAGAACAATTAAAGCAAGTTTATTGAAGACCGCTTATAGGATATTATTTATTAAGCAAGTTATCATTTAGGGAATCTAACTGGTGACTGCCTTTGGTCTCAATAAGGAAAGAGATTATGCCTTTTATGTGTAGGTGTATTAACAAGCTTTTCTTTCTTTCTTGAACAAGCCTACATTTGCCAGTCATCAGCTGGCTACGGTTCACTCATCAAATCTTCCCAGTCTCTTTCTCCTCCTACTTCCCAACATTTTGTTGAGTTTGTTCTTAAAGAATCACCATTGGCAATCTAAATGGGAGATCATATCCTGGCTTTTCACTTACAGACTTGTCTTACTCCTCAGCAATTACCTAATTTTTGTCATTGTTGCTGTTACTTTTGTTCCAAAATCTTACTTCCTTTTTTCACATAACTTTGCATTTTCTGGATTCCTGTCTGTCTTCTCTCTGTCATTCTTTTGTTTTGTGAACTTCCATACACCAAATATGTTGAGTTCTGGGAAAAGTCTGACTTCAGCAGTTTCAGCTCCTAACTTTGTTTATCACCTCTTTGTCGGTGGCATTCAAATGTATATCTCTGGTTCCTAAATCTCCTGAGGCATAGATTGAAAGTTTAACAGCCTGCTAGACATTACCACGTGTATTAGCTTCAGCACCTAAAACATAAGAGGTTCAAAATCAATATCCTCATTTCCCCCCAACTTCTCTATTGTTTCTATGTCACTTATTCATGTTACCAATTTTCCCCTTTAAATTTTTAAAGTTATCATCGATTTTCTTTTTTTTTTTTTTTCCAACTCTTGCTCCCCACACCATCCTAGGACTCCAACTGGTCACCAAACCAAACAGTCCTTCCTTTGCAAGATTCCAATATACAAGAATTTTAGCCACTATGTTTTAGTTAAATAATAGCACTTCCAAACAACGCAGTTCAAATACCACTATGTATTAACCAAGTAATTGCAAAAGGCATGAATTTTTTGATAGCTTTTCAATCTATAAAGAAAAAAAGAAAATAGAGAAAGAAAGTGAAGTCACTCAGTCGTGTCCAAATCTTTGAGACTCCTTGGACTGTAGCCTACCAGGCTCTCCTGTCCATATAATTTTCCAGGCAAGAGTACTGGACTGAGTTGCCATTTCCTTCTCCAGGGTTCAGTCTATAAATTGTTATGCAAATAATGGCTGTGATACATGCTCATTGGTCAATAATCTTCCAGAGTATATTAGAGCTTCCAAGGTGGTGTTAGTGGCAAAAAACCTGCCTGCCAATGCAGGAGACATAAGAGCCTCGGGTTCAATGCCAGGGTGAGGAAAATTCCCTGGAGGAGGGCATGGCAACCCACTCCAGTATTCTTGTCTGGAGAATCCCCGTGGACAGAGGAGCCTGGCCGGCTACAGCCCATGGGGTCACAAAGAGTTGGACACAACTAAAGAGACTAAGGACATACACAGAGTATGTTAATGAGTGGTCAGTTTTTGTGCAAATTATATGTGAAGGACCTAAGCTCCTCCATTTTAATAGAAAAACTCCATTTTGTAAGGTTCCAGGAAAAGAGCTTTTGGAAATCCAAGAGCCTTTGGAAATCCCCTGACCTCACCCCACCACCCCAGGCCAATCAGAACCCGTGGCCAGCCCAAGAAATGGGAACCAATCAGAACCCAACACCTAACCCTTTCACAGAAGATAACCAATTAGACAACTCCCAACCCAGAAACTCCCCTTTTTCAAATTTTTTGCACAAGAATACCCTATATAAGCAATGTAACCCAGAGCTCGGGGCTCCTCCCTATAGCTGCTGCATCGGTATCGGTGGGAGCCCCAGCTCGAGCTTGGTAATAAAAACTCTCTTGCTTTTGCATCGGATATCGGCTCCCTGGTGGCCATTGGGAGATTTTGAGACTTGGGCATAATATTTGGGGGCTTGTCCAGGATCTCCCACCGGCTCCACGGGAAGACCAATCCGGAGAGTCATCTGCAGCCAGTAAGCTTTTTTCTGTCTTTCTTTTCACTCCTGGTAGGGCCTGGTTTCTGAGACCGGTATATGACTCAGGTGGACGCGCCGGAGAGTCACCGGTGGGGGTCGTTGGGAGATGTCCCTGAACCTGGCGGTGGGGGGGTGGGGGGACGGAGTGCCCCTGTTCTCTGTAGATGATAGCGGGTCGCTTCCGCTGAACGGCTGGAGGCCGTCGTCATTCGGTTTTACCTCCGGACTCCTGGAGGTGTATTTCTCCTGTCTCTCTGTCTGTCTGTGTGGCTGTTCGTATTGTCTGTGTTAATTTACCAACATCTGACTGTTCCCGGGACGATGAGGCAACGCCATTCTAGCCCCACACCTCTATCCTTGATTACTGATAATTTTAAGGAGGTCAAGATGTGTGCTCATGACCTCAGTGTAGAAATTAAAAAAAATAAATTAATCACTTTTTGCACCACAGAATGGCTGACTTTCCATGTAGGCTGGCCCTCAGAAGGCACCTTCGACTTGGGAACTGTACACCGAGTCCAGGATATCATCTTCAGACCACGGATTGGACACTCTGACCAAGTTCCCTATATCATAGTATGGGAAAATATCATATTGCGCCCCCCTTCTTGGGTAAAACATTTTTGGCCTCAACAGGGATTTTCTACTGCTCAAGTGTTGGTGACACGTTTAGGAAAAAACCTAAAGAATCCCAAGGAACCTGAACCAACAGTGCTGCTATACCCTATCTTGCAGGGGGGAACAGAAGAAGAACTTCTCTTTCCTCCCCTTTACCAACCCCCCAAACCACCACCGGCCCCCACCATTCATTCCTTCACCCAGGGACGAAACACAGGATTGGGGGGGGGGGAGCACACAAAATACTCGCCATCGGCGAGCCAGGTCCCCAGAGGGGCCGGCAGACTCGACTGTTCTCCTCCCCTTACGAGTGGCCGGCCCCCCCAATGAGGCAGGAAACCAACCTCACCAATACTGGCCCTTCGCTACTAGTGACCTATATAACTGGAGATCCCAGAATGCTAAATTCTCAGACAACACTAGAGACCTAACTAACCTTCTAGAGACTGTGCTTTTTACTCATCAGCCCACGTGGGACGACTGCCAACAGCTGCTCCAGATTCTCTTCACCACAGGAGAGAGAGAGAGAATACAGAATGAGGCCCGTAAAAGGGTCCCAGGGGCAAATGGAGAACCCACCACTAATATAGATGAAATTAACACCTCTTTTCCTTTATCGCGACCTGACTGGGATTACAATACGCACAAGGTAAGGAGAGGCTCCCGGTCTACCGCCAGACTCTTTTGGGGGGGGCTCAAGGCAGCTGCATGGAAACCTACTAACCTAGCTAGAGTGGGAGATGTTCAGCAGGGCCCCACCGAGAGTCCAGCAGCCTTCCTGGAGAGGCTAATGGAGGCCTTTAGACAATACACTCCCATGGATCCAGAAGCAGAAGGCACTCAGGCTGCTTTGATAATGCATTTTGTCAATCAAGTGGCTCCTGACATTAGGAAGAAGTTACAAAAACTTGAACGCCTGGGTGAAAAGAGTATCCAGGATTTAATAACAGTAGCAGAAAGAGTCTACAACACCCGAGAAACCCCCGAGGAAAAACAAGCCAAAGCGGCAGATCGCCAAACCCGTAACATGGCACGCATCTTGCTGGCTGCAACAGTTCCTGACTTGGGAGAGAGGGAGCACCAGTTGCGCCGCCTGGCTGCTGAAGGTAAGAGCCATCCCCGTACGCAACCAGCATTAGGAAAAAAACCAATGTGCCTGTTGTAAAGAGGAAGGACATTGGGCCAAGAAATGCCCTAAGAAAAAGAAGGGACCACGAAAGACCCCATCCTGGCCGTCGAAGAACTGAGTGATTAGGGAGGACAGGGTTCGGCACCCCTCCCCGAACCCAGGGTAACCCTAACAGTGGAGGGGACCCCAACTGACTTCCTTGTCGATACGGGGGCTCAATATTCGGTTTTGTTAGAGCCCCAGGGAAAACTGGCTGGAAAAACCTCTTGGGTGCAGGGGCCTACTGGAATGAAACAATACCAATGGACTACCAAAGATCAGTGGACTTGGGTGCGGGCCGGGTATCCCACTCTTTCATGGTCATTCCAGAATGCCCCTCCCCTCTGTTGGGAAGAGACCTGTTGACCAAAATGGGGGCCCAGATTCATTTCCTCCCGGGGGAAACCAAAATACTCGACCAGTCGGGCAGACCCATCCAAGTACTGACCATTCAATTAGAAGATGAATATCGGCTGCACCAAAAACCTATACTGCCTCTGGTAGACATTCAAAAATGGCTAGATGAATTCCCTGAGGCGTGGGCTGAGACAGGGGGAACCCGTCTTGCTGAATACCACCCTCCTGTATACGTAGATCTCAAGCCAGGGGCCTACCCCATCCAGGTCTGACAATACCCCATGACCCTGGAGGCCCGACAGGGGATCACCCCCCATATCCGCAGGCTCCTAGCCCAGAAAATCTTGATACCCTGCCAGTCGGCCTGGAACACCCCCTTGCTCCCTATCAAAAAACCAAATTCTCGTGACTATCGGCCAGTGCAGGATTTACGAGAAGTCAACCGCCGAGTTTTAGATATTCACCCTACTGTGCCGAACCCATACAATCTCCTGAGCTCTCTCCCACCGGACCATCACTGGTATACGGTCTTAGATTTAAAGGATGCTTTCTTCAGCCTCCCCCTGGCATCCAAGAGCCAGGACCTTTTTGCTTTTGAATGGTCTGACCCGGAAGAAGGAATCAACGGCCAGCTGACCTGGACCCGGCTGCCACAGGGATTTAAAAATTCTCCCACCATCTTCGATGAGGCCCTCCACGAGGATCTGGGTGAGTTCAGACGACAACACCCCCAACTAACCTTGTTACAATATGTAGATGACCTCTTAATTGCAGCAAAGGACCAACAGACTTGCCTCATGGGCACCCGAGAACTATTGCAGACCCTTGGAAAATTAGGGTACCGAGCCTCAGCCAAGAAGGCTCAGATATGCCAACCAGAGGTCACCTACTTAGGGTATGTGTTAAAGGAAGGACAGAGATGGCTGTTGGAGGCACGAAAGGAGACGGTACTCAAAATCCCTACCCCAGATTCACCTCAAGGGGTGAGAGAAGTTTTGGGGTCCACTGGGTTCTGCCGTCTTTGGATCCCAAATTATGCGGAACTGGCTAAACCCTTATATGAAGCCACAAAAAGTACCACCACTTTCAGTTGGACGGAGCGGATGGAGACCGCTTTCAAGACTATTAAAACAGCCCTGCTGTCAGCCCCCGCCCTAGGGTTGCCTGACATTACAAAACCCTTTCTCCTGTACGTAGATGAAAAACAAGGAGTGGCAAAGGGGGTACTGGTGCAGCACCTGGAACTTTGGAAGTGGCCAGCAGCCTACTTGTCTAAACGCCTAGACCCGTGGCGTCAGGCTGGCCCCCGTTCCTCCGCATGATTGCAGCCGTGGCCCTAATGGTCAAGGATGCAGACAAACTGACACTGGGGCAAGAGTTACATATCACCGCCCCCCACGCCATTGAGGGCGTCCTAAGACACCCCCCCAGATCGGTGGATCAGCAATGCTCGGCTGGCCCACTACCAGTGATTATTGCTAACCCCCTCCAGAATCATCTTTCTGCAGCCTACTGCTCTCAATCCGGCTACACTGCTTCCTAACCCGGATTCGGAAGCCCCAGTCCATGACTGCAGCGACATACTAGCCCAGGTACATGGGATGCGAGAGGACTTGCAAGATCGCCCTCTAGCGGATGCTGAAGTTACCTGGTATACGGATGGAAGCAGTTTCGACCGAGATGGGCTCAGGTATGCAGGGGCAGCCATAACCACAGAAACCCAAATCGTGTGGGCAGAAGCACTACCTCCGGGCACTTCGGCTCAAAGGGCTGAACTAATTGCCCTAACAAAGGCTCTCCAGTTGGGGAAGGACAAAAAACTTAACATCATTACCGACAGCCGATACGCCTTTGCTACTGCCCATATACACGGAGCCATCTACAGAGAGAGACCTCCTCACGGCCGAGGGTAAAACAATCAAAAATAAAGAAGAAATAAAAGCCCTCCTCTCAGCATTATGGCTGCCTAAAAAACTAGCCATAATACACTGCCCGAGACACCAAAAGTCAGACACCCTGACCTCAAAGGGAAACAATTTGGCAGACAGAGCAGCCCGAGATGCAGCCCAGGGCACCATGACAGAAGCTACCCTTCAATTTCCCGACCCCGGGAGCCCTGTTCTGCCAGCCTTACCCAACTACTCACCAGGAGACTTAGACTGGGTAAAAAGTTTGCCTATGACCCAACAACTGGCCGGGTGGTGGCGGGCAGCAGACAGCTCCCTGATCCTCCCAGAGGAACTAGGAAAGCAGGTGTTACTGAGGACGCATCACGCCACTCACCTGGGAACCCGCAAGATGCAGGACCTGAGTAGACATGCCAAGATTACCATGAGAGACGTCAGATCAACGATAGAAAACATCGTATCAACCTGCAAGGCCTGCCACCTCACCAACGCTGCCCATCACCCAGACAACCACGGGTCTAGAGTACGCGGGAGTCGGCCAGGAGCATACTGGGACGTGGACTTCACTGAGGTAAAACCGGGTAAATATGGATACAAATATCTATTGGTATTCATAGATACCTTCTCAGGGTGGGTAGAAGCTTTCCCCACCAAGAGAGAAACAGCACAGGTGGTGGCCAAAGAGCTGATTGAAGACATCTTGCTGTGGTTCGGGTTTCCTGAACAGGTGGGGTCGGACAATGGGCCAGCTTTTGTATCTCAGGTAAGCCAGGGGGTAGCCCGGGCTTTGGGGGCCAGGTGGAAGTTCCATTGCGCTTATAGGCCCCAGAGCTCAGGACAAGTAGAGAGGATGAATAGGACACTCAAAGGAACATCAACAAAACTAGTTGCTGAGACTGGCGGGGACTGGGTGGCTCTCCTCCCCTTTGCCCTATACCGGGTGCGTAATTCTCCCTACCAACTGGGACTTACCCTCTTTGAAGTTATGTGTGGGATACCTCCCCCAATAATTCCTAACCTTAAAATAGAGGTGCTAAAGAGATAGATGATCAAAAATTACTCTTTTGTCTCCCGTCCTTACAATACTCCCACAGGGACACATGGAAGAGGCTCAAGGCATTATATGAATCAGGCCCACCACCTGAACCCCACTGCTACCTGCCAGGAGACGGGGTATACGTGCGCCGCCATCATCAAGAGACCCTAGAGCCCAGGTGGAAAGGGCCCTTCCTAGTCATCTTGACGACACCCACCGCTCTCAAGGTTGACAGCATATCTGCTTGGGTTTACTACACCCACGTATGGCCTGCGGACCTGTTTGCCCTAAGGGAAGAATTCCTCCCCCAATGGAAGACCAAGCTGGACAAAACAAATCCACTCAAACTCAAGCTACAAAGGCGATAAAAGTACTGTTTATACTGTTGTCTCTACGGCTTAGTGCTGCAGCTAACCCTCACCAACCAATGAACCTGACTTGGATGATTCTAAGCACAACTACAGGAGAGGTAATTAACTCCACCTCAGTCATTCATCCCCAAAACACCTGATGGCCGGACTTGGAATTCGACCTTTGTCTTCTGGCCACGGGATCGTGGGACATTGGAGAATGGGAGGTAAAGACGCCCGGCAAACCCGAATGTGGGGCTGGCATTGATAGGTGTAATACTCGGCCCCCCCACTAACTCAGGGCCTGGATGCAGCCACTACATCCAACGGGCAAGCTTACGGGAAACAATGTGTGCCCTGGAGGGAGACGGGACCGGGCAACCATCAATAACTGCTGGGGGGCTGATAAGTTTTATTGCGCCGACTGGGGATGCAAGTCAATGGGAACGGTTGATTGGGAGCCCCCTATTCGTGGTGATTTGATTACCTTGGGTCGCATTCCAGGGCCCACTGGGTTAACTGGGGGACATAGAAGGGGGTCCCTCATAACTGGGCCTTGTATGAACTTTCTTTGCAAGCTGGTGTGGCTCAAATTCTCAGCTGAAGGAAAAAAGTTCCCCGGTTGGGAAGCCGGACAATCCTGGGGCCTCTGGCTATAACAGCCAGGATATGACAATGGGTTGCTATTTACCATCAGATTAAAAGTAGGAACCATACAGATTGGTCCAAATCGGGGCATAGGGCCCAATTCAGTCCTAGTGCCACGAGAGCCTACACATGCCTCCATTCAGCCTGCCCACAACCCCGCTCGAAAACCTACCCACATGCCTCCCGGGCCCTATATTACTAATACAAGCAACTCTCCTCAAGTTAGCTTTACGGGACCTAACATTAGGATGATCCGGACCCGTTATTTGATATGATAATCAACATAGGTATAGCTGTCCAGGGAGTTTACACCCAAACCAACAACCACAAAGCTTGCTGGTGGCAGCAAAAAGGAGACGCCAGATTAACCCTCCAATGAGTAACCGGGCGGGGCCTTTGTGTAGGAAATGTCCCCCAAACCTACCAACACCTCTGCAATTCTACAGATTCTATAGCGACAACTGGGTACCTGGTGCCTCCCCAGGAAAATTGGTGGGCCTGCTCCACAGGCTTAGCCCCTTGTGTTCACGGGCAGGTGCTAAATGACTCCAAAGATTTCTGCGTATTGGTACCATTAGTCCCCCGACGGTTCCATCACTCCAATGATGAAATCCTCCTGAAACTAGAAGCTTCACACCAGTCCAAGAGAGAGCCAGTCTCAGCCTTAACCCTCACAGTCCTACTGGGGTTAGGGGCAGCTGGGGCAGGAACTGGGATATCCTCTTTAATAGTGCAAAATGAACACTATTCTAGCCTAAGAACAGCCATTGATCTTGATATCGAAAGACTAGAAAGCTCAATCAGCCACCTCCAAGAGTCACTGAGTTCTCTGGCAGAAGTGGTACTGCAGAATAAAAGGGGATTGGATTTGATTTCTCTCCAACAGGGGGGCCTATGTGCTGCATTAGGAGAAGAATGTTGTTTTCATGTAAATCACTCGGGGGTAGTCAGGGAGTCCCTGGCCAAGATAAGAGAAGGGCTAAATCAGAGGAAAAGAGAAAGAGAAATGTCTCAGAGTTGGTTTGAATCCTGGTTCAACTCATCCCCCTGGTTCACAACTCTCATATCCTCCTTGGTGGGGCCCCTGATTATCTTGTTGCTACTGCTCACCTTCGGGCCATGCTTACTAAACAAATTGGTGGCTTTCATTAAAAGCTGCATCAACACGGTGCAGCTCATGGTACTCAGATCCCAATATTCGGCCCTACCAATGGTCCCCTTTGCAGGAGACAATACAGAGCTGACCACAGAGCCATGACTGGGTCTGTCCTGGATCCTAGAGAAGTGGGGAATGAAGGACCTAAGCTCCTCCATTTTAATAGAAAAACTCCATTTTGTAAGGTTCCAGGAAAAGAGCTTTTGGAAATCCAAGAGCCTTTGGAAATCCCCTGACCTCACCCCACCACCCACGGGCCAATCAGAACCTGTGGCCAGCCCAGGAAATGGGAACCAATCAGAAACCAACACCTAACCCTTTCACAGAAGATAACCAATTAGACAACTCCCAACCCAGAAACTCCCCTTTTTCAAATTTTTTGCAAGAGAATACCCTATATAAGCAATGTAACCCAGAGCTCAGAGCTCCTCCCTATAGCCGCTGTGTCGGTATCGGTGGGAGCCCCAGCTCGAGCTTGGTAATAAAAACTCTCTTGCTTTTGCATCGGATATCGGCTCCCTGGTGGTCATTGGGAGATTTCGCGACTTGGGCATAACAATATGTAATTGCATTGACTCCTTGTCAGCGATGATAAACCCATGTGTCATTGTTACAAAAATGGATAATTGAAAAAGGAAATTGGCCAACAAAGACAAAAGCGAAGCAAAGAAATACTAAGTTATAAAGATTTAAGGGAAATTGTAATCAAATGTAAATGACATCTTAGAAAATATGACTGACTATGGGGAATCTTGATACCTCAAGCATTCAAGAGACTCTAGATATTCAGCTACATAGTCACTACTTCACTGGAAGTGGATTTATTGACATGAAGGAGGAAACTGGTTGTGACAGTGAAGAAGGAATTCATAGGGCCTGGACTTCATCTTAGGCCTGTTCATGCCGATCATGATCAGCCGCCTTTCCAATGGACTCTGAACTCTGTGTTTAGTGCCTATGAAAACAACAGAAGGATAAGACCCCCTCCAGACAGGGGAGCCTTGAAGATCGTATCTAGGTTACTCATCGCCTAAGAGAAAACATATGCTAATCACCCCTTCCTCCAGACAGGCCATAAATTTTTCTGTATCAATAGGAGTGTAACCTCGGACTTATTGATTATTGGCTAATTGTTTGACTCTTTGAGCACAGGAGCACACAGCACGTGCATGATGGGTTATTGGGATTGTATTTTCCTTGGTTTATGTAAGTCTCAAGGAATTTGGAGTGGTGGGTTCAGACACATACACATGAGGTATAAAAGATTTTCACAAATGCTGCTTGGGGTCGTTGGCTAAGAGGAAACTCTGCCTTGGGCCCGACGGTGTAATAAACTGCACTCCACTATCTGCATTGTCCTTCTGAGTGAGTTTTTTTCCTGGAACGCGTGGCTACAACAACAGCAAGGATACAGTTTTCCTAAAAGTGATGCTGGCAAAAACTACATTAAAGGAATTCTCAGAGATATTTCATGGACCTGAAAGTTCAAACTATAAAAGATTAGCTGATCTAAACTTTTAGAAAGGAGTATACAATTCACTGAGGCATAGGAAAGATGTTTCCTTTCATATAGGAAGTTATATAACAAAAAGGCAAGCATTAGTCAAACTACTCCTGACATGTTTTCTACAAAGAAACCAAACACATTGTTTGCATTTGATTATTTTAAGTTACTGTGCACTAAATATTAGTTTTGCTACTGTTTAAATTTTCCTTTGGTTTTAGTCTACAGTAAGAGAGATTTTAATGCTTTGACAAACATTTTTAAAGGATGTAAAACAATTGTAATTTTCTTTTTGATTACTAAGTTTCTTTTCTGTGGTTTCAGCCTTCACATTCATTTTTTATGATTCCTCACCATTGTGTAAAACAAGTACTAGGTGTACTATTGATTCAATTTTAGCATCTCCCATGTGTCCAGGATGCATTTTGGGTGTTCTTGCTTAGGAACTTTCTTCTTCTTGGAGGAAGACCATCAGCAGATGGCAGAGAGAAATTTTGCTAGTAGCTTCTAGGCATTCTCCTGAGAATTACCCACTTCAGAGCCATTGGAACCTCTGATAACCAAGAACAGCTTTTAGCAGTATCTGGGAAGTATGGTCCTGAGAATCAGTAGCTTTGGTGTACAGAGAACTGAGTTTATTAGTGGTGGCTTTTGTAAGTCTTGTACTTCTGGATCTTTTGAGGGTCAGAAGAAAGCTTCCTCACTTTTGTCTTACTGCCCATTCCATGTCCCTGATAGTAAATTACTTTGTAATATTTTTAGTGATGTCTGTTTTCCTGCTTACCCTTGACAGACACAATATTTAGCATCGGAAGAATTTCCTGTGTAAGAGCTATCCAAAGACACTCTTTGCTTTGGTTATCTCACCTAGTGAGATCTGCAGACAGTAGTAATTTTAATCATTAGTGGAAAATGAGATGGCAGTCCATTAATATGATGGAAAAGAATATAAATCAGGATACAACTGGAAAAAAGAAACCATTATGAGTATTTAAAACACAGGGACTTATGAGCAGGAATTTGGTTACACTGTTTATGAAAAAGGCTTAGAATGCATTTGGGGGTGATTGATACATCTCTTTACCTGTGTAGTTCTATTGAAACTACCCTGGCTTTGGGCCAATCCCATCTCTGGATTGCACTCGGCTTTACAACTGGTCTCCCAGCTGCTGACATTTATCTCCTACGAAGTACATTTTAGAGCATCTTCCTGAGTTACAGCTCTTATGTGCACAATAACATAATGGGGAAAATTGGTTAATGTTCTGTAGACTCTTGGTCAAGTCCTAACTTGCAGTGAGATCCTGGGCAAAAGGCTCCTCAGGGTCAAAATTTTCCAGCAAATACAATGAAAGGATTGGTGTAATTTGGAAGATTTCACATTTTGTTAGCTTTAGAATGTTGTTCAAAGAAGTGCTATGTGCTATTATAAACAGATAAAAATAGAGAGTTCTTTGAATGAGGAATTGTGGTGCTGTGTAGACTTACCCAGTCATCTGCCCCAAATTCTTTGCCCCAGTCCCCTACCCACCAAGTAGTTCTCATGGGGATCCCCCACATGGCACATTATGAAAACTGTTAAAGAAGTGGATTTTAAGGTCCATTAAACTCTAAATATTATTATTTTTCTCCTACTTTGCAAATAATTCTTAACAATTATATAATCAGTACAATATAACCCAATCTTCTTAGCTTAGATATTGAAGGTTATTTATAAACTGGTTCTAACATCACTCCATTATCATTTGTTGTTTCCTTTAAGAGGCTTCCCCGGTGGCTCAGAGGTTAAAGCGTCTGCCTGGAATGCAGGAGACCTAAGTTCGATCCCTGGGTCCGGAAGATCCCCTGGAGAAGGAAATGGCAACCCACTCCAGTATTCTTGCCTGGAGAATCCCATGGAGGGAGGAGCCTGGTGGGCTACCGTCCGTGGGGTCCCAAAGAGTTGGACACGACTGAGCGACTTCACTTTCACTTTCATAGAGGCTAACTCTGAACTACTAACTCATGTTGAATGAATTAATGTGTTCAGAGAACATTCAGTGTTAATTTCATACTTCTAATATAACACATGTGCCTTCTCTTTGTTTATATATTACTTTATTCACCTTCTTACTCTTATACATGCAAGGCCTAGTTCTTGATTTTTTTCATCACTTGGTTTCATTGATAAGTAAATCATTTAGGATTGGATTGGCTGCATTAACAGAAAATCTTAAGTATATTAGTAAATTTATAAGGACTTTTTTTATATATAAAATAAATCCAGAGTAAACACAGGCCATTGTTGTATGATTGATCCATAATCATCAGGAACCTAGAACCTCGCATCTTTCTCATCTGCCATCAAGCTTGTACAGTTTCTCATAATCTAAGATGGAGGCTGACCTCTAGACATTTTATTCACATGCCAATCAGCTAAAGGAGGAGGGGAAGTCTATTGTTAATAAATGCCCTAATTTTCTATTATCCCTTTTAAGAAGTCTTCCTGAAAGTTTTACCTAACTTCTTTCTTTGCTTGGAATTTAGTCACATGGATGGAAAAAATGATATCTTTTGGCATCTGAAAAATGGTTCTATTCTTGTAGAAGACAGAAGAATGGACACTGGATAGGAAACTTGCATATTTTGCCACAACAAACCTATTTGCTCCTTTGAGACTACATTCAGCATATTACATTGTGAAATTCTATTACTTATTTATCTTTACATTCCTAGAGCCTGGCACAGTATCTCAATACATGAATGAATAATAATGAATGAATAACAACCTTATCTTTTCTAATACTGACATTTGGCTAAGCCTTCCTGAATGTCAAGAAGGGGCCCACATCACAGTTGTACTCAGTTCAGGTCAGTTCAGTCGCTCAGTCGTGT
>SJYQ01004045.1:111557-228364 GCA_006410935.1 Redunca redunca
TGAATCGCAGCATGCCAGGCCTCCCTGTCCATCACCAACTCCCAGAGTTCACTCAGACTCATGGCCATCGAGTCAGTGATGCCATCCAGCCATCTCATCCTCTGTCATCCCCTTCTCTCCTGCCTCCAATCCCTCCCAGCATCAGAGTCTTTTCCAATGAGTCAACTCCTCACATGAGGTGGTCAAAGTACTGGAGTTTCAGCTTTAGCATCATTTCTTCCAAAGAAATCCCAGGGCTGATTTCCTTCAGAATGGACTGGTTGGATCTCCTTGCAGTCCAAGGGACTCTCAAGAGTCTTCTCCAACGCCACAGTTCAAAAGCATCAATTCTTCGGCGCTCAGCCTTCTTCACAGTCCAACTCTCACATCCATACATGACTACTGGAAAAACCATAGCCTTGACTAGACGGAACCTTTGTTGGCAAAGCAATGTCTCTGCTTTTGAATATGCTATCGAGGTTGGTCATAACTTTTCTTTCAAGGAGTAAGCGTCTTTTAATTTCATGGCATGGAAAGTACTAGAAACAGTAAGCCAGGGAGGACAGGGAGCATTTGTATTTGGGAATTCTCCTTCAGAAGAAGAAACGAAGTGAATATTGCTGACCTTGTTTCTGTAACTGCCTGTCTATATATATATAAAACCCAAGTTTAGTTTTTAGTCTTTTTTAATATTTAGTTTACCTTAAATGTTTATATTACCTTCAGATTTCTGACATAAATCTTTAATGGTATGTATTTATAAAGGAATATAAATATGCTAAAAGATGTAAGAATTTACTGTTTGGTCATACACAAAAATATTCATCATTGTTTCATGTCTACTTTAAAATGTTTCACATATTATAATGAGATTTAACATCTTGGTGTCACAATATTGGGAAGAAACCTTCATGACTCTAGAAAATCCAAATAATAGACTAATAATATATTGGGGGAATCTCCTGTACTTCTTATTAGCTCTAAGTGGTTCCTCAGCAACCAATCAGAAACTGTGGGAACACATAGCTATAGACTGTGACATCCTGACGACCAAAGCTATAGTTTTAAATTTTACCTGCCTGAAATCAATCTATCTAATCTACCTAATCTATCATTCTTACACCTTCTGCGTTACTCCAAAAATGATTTAGATACATTAAAAGTAAGGGATATAAAAATAAAATTTAAATGTAAAAGGAAGAAGAGTGAGAGCAAAGGAAGATTAGAGTAACAGCAACAACGGCCACAAACAGGTCACCCAGGAGTTAGGTAATGATATGAAATACAGAATCTGCACTACACTCATTTTCTAGAAGCTGGACTTTAATCTGGTTCTAAGATTTCTCAGAACCTGGGAAACTTATTCCAAAGAACTTTAAGGTTAGTATTTCATGTATGCATGCTAAGTCGCTTCAGTGGTTTCCAATTCTTTGCGGCCCTGTGGACTGTAGCCCTCCAGGCTCCTTTATCCATGGGATTCTCCAGACAAGAATACTGGAGTGGCTTGCCATTTCCTCCTCCAGGGAATCTTCCGGACCCAGGGATCAAACCTGTGTCTCTTATGTCTCCTGCCTTGGCAGACAGGTATTTTACCACCAGTGCCACCTGGGATACAGTTAAATACCTGGCAGGAGAGTTCTGAACCTGGGGAATGTAAATTGCCCACTGACAGTTAAATTATGAGACTACAAAGTGATTTTTATGAAAATATTGACTCCTAGATAAGCTAACCTTGAAGGTAAGTGAAATGAACACACACACACACACACACACGCACACACACCGCATAGTCTGACAAAGGAGTTACTAATCATGGAAGCATGGACTGTAACCCACGAGACTCCTCTATCCATGGGGTTTTCCAGGCAAGAATACTGGAGTGGGTTGCCATTTCCTCTTCTAGGGGAACTTCCCAACCCAGGGATTGAACCTGGGTCTCCTGCATTGGCAGGCAGATTCTTTACCATCTGAGCCACTAGGGAAGCCCATAGAAAAAGAAGAGCAATGTGTTTTCAAGTTAGTGTATACTGTGTTTAAGCATACATGATGGGTTTCTTTCCCCTCATGATGGATATTGATGGTCCTTGTGGATGAGAACTGAGTTAAATAATGTTAAATATGTTCTGGAAACACTAAGTTAAACATTATTAGATCAGTTTCCTTAATATCAGAAATCTCAGGGTCTTTAATATGTAATTTGCATTATGAGTCTGTGGGGGGAATAAAGCATGTAAGATTTCTCAAACTCAGTTGACAATTACAGCAATGTTCTGCTACGCTTTTATTGCAGTGTTTCACCTTCCTGCACAAAGAAAGATCCAGCCTCCCCTGCCATTAGGTCAGAACAATGTGAATGAATTCTGGCTAAGAAGGCGAAACAGGAGGGGTATAAACCACTTCCAGCCTGGACTTATTCTTGAAATTCTGCAGTGTTCTCTTCTTGCATTGTGACTTTGGAGGTAACATATTCCGGTCAGCATAACTACAAGATGGAGAGGTGTCACCTGTTCTGCACTGAAATGTGATGCAAAAGGAAAATGCTCTTGTTTCATCCACTCGTTAAGATTTTAGGGTTCACTTGTAATTTCAACCTCACTTTGTGAAGCCTGAGGATTGTAGGCAACCTCCTAATTTTGGGAGAACATTTACAAATATCATTTCTTAGCATGAAATGTTTTACAGAAGTAAGTGGTTGAAAAATAAACACTGGAGTATCTGAATGAATGATTTTGCCCATAGGATGACTGCAAGTTTACCAAAAACCCCTGAGTCTTGGTTTCCGAATGTTTTATTTGCTTGTTTGGAGGCCACTAGTCAAATAATTAAGTATACTATCTCCAAAAAAGTAATTCAGTGGGGACCAACAAGACATATGTTTTAGACGTTTGCTTTCACGTACTCATGATTTTAGAGCTTTCCTTTGTCTGTTGGTCAGGGAATGGGACAGGGAAAGGATGATAGGTCATCATTATTTCTGCCACTTTAGAAAACTGCGGTCAGGCTCTTAGCCTGCAAAGCTCAGTGTCTTTTCAGTTTTCGTTTGTCTGCCTGGTACAATGGGTGTGATTTGTTGTAACACTACATTTCTTCTGTAAAGCAGAATTGTCTGTTCAGGCATCTCCTTTTACACAATTTTAAAAAATAGTAACTAAGCTCTACATTTTATTTGAATTCTACCAGTTTTTCTCTAATGCATCTTTTCTGCTTCAGAATCCCATCTTGGACATACCATTCCATTTAGTTGTTGTGTCTCTTTAATCAACTCTGGGCTTTGACAATTTCTTAGACTTACCTTGTCTGGCATTTCCTGGTCTGGATAGGTGTTTACTCTCATAGGTAAACTTGGCTAGATGACAGTGCCCAGTTATTTAACTATATACTAACCTGGGTGTTGGGCTTCCCTGGTGGCTCGGTGGTAGAGAATCTGCTTGACAATGCAGGAGACACGGGTTCAACCCCTGGGTCAGGAAGATCCCCTGGAGAAGTAAATGGCAATTCACTCCAGTATTCTTGACAGGGAAATCTTATGGACAGAGGAACCTGGTGGGCTATGGTCCATGGGATCATAAAAGAATCAGACACGACTGAGAGACTTAACAATAACAACCTAGGTGTTAGAATGAAGGTATTTTGTAGATATGGTGGCTAACATCTCCAGATGGTCCTTGGTTTAGGATGGCTTGACTTATATATACATATATATATATATATATATACACATATATATATATACATTTTTTACTTTACAATGGCGTAAAAGCAATACACAGTCAGTAGAAACTGTACTTCAAATTTTGAATTTGATTGTTTCNGAATCTGCCTGACAATGCAGGAGACACGGGTTCAACCCCTGGGTCAGGAAGATCCCCTGGAGAAGTAAATGGCAATTCACTCCAGTATTCTTGACAGGGAAATCTTATGGACAGAGGAACCTGGTGGGCTATGGTCCATGGGATCATAAAAGAATCAGACACGACTGAGAGACTTAACAATAACAACCTAGGTGTTAGAATGAAGGTATTTTGTAGATATGGTGGCTAACATCTCCAGATGGTCCTTGGTTTAGGATGGCTTGACTTATATATACATATATATATATATATATATACACATATATATATATACATTTTTTACTTTACAATGGCGTAAAAGCAATACACAGTCAGTAGAAACTGTACTTCAAATTTTGAATTTGATTGTTTCCTGGGCTAGTGATAAATGGGAAGAAACCCTCTCAGGATGCTGGACAGTGGCAGCAAGCTCAGCGTCCAGTCAGGAACATGATCAGGAGGACAACCACTGATATACTAGAACCATTCTTTCACTTTTAATACAGAATTCAATAGATTACCTGAGATAGTCCATACTTGATTATAAAACAGGTTTGGCGTTGGACAATTTTGCCCAACTGTAGTAATAGTAAGTGTTATGAGCACTTTGAGGTAGGCTGGGCTAAGCTGTAATATTAAGTTAGTTAGGTGTATTAAACACATTTCAACTTCCAATCTTTTTAACTTAAGATAGTTTTATTGGGATATAACTCTGTTGTAAGTAGAGCAAGATTATTATAATGGTTGATTTTACAGATTACTCTAGATAATGTGAGTGGGGCCTAACCTGATCAGCTGAAATCCTTAGGAGCAAAACCAGGTTTTCCAGAGAAGGAATTTTGCTTCAAGATGGTAATATAAACTCTTATTTGAGTTTCAAGTTTGCTAGCCAGATCTACAGATTTTGGACTTACCACTCCCCATAATCATATGAGCCAATTCCTTAAAATAAATCTGTTTATATTTGCATTATATATATTATATAAAGATATGCACACACACATATAAAATCTTATATATACAATGATTTATATGTATAATGTCTTGATATATGATCTTCATATTGTATGTATGTACACAATGTATATGTTTTATTTTACACAGAGGATATGTATATACAACTCTTGATTTGTGTGTGTATCTGTGTGTGTGTGTGATATTTTTTTCATGGTTAGACTGGAGTTACAGGTCTGAGGATTGTATTTTTGCAGTTCTCATCACTCTCAACATATCATACCAAGAGTGCACACTATCGGCATGACTTAACTGATGATGGAAGCAATGACCACCTGCTGAGGTAATTTCTCAGATTTTTCCACTGCAAAGTCCTTATTCCCTTTTACCTACTCTGCTCTTTAGAAGGTGGTCACAGAGTGCAGCCCACACTCAAGGGAGGGAATTAAGGGTAAAGAGAATTGAGTTCTCTACCTTCTTAAGGGGGAGTGTCTATGAAAACCTTTAGCATTCTCTTGGACAGGAGATTTGTCTCTTCTTCACATTTACTTATTTACTCAATCATTTATATCAGTGAGAACCCATGGATATTTATTTTATGCTTTATGCAGGGACACATTATTTTATTGCTCAGAGTATTTCAGGTATGGCCATTGGTATGGCTATTTCAGGTAAAGGCCATTAACCTTTCGGTTAATCCCTGTTTCCCTTTGACACACTCCATTCTTTTAATTTGGAGGCACCTCTCTACTCTCTAAGCACTACCAGAAGCCCTGGACTTATCTTGTATATTCCCTGCCCTAGTCCTAGAATCAGCCATTTCTCCAAGTAGTCCTGGTTCATTCTTTTGGAGAATAACACTAGAAACCAAGATCTATAAGCTGGGTTCAAGCTCTTTAAAATTTTTGTTTCTATGTAACACATGACAAAAATAATTCCTGGAGCTTGAAAACTATCTTGCCACAAAGATCAGTTCAGTTCAGTTTAGTTGCTCCGTCATGTCCAGCTCTTTGTGACCCCATGGACTGCAGCATGCTAAGCCTCCCTGCCCATCACCAACTCCCAGAGTTTACTCAAACTCATGTCCATTGAGTTGGTGATGCCATCCAACCATCTCATCTTCTGTTGTCCCCTTCTTCTCCTGCCTTCATTCTTACCCAGCATCAGGGTCTTTTCCAATGAGTCAGTTCTTTACATCAGGTGGCCAAAATATTGGAGTTTCAGCTTCAGCATCAGTCCTTCCAATGAATATTCAGGACTGATTTCCTTTAGGATGGACTGGTTGGATCTCCCTGCAGTCCAAGGGACTCTCAAGAGTCTTCTCCAACACCACAGTTCAAAAACATCAATTCTTTGGTGCTCAGCTTTCTTTATAGTCCAACTCTCACATCCATACATGACTACTGGAAAAACTGTAGTTTGACTAGACGAACCTTTGTTGGCAAAATAATGTCTCTGCTTTTTAGTATGCTGCCTAGGTTGTTCATAGCTTTTCTTCCAAGGAGCAAGTGTCTTTTAATTTCATGGCTGCAGTCACCATCTGCAGTGATTTTGGAGACCCCCAAAATAAAATCTTACAGTTTCCATTGCTTCCCCATCTATTTGCCATGAAATGATGGGACCAGATGCCATGATCTTAGTTTTTTGAATGTTGAGTTTTAAGCCAACTTTTTCACTCTCCTCTTTCACTTTCATCAAGAGGCTCTTTAGTTCTTCTTTGCTGTCTGCCATAGGGGTGGTGTCATCTGCACATCTGAAGTTATTGATATTTCTCTCACAAAGATAAAAAAATATTTAAAAAATTATATGTCTTAGTTTGGCTTCAAATGCTATCCCCTCCCCCCATAGAAGATATTCAAATCCAACTAAAGACAAACAGACAAGGGAATACCCTGGTGTTCTAGTAGTTAGGACTCTGTGCGTCCACTCCTTGGGGCCTGGGTTTGATCCTTGGTTGGGGAACTAAGATCCCATAAGAAACGTGGCCAAAAAAAGAAAAAGACAAGCAATATAAATGAGAGCCAATTTTTTACCCTTGATTCAGAGGTCGTCTATGATCCGTGGTGGAAGTCAGCAGAGTGAGTTTGATGAGCATGAGCTTAGACCCAAACAAGGACAAAAATCATCATTTTTCAGAGTTCCTGAGACTCAGTGATAATGTGTATCACGTGTCAGCACAGGGCACAGCAACAGGAAAGCACTCAACACAATGAAGTTGTGAGCCAATGAAGTGTGTCTTAAAAAAAAAGACCCAGATAGGTAGATTTATCTAGATAGATATATCTGCTGGAATTAGTCAAATTAGGCATCCTATTGGTGTTTCTATATAGCTAAGTGATGCATACTTACCATAAGAAAGATTAAAGGGGATAGAGAGTGACTCTGTGTGTTCATGTTGGGGGAGGGACCTCTATATCATATGATTGGTTTTAATCAATAGTTGACAACATGACTAGAGGGATCTGTGAAATGAAATTACATTCAGTGTTCTTCATTATTTATATTACTGGAGTGAATGGAAAGTGACACTACAAACTCAGTTAAAAAGAATCCCTAGTGGCTGTAAATAAAGAAGTAATAAAGATATTTCATTTCTGCCCTCCCCCACCCCCTTTCTAGAGGAAAAATAAATGACTTACAGCCAAATAGGTTGAGGTGAGAAATTCTCTAAAGATATCAAAACATATATTGCATTTCACTGTAAGATTTGCAAACTTCTTCAAATAAAGTCACCTGGTCAGATCGATGCTCTTAATATGACCAGAAAAATATCTAAAATTGGGTATGAGTATCATACACAGAGATCAAGTGATTCATTAGCTCAAGATAAATTTAAGAATCAGTGAACTTTCTTGAGTTTTCAGTTTACTTACATATTATATATGTATGTCTGTGCATATCCACACACCCATATGTATGCTATAAATACATGTATATCAGAAGAATTTATTCATATACTTACAGCTGTTTCCTGTTAATAACTTAGACAAGTATGCACAAATAATTCAAACACTTACCTCATTTAATTTATATCTTTTTGTGGCAAATTAATTTGGCATGATACCTATTTTGTTAGTTTTCTGCTTTGCATTGTCTTATTCTAAGTACCAGATAACTGTGGAAATTGTAGATTGATGGTTGGTAACTTCCCACTTTCTTCAAAAAATTACTTTTAAATTGTGCAAATATTTACTGAATGAAGATGTATGTTTCTGACGACAGTACAGCCTTTCAATCCAAAAAACTGATGGGCCAAACTGGTTTTTAATTATGAGCTATCATTTGCAATTCTTTTTTAAAAGATTAATTTATTTTAATTGGAGGATAATTCTTTACAAATTGTGATGGTTTCTGCCATACAACAATATGAAGCAACTATAGGTATATATGTGTCCTCTCCATCCTAAACCCCCATCCACCTCCTTCTGCACCATATCCCTCCAGTTTGTCACAGGGCACCAGCTTTGTGTTCCCTGCATCGTACATCAAACTCCCACTGGCTGTCTGCTTTAC
The DNA here is from genome assembly GCA_006410935.1 of Redunca redunca. Lineage (NCBI taxonomy): Eukaryota > Metazoa > Chordata > Mammalia > Artiodactyla > Bovidae > Redunca > Redunca redunca. The sequence goes on from SJYQ01004045.1 coordinate 119,834, forward strand.
ATATGGTAACGTACACGTTTTGGTGCTGTTCTCCCAAATCATCCACCCTCTCCCTCTCCCAACGAGTCCAAAAGTCTGTTCTTTACATCTGTGTCTCCTTTGCTGCCCTGCACATAGGATTGTAAGTACCATCATTCTAGAGTCCATATATATGTGTTAATACACAGTATTTGTCTTTCTCTTTCTGATTTACTTCACTCTAGGTTCATCCACCTCATTAAAACTAACCCAAATGCATTCCTTTTTATAGCTGAGTAATATTCCATCGTGTATATGTAGTGCAACTTCCTTACCCGTTCACCTGCCGATGGACATCTAGGTTGCTTCCATGTCCTAGATATTGTAAATAGTGCTGCGCTGAACACTGGGGTACACATGTCTTTTTCAGTTCTGGTTTCCTCAGGGTATATGCCCCGTAATGGGATTGCTGGGTTGTATGGTAGTTTTATTCTTAGTTTTTAAAGGAATTTCCATATTGTTCTCCATAGTGGTTATATCAGTCTGCATTCCCACCAATAGTGCAAGAGGGATCCCTTTTCTCCACACTCTTGCCAGCATTTATTGTTTGCAGACTTTTTGATGATGGCCATTCTGACTGGTGTGAGATGATACTTCATTGTCTTTTTGATTTGCAATCCTATAATAATGGGCAATGTTGAGCATCTTTTCATGTGTTTCTTAGCCATCTATATGTCTTTGGAGAAATGTCTCTTTAGGTCTTCTGCCCACTTTTTGATTGGGTTGTTCATTTTTCTGATGTTGAGCTGCATAAGCTGCTTGTATATATTGGAGATTAATTCGTTGTCAGTTGTTTCCTTTGCTATTATTTTCTCCCATTCTGAGGGCTGTCTTTTCAACTTGCTTATGTTTTCCTTTGTTGTGCAAAAGCTTTTAAGTTTAATTAGGTCCCATTTATTTAGAGGGCTATCCAGGTGGCTCAGTGGTAAAGAATCCACCCGCCAATGCAGGAGATGCAGGATATGTGGGTTTGATCCCTGGGTCAGGAAGATCCCTTGGAGTAGGTAATCACAACCCACTCCAATATTCTTGCCTGGAAAATCCCACGGACAGAGGAGCCTGGTGGGCTACAGTCTATGTGGGTTGCAAAGAGTCAGACATGACTGAGTGACTGAGTCTTACTTCCTGACTAGGTCCCATTTGTTTATTTTTGCTTTTATTTCTGTTACTCTGGGAGGTGGGTCATAGAGGATCTTGCTGTGATTTATGTCAGTGTTCTGCCTATATTTTCCTCTAAGAGCTTTATAGCTTCTGATCTTACATTTAGGTCTGTGATCCATTTGAATTTATCTTTGTGTATGGTGTTAGGGAAAACTTTGGGAAACGGGGAACAGGGAGGCCTGGCACGCTGCAGTCCATGGGGTCACAAAGAGTTGGACCTGAGTGTCTGAACAACATGGGGTTAGGAGGTGTTCTGATTTCATTCTTTTACATGTAGTTGCAGTGCTTAAGCTTCCTCTGTCCTTTATTTGTCCTGCCAGCAGGGTATGCTGGACTGTGAGCAGAAGGGGAAGAGGGAAAGAAATAGAGACCTTTACACCTGGTTGCTGCAACTCACTGGAGGCTGTGGCTGTTCCATTTTGTGTTCAGTGTATCCTGACCTACTGTTGCCATTAAGAGGTCGCTAACTCATTCATAAAGCTGGCTTACCTAAGAGTCTGAGTAGCTGACACACTAAGAGGCCAGTACCTTAACAGCACCAAAAGGAACTCACTGTGACCTCCTAGTGCCTTCAAAGAAAAAGCTAAAATAAGCAAATAAAAGCAGTTGTGGGGGAAGATTGATACTTTGGTCATCTGCACGAGTGGAGGAAATGCAAAATCCCCTTCTCTGTAAAGCAGCCTGCACCCTGGAAGAATGCAGCCTGGAAGAATGTGCATAACAGTGCAGAAGCCTTGAAGGACAGACAAGTGGCATGTGACAGTAACAGGGTGTTCCCGGTGACAAAAAAACTTGGAATATGTCTCCAAATGCTGACTCACCATCCGTGCAGTTACTGATCAAACATTGGCTCTTTATAAAACCAATGATGATGCTTTTCCCCTCACTTTTACTTTAATTGTCTTAAGACCCTGGTAAAGTCACTGAGTGCTTTCTAAAATGAGACACTGGGAATTAAGAGCTACCACTGGAACTCAGGTCTTCTAAACATTATATCACTTCTTTTAAAGCATTTTCCAGGTTTCTAGGTGAAACAGTCTGTGCAAGCATACATGAGGGTCAAATATCTCTCTTTGATCCAGCAGAAATGACAAGAAAAACTGTTAAGTAATAAGTAAATTTCCGAAATACTTGCCCTTTGGTATAAGTAGAACTATCACCGAATCCCCCTTTGCTCACATAAATAAACAGCACATTCTCTGCAGTTTTTGCCAAGAGTTAAAATACAGATGTAATGTTTTAAATTATGGAGACAAAAACACTTATAACTACTGTAATCTTAAAGATTCCTCACACTACCAATTAAGAAATTCTGCCCTAAAGTATGAATGTTTCTCTGCAATTCTCTACAAATCACCACTAATAAGATAATAGAGCAGAAAAATTAGTAGGGAGTTCATTTGATTTTTTTCCCCCTGAAGGCTGGCTTTAGTGGGAGCATTTATCTACATTTCAATTCTCACGCATTGTGAATGATAAATGAACTCTACTGCATAAAGGACATGACATTGCTGTGCCTTAGATTTTTATTTTCTTTCATCAGAATATCCCACCTAGCAAAATTCATAGCTCAGTGCTTGTCTCTCTATAAGGAATATGTAGATTAATGAAACCCCACCCCTCCAAAGAACCCTAGTTTAGGACATGAGTCAAAACAGGCAAAAAGAAATAGTCTGAGAGGTGTAAGGCCAGGCAGTCAGCTGCCTCCTTGTTTTGCTTTCTATCAGGCATGTCTGCTCTGCTTCATTCTAAACAGGAAGAGCAATAGGAAACCTATTTTATGATGCTTTCATCACCTGATTCAATGGCTGCAGGACCAGAGACAGTGAAGAGATATTTGCCCTGAAGCTGCAAGCAGAACACCAGAGGAAAACACATTACCCTTCATCGCTTCCCCCAGATCTGTCTGCACTCTCTCCTGTATTATTTGAAGAAAAGCTTCCTTATCCAGACAGCCTCCTGTATGATCCCGCATAGCAATGGCTATAACCCTGATGGGTGACAAATGTTGAATTGATATTGCTAAGGGGAGTCTGGAGTCAGAGGAAGAAAATACATGCATTCTTTTACAGTTGCTATGAGAAAAGTCAATTTATTGTCATTGGTTATTTTTTGATCTTGAGGAACATGGTGGCTAAATCCCTCATTTTATGTTAGAGATGAATACATCAGCTAAGAACAGGGCAAAGTGAGAAACATCAAAAATACAGAAGAGAAAATGTGAAATAAGTTGACTCTCAGAGTTCAAATGGTATAAAGGGAGAAACATTCTAGGAAAAATGTTTACAGTTCAAGTTTTGATTATTAAACACGACACTTTCTAGTATTAAACTAAAACATCAAGCATTATTAGCATGATGGGTAAATTCTATTTTTGATAATAAAGCAATTCCTAGCACTTTCTTGATAATATTAAAAAGTGATGGAAATAAGTCTATAGTCATCTGTTTTCTAGAACATAAAAAATTTAAACAGCAAAAATATTTACCCTAAAAAAGTCAATGAAGCTAGATCACTCTCACTTTTGATGTTGGTAACAAACACAACAGAGAAGAAAACATTATTATAGGGCAGACAGAATAAAATTTTGCATCTATCTGTTGTGATTATTGAAAATGTTTAACCAATAAAAAGAAAAAAATATTCTCACCAGAATACATGATGATGAGAATGTTACTGATACAAAAATGGAGATGTAAAGTGAAGTATACTGCAAATATTAAAATGTTCTGTAAAGGCTGTTTGCTAACAGGTAGAGGAAAAAACTCCAAACACATTCTATTTTGGACTCAATATTTTATTTATTTGCATATATTTTTATTTTTCACACCTATCAATATCTATCTAGCATCCTTCTTGTGGGGAAAAACTTGACAAAGGCAATTAACATATTATATAAGGTATAAATTTGAACTTTACACTGTGAATTCTAAAGACCATATTAGTAAGGTCAATCACCATAATGAAAATATAGCATATAACTGCACTGGTCTTTATGATTTTCCACAGAGGTCGAGGTGGGGGGGAACAAGTTTTAGGTGTGAAGTAACTCCTTATCATTTTTTAAAGAGCCATGATAGAAAATTAGCATATATCTTTATACATAAGAAATGTAAAGAAAGGTAAGAAATTATAAGCTAGAACACAAAACGTCAGGGTTGTACATTATGTTATTATCAGTAACAGGCATGGTACAAGATCGTGGCAGCACTAAGATGTTAATAACATATCTCAAAGGGGAAAAGCATTTACAGAAGGCTTTCTTTCAGTTGTTTTCTAGGGTGTATCACCATCAGCTGGCTTCGCTGTCAGGAAATCTAACTATTACTCTACTTTGAAATTAAAGCAAATTACACATGTCAGACCTAGATTTAAGGTTTTACTCAAACGATAAAGAAGATGGTTAAGACACAGGTTTAGCTATAAAAGGAAGTCTCTTTTGCTCATCTCTTCCATTACTAAACCAGTTTTTAAGAGAAAGACTTTCATGTACTCCTTATTAGGCACGATAATCAGGCTAAAAACAAAGAAGCAGTCAGTATTAATGTAAAGGAAAATATTAAGTTTTTAAAAAGGTGACAAATACTTTATGTCTCATAAGTACATCATAATTTCTCAGTTACCAATGGACTACGTATCAGTGATTACACATCTGTAGCCTGCTATTTTGGAGAAGGCAATGACACCCCACTCCACTACTCTTGCCTGGAAAACCCCATGGACGGGGGAGCCTGGTAGGCTGCAGTCCATGGGGCTGCGAACAGTCGGACACGACTGAGTGACTTCACTTTCACTTTTCACTTTCATGCATTGGAGAAGGAAATGGCAACCCACTCCAGTATTCTTGCCTGGAGAATCCCCGGGACAGGAGAGCCTGGTGGGCTGCCGTCTATGGGGTCGCACAGAGTCGGACACGACTGAAGTGACAGAGCAGCAGCAGCCTGCTATTTAATAAACTAAGGGGCAATTTCATGATGGAGTATCTCACTATTAACTGTCGAAGCAATTAACTCAGCTTCTAAAAGTGTTCAGGTTTAGAGTTGGAGAGGAGCTTAGATATCTGAGTTGGTTGGTATAATTTCAAGTTACAAAATAGTACCTAAAGAAAAAAAAAAAGTATTAACTCCCACACTTAGTCCATCATGCATATGTGCATAAGTGTGGGGAAGGTCTCGGAGCTGAGACAGGCATTTAAATTTCACTCTAAAAAAATTACATAACATCACAGTAAAATAAACATTAGCAGAGACAACTGTGCAATATTTTTTTATTGGTTAAAAGTAAAAGATGTTTTCTGAAATGTTACAATTACCAGGTCAAGCCTTCAGAAATGAAGATACTAGCATCTACCAAGATATTAAATGAAATAGAGACCACAAGATAAAACTTATGCAAAATAAGGCATGATTGGGTTCATAGGCAACAACTTTTATATTCGACACAATTCTTTGTTTTATAGTATTACTATATATTTGAAAAAGGAAAGTAACAATCTCTAGTGTCTTGTAATTTAGACCAAGAGATAGCAGAACAAATTAAAGTCACCAAATATTTGCCTTAAAAAAAATACTGTATACATTCAACAGAAATAATCAAACATGGACACATGATTCAAATGTGAACTTAAAAGGATTAAATAATCGGGCTGTAAGGCAAAATTCTTTAAAGACATGGTATACAACACTTCAAGGATTCTAGCTGGACAATGTAGTCTAGGATGGCTAAAATTTCAAAAATATGTCCCCTTCTACTCTTTAAAGAATAAAGTTTGACACTCATTTTCATAAACCAATATTGAGTTTCAGACATCGGACATTTCGGCTAGACAAATACATTTTGAAAAGCTTACACATTACAAGTTCTGGGACAGTGAGCGTGGGAAAACAAAGCACAGGTCTTCCTCTATGGGAGCTGCAATCAGATCTCAGTTGGGCAGGTCCACATTGCGAAGGATGAGGGCCACTCGGTTTGGAATGTACACCTAAATCAACACAGTCGTGTCAGTGCATTTGAAAGAAACACTGGGCTTGATATCGTATCAAAGCAAGAGGCAGTCCTCTATTGCGTAAATTACAGCTCCCTTTACAATTCTGGCTCTGAGGCGGCTCTATTCGACAGTTCTGGCATTAAGACGCCTTTAAAACGATCACCGCTAGAGGGCTCCATACGCTTTACAATACCGATGCTCCCCAGACACAAAGGACAGAAATAGCCTTGGCGGCTCTAGTTCCGAACTAGCAGGTGGTGAAGGCAGGCTGTCCTCCAATTCACAATGTTAGTCTAGTCAGGTAAATAGAAGTAACATACAAAAGACTGGTCAAGTCAGGACACTTATTATTGTTCTGGTTTGTGTTTCTCCTGTCATTTTAGGAACATGACCTTAACAGTAATAGCATAAGGTTATCTTATGTGTATTTTAGTCCCTGCCCCAATTTAAATCAGTCAAGAAGAGGCTTGCCACTAATTGAAGGTGTAATCCACTTCTTTGCATGCCCTGCAGAGTCTTGACTCAGCTCCTTCTTGAATATGTGCAACTCCCCTCTCAGATATGCTCTTCACTTATCCCTTCTCCCTTTACCAGCTCTGGCCACAGAGCCTTGCGGGCCCTTGAACACACCACATCCTTCCCTTCCTTCCTCGCAATCTTGGCCTCTGCCTGGTCCCCAGTTAAGAACATTCTTTCCTGGGCTAGTTCCCTATCTATTCAGTTCAGTTCAGTTCAGTTGCTCAGTCGTGTCCGACTCTTTGCGACCCCATGAATCGTAGCACGCTAGGCCTCCCTGTCCATCACCAACTCCCGGAGTTCACTCAGACTAATGGCCATCGAGTCAGTGATGCCATCCAGCCATCTCATCCTCTGTCGTCCCCTTTTCCTCCTGACCCCAATCCCTCCCAGCGTCAGTCTTTTCCAATGAGTTAACTCTTTGCATGAGGTGGCCGAAGTACTGGAGTTTCAGCTTTAGCATCATTCCCTCCAAAGAAATCCCAGTGCTGATCTCCTCCAGAATGGACTGGTTGGATCTCCTTGCAGTCCAGGGGACTCTCAAGGGTCTTCTCCAACACCACAGTCCAAAAGCATGAATTCTTTGGCGCCCAGCCTTCTTCACAGTCCAACTCTCACATCCATACATGACTACTGGAAAAACCATAGCCTTGACTAGATGGACCTTGGCCGGCAAAAGTAATGTCTCTGCTTTAGAATGTGCTATCTAGGTTGGTCATAACTTTTCTTCCAAGGAGTAAGCGTCTTTTAATTTCATGGCTGCAGTCACCATCTGCAGTGATTTTGGAGCCCCCAAAATAAAGTCTGACACTGTTTCCACTGTTTTAAAGTCTGACACTGTTTCCACTGTTTCCCCATCTATTTCCCAATGAAGAGATGGGACCGGATGCCATGATCTTCGTTTTCTGAATGTTGAGCTTTAAGCCAACTTTTTCACTCTCCACTTTTACTTTCATCAAGAGGCTTTTTAGTTCCTCTTCACTTTGTGCCATAACAGTGGTGTCATCTGCATATCTGAGGTTATTGATATTTCTCTTAGATCTTGAAAAATCCCAACTCCACGGAGAGGTGTTCTTTGACAACTCTAGATCTGATGGTGTCTCCATTTCATTTTCTACCACAGCACTATTTTTCTATCTGAACATTTAACACAATTTGTAATTTTTTTTCAAATTTATGATCAACCCTTCCCACTAGACTATTAGGTTTACCAGGGCAGAGGCCATCTGTCTTCATATTTCTAACTTTTAGTGGGTGCCAGTGGATAAAGTAGGTGCCAGTTATGACCAAATAAAAGAATGAATAAAGGGAGAAGTAATTGTGGGGTCAATACGTGTACATTTCACAAGATACTCTTTAATACATTTGCATCTAAAATAATTTTTATAAAACTGAGAAGTGATTTAACTGCTTGATGCTTAACTGTGTGCTATTTTACACATAAGGGATTAATTGCTATTAACAAAGCAGACAGTAAAAATAATATTACATACTGTTGTCATCATTGTGAGAGTATCTCTCCATTCCTGAATTTGTGAAGAAGGTACAATTTTCAGTTACTTTAACTGAAAACTTGACCAATGGTTTAAAAGAAAAAGGAGAAAGGCTTTTATAGTTTAGAACTAGAATGAAAGATGAAAAAAAAAAACAGAGCTTTAGGGAAAAAAATTAAAAAACAGAACAGCTGATTTTCACTGATTGAGACCACTGTATGACCAGTGTATCTCAAGTCAGCAAACGAACACAGTTTTCCCACAAGGTTGCTGTGATAAAGACATCTTACAGCTGTTTTTAAAAAGTCAGATATACCAATACAGTTAATTTTGAACATTAATGATTAAAGCAGTTTTTAAATGATGGAATTTTGAAAAATTTCTATTATGAATGCAATAACTAGAGAACAGTTATTCTAATCTTGAATTAAAAGTAACAGTGATTTAGCACTGTCATCTGAGAAAAATATCACACAAGCTAACAGTTTACTGGGTTACTCACTGTCTCAGACTGGTATGCAACCCAGTACTTAACTTCCAAAAGATAAGTATTACATCCTTGTGTTCATTAAGTGTTGGGAACTGTGTATTTCAATGCCATAATCAGTTTCCCTACAATTTACACATTGTTTTTAATGTCATATAGCTTTTAAAGCACATCATGTTTTAATGGCTAATATCTCTTCCATTCAATATTTTCTCTTTGACAGCAGTAGGTAAGTTGTTATAAGACTGGCTCAACAAAAGAAAGCTGGAGCTACCCATGAACAAAGGCAGGACTATACCCAGGGGTCCAGACAGATCAAGTGCAAACTATGGCCTATTTCCACAATGACGCGGCAGTCTAAAGCAACACAGACCAAAGCCAGAGAGGAGAAATCAAAGAAATCAACAGTCAGATTCAGTCAATTTCAAGTCTTCTCAAAACAGGCATGAATCGAGAGAGAGCAGTTCTGGGGCTTCCCTGTCATTTCAGTGGTTAAGACTCGGTGCTTCCAATGCATGGGGTGTAGGTTCGATCCCTGGTTGTGTAACTAAGATGCCACATGTCAGAGTCAAAAAATTTTAAAAAAGAGAGAGATACCTGTTCTGCTTTCCTCTGTTTAGTTTAGGGAATCATAGTAACTAGGTGTAAGCAATCAGTGGGACAGCGGGTTATAATCAGGATGGTTCTGAATTGTTCTATTAAGACCATTCTAAAACTGAAGACTGATCTAAATGTCTCAGTAGCATGGGAAACTGAAGAAAAGGATTTCAATTCTGTTTACCTTAAAAATATTTCTCTGGTTCTTTGACCTTATATGCAGATAAAGAGATTCTGATTGGCCCAAGTCTCCTGAGAAAGAAGCGGTAAAGCACGTGTCAGGCCTAGGACAAGGAGCGGCAGGCCCTGCTCAGTGTGGTACAGCGATATATCAGGACGCTGCCTCAGTCTCGTTCTGGATATTACACAGTTTCGGTATCTACCCTGATTTTATTACCTCATACTGATTTAATTAATGAAATATGAATAACTATAAGCTGATAATTTAGAAGCAATCTTACTCCATGTGATCTCTGGTATTTTCACTAGCCCAAATTTAAGAGTAATACAAAGAGGGTGATGTAAGAACTTCAAGGTTTGCAACAATTGCACTGAATTTCGTCTTTTGGCATTTAATTGTTAAAAAATGCTCTAAGATGCTTGGGACTGGTGCAAGGGGAGGACCCAGAGAGATGGTATGGGGTGGGAGGTGGGAAGGGATTCATGTTTGGGAACGCTTGTACACTCGTGGTGAATTCATGGCAATGTCTGGCAAAAGCAATACAGTAATGTAAAGTAAACTAAAGTTAAAATAAAAATTTCAAAAAATTAAAAAAAAAAAAGCTCTAAGAATTCTCTCTAAATGATGCTGGCCATTTTATGTAAGGACCTTTATGATGCCAATTCCAGTCACAATTCGAGGTCGCTTAATACTATCTGCTCAAAAACCATTGGTTGATAATTGTACAATATCATTAACGGGAATATTGTGTAATTATACTTTGTCACTGCAGTGTTAATTACCAGAATGTGTTCATGTTGGTTCAGAGCCCTTGAAGTGTAGGCAACATGAAAAAATTTCCCCAAGCAACAGATTTTTTTCTTAACTATGGCTATTTATGAATTTTGGAGTTTTCTTCTTTATTAGGGTTCTGCATATATAAATCAAGGCTCTTAGTAGTTAGGAAATGACTACCAATTATACTAAAAGACTTAAGATAATTAGAGCTAATTCTTATGATGAGACAATTACAGACATAAACAATTTGCGGCTCTATAATTTAGTGCTAAGTATTGGCTTCTCTAAATCTCAATTTACAATTTTAATTCTAAAAATAGTTTTGATTCCGATGGCAAAAGAAATATGAACATATTTTAAATAGATTTAAATATAACTGCTTATATTTAAATATGAACATCGCATATTTAAGCCTATGTATACAGAAACCATTTAGTTTACACATCACAGACAGATATATGCTGATAAACATATTCACCATGCCCATTTACTAGTCACTAAGCCATGAATATTTTGGAGCTAGGATCACATTAAGAACATATGAGATAGTGTAATGTAAAGTCATGAATTTTATTTTTTTCTAGCTGTCTTTGTACTCTGTTCTTCACAAGGAATCAGAATGCCACAGCGTAATCCAGTTCATTTATTAAAAGAGTCAAAATACATGCCATCTACCCAGTTATTTTGACTACATAATGACTTAATCACTACACCAACTATTACTATGGATTAAAAAAAAAACCAACAAAAACTGATCATAAAATGATCTACTATATTATGCCATCTAAGCAAAGTATTATGTTGTTCTTGGGTCAAAATTGATTTACAAATATTAATTACATGGTTTTTGAAAACAGGTTATCAAAAATTTGGAAAGAGCAAACTTAAAAATAATTTTCAATAAAAATACTTAAAAGGCAAATTTTAAAATGTTCTCATAAATTGTAAAATTTAGCAACTGTATAAATCATAGTGAAAACAGCAATTGTTGAAAAGGGTATTAGATCTTAACAANGTCAAACACCCTATTTATACTAAAAGTCTACCTTAGAATCACCAAATTTAGAATGGAAGTAAACAGATCTATTTCTTAAGATTAAGGAGATTTACTGGCAAAGTAATAGATGCTAAAACTATTGCTTTATTCACATTTCACCATTAAGACTACTTAAGTTACTGTAAAGCAATCTGATTTATTTCAGGTTCAGTCATCTCTGTTCTTTCATTTGTGCTATGGAGTTTGAATTTATGAATCAGAAAAGAAAAGAGAAAGCACCCTAGCCCCTCCTGGTTTACTGATGAAGTTACAGGTTAAATATAAGTTCCTATATCAGAAGCTAAAATGCAGAGAAATCATTATGCTAAAATGGAGTTTCCAAAAACTGCCAGTAAAGCAGAATGGAAAAGTTCTGCCTTATAGCTTCTTGGCATTTGTGAGATACTCCAACCTTAGCATATACATTTCAGCAGCAGTACACATGCAGTTCTCCTCTGCTTTCACAGTTTTAACTGATGGAGCACATCAAGAAGATGCCGGGGTGGTACCTGCTGAAGCTGCAGCATGTACGGCTATTTTAAGATTCCTTTGAGTTCTGTTTGTTGCTATCTTTGAAAACAGATTTGACACTTATTCAGCAGATCCTTTGGATTACTGAGCTTGCAAATTAAGCTTTGGCAAATACAGTGTGCTAGTGGTGATGGACAGAAATTTCCTGGAAAAGTTACATTTTTGTCTCCCCTTCCCTCTTTATTCTAGGCATGTGGGAGGCAGAAGGCAGGTCAAATGAGACCTAAAACCTAACTGGATCCCAGCACATTATTGATCAGTTCAATAGAGTTCCATTATAATGAGGCATTCTTATACTGGATGTATATGTGAATCTTCAAAAGATAACTCAGGTAAGAAGGAATTTGTTTTATTGGATTCTCTGGTCTACTGGGGCTCCCTTATTTTATAAAAAAAATATTACATTGCATTAATATAAATTATTCAAAAGTCACAGTACCATACTGAATACTATGACTATTTTATGTACCCACATCTTGCTTAAGAAATCATCCCTAACCAGCAACCTTTTTTAAAAAAATTGTAGTGCAGTTAATTTACCGGGTGCCTTATTTTTTACATTAAAACCCATGATCATTTCATTTGGAATCTAAAGACTTATTTAAAATGAGTTATTCCTAAAGCACCTGTAGTCATCAAAAACAAGATGCTGCTGGGAAGACAGAACCAATATTTACCTCCTGACCCAGTGGGATCTGAATTCTATTACAGGTAGTAGTTAAGCTCTGCTCTATTTCTCAAATGCTTGCACGGCTGTATCTCTCTACCTGTTATGGAGACTTATGTGACATTCTCCATTCCATCAGCTCATTTAGAACTGCACAGTCCATATTTGCAAGATCAATTTAATTAGTGCTTGAAAAGTAATCTCCTGTCTGTGGCTGCCACTGGTTACTTGGCTTGTTTTAATTATGACAGAATATCTTTGCCCTTAAAAAATCAGAAGGATGTCAAGATATTTTCTGCCCAGCCTCAAAGATTGCAAGCCTTCGCCTAAGATGATAATTTCTCCAAAGTTGGGAGAATGTCCTCAAAGCATCTAGTGTCTTGGCATGCTTAGAATACCTAAATAAATATTGAACAGCCATGACAATAATAATCTTAAAATATATGTACAGCAGCATTTTGCAGTTTCCCCACAACTTGGCTGTGTTAATGAATTTATACCTAAGAATCTCTTGCTGTAGGCAGGATACTATTATTAATCCTCACTATACAGACCGGCAAACTCAGGCACAGAAAGGTCAAATTACTCAAGTTCTCATAGCTGGTATCCATAAATGGCAGACTGGCGACTTAACCCCAAATCCCCTGCCATGACATTTTGTGATCTTTTCCCTGTATTACCAGGCTTCCTTCACCAACATAAACCTCTTTGGCTACATGAACGTTTAGGAAAGTTAGCTATGTAACATATTTGCTGGCTGAAATTTCAAATTCCTTTCAGTCTATATCAACTGGTTCAAGTTCAGCTTTATCACAGTTGGGTGTTGCTTCTCCATGACCCCTCTTTATGAGCTCGGTCACCTTCCCTAACCCCTCAGGGGTCTCTAACTCTTTGGTTATTTCAGAGCTTTAAGATCATTTTCTCATTCATTTCAGAAACTATTTTGATCAGTCTTATTTTACATGTCAAAACTGCATGTTCTGACAACCACAGCAAGCATTCTTGAAGAAAGAACCTGCTAGCACCTGTGAGCCCTCCCTCTTGAAAATACATATGAATTTGTATTTCCATCTAAACCAAATCAACATCATCATCAATACTACCACCCTGCACACACACTGAGGGTAACACCTAGGTCTCTGAAGGCTACTGGCTTTGCTCAGAGCTGATAATCAACAATTTAATTTAATTCATCTCTGCTCTTTTATTTTATGCTGCTGTCTTTGACATACATAATAGCAGCTTACAAAGTAAGGTGCTGTCACCATCCTTGGAGGTGGGAATATAGTAGCAAAAGTGCGGAGCAAGGGGTATCATACAGATTTTCATGTTTGATATTTATCTAAATTTTTTTTAAATGACAGAATTAAACAGCAATGATACAACTGTACATTATGGGATACACCTTGGCCTTACATACATGAAACAAACCTTAATCCAAGTCCTCTCCTTGTGAAACAAGCAAACAAAAAACTGCAGCGCTGAGACAGACAGGTAGAAGAAGAGGGATGAGAAAGAAAGAGAGAGATACTTGACTAGTCATGAAAAGCAAAACATATAATGCAGATGTGGACTTGGCCATAAATGAAGAATTTCTCCACCTATGCAGAATTCCTAAATTCTACATTATAATTTTTTTTAATTGAAATATAGTTTCAGGTGTATAGCATGATTCAGATTTTTTTATACATTATACTCCATTCGTAGTTATTATAAAATATTGGCTATATTTTCTGTGCTGTACAATATATCTGTGCAGCTTATTTACTTCATAAATAGTATTTTGTACTTCTTAATCCCTAACTCTGTCCTGTTGCTACCCCTTCCTTATCCCCACTGGTAACCACTAGTTTATTCTTTATATCTGTGACTCTATTTCTGTTCTGTTATATTCACTTGTTTATTTTTTAGATTCCACATGTAAGTGATCACAAATAGTATCTATCTTTCTCTGACTTCTTTCATTAAGCATAACACCCTCCAGATCCGTCCATATTGTTGTAAATGGCAAAATTTTAGTCTACATTTTAAAAGGAAATTACAATTTAGTAGTTTAAAGCAGTATCCTGTCATTGTGTCAACCTCACAAAGTAAAATTTAGTTAATATAAAACAACACTCTCCTCAGTAATACAAAGAAACCAGAGAATTTTATAACTAGAATGAATTCACAGTCTTTAATGACTACATGAAAAAAAAAAGGTATATACAGATTCTTTTAAGATGTTTAAAATGAAACTTTATTTGATAGTCCATAACACAGAAAGCTACAAGAACAGAAGAAAAGTAGATTGTTGTAGAAAAGTTAGAAATATAATAGAAGGAAAGCTAAAACCTGCCTTCCTCTTATGTCTTGAGAAATAATTTTTAATCCTATTAATATTCAAATTTCCCCAATTGTCTGCTAAATATCCTTTATTATTTGTTTTTCCAAAACCCAGTGAGTCCAGCACCACACATTGCATCTGTTTTCTTAGTGCGATCGATATACCTTCCCTACTCCCTGCCTTGTTTCCATGTTGCTTACTTGCTGAAGAGTTGTTTTCTTGGACAAAAAGACTTTGAAAATACAGAATAAATTTAAATGAAATGAAAATACCTTAAAATCTTACTTACCAAAAGAGAACAGGGACAGTTATTATGTTCAAAAGGTTCTGAGAAGAATTCGGTGTTATGGTCCAGTCTCTTGTGTCCTCCGTATTCTGCTGCATCTGAATCGAGCACAATTTTGTACGTACAGCTCTTAAGGAATTACAACAGTTCAGGAGTTGAATGAGGCATTATATAATATGTCTGAGACAGGATTTAGTAGCGAGTATTCTGAACACTGTTAAATGATGATTTGTGCTATGTTCTCATTTCTTCTCTACTACTTCAGTTTCTCATGTTTGAAAGGGGCTTTGTAGGCTCTCTAGTCCGCACACCCACGGGACCTTTGTTATCCTTTTATCACAGCTTGGCACATGATCATCCATACCTATTAGTGAAGAATCTACTTTCTTCTTTCTGCAACCAACCAATTCCATTTTTTAGAAATTCTTCTCCATATTGAGCAGAATTTTGATTTTGTGAAAACTTTTTCCACCCAGAAAAGCCATAAAGAATAAGTTCAAAATACAGTAGCTTTCAAATATGTAATAATAGCTATGCCATCTCCATTGGTCCTCTACATATATTACTAAATACTTATTAAATAGAATCTGAGAACCTTCGATCATTTCTCATTTGATATGGCTGTTTCTCTTTTCCCATCTCTGAATCCATTCTAGTTTGCTAGATCCTAGTTTGACAAAGTGAGGAACACAGAAGTGAACTAAGGGTGCACATGTGTTCTGAAGACCGAGCACCCTTGGTTATAGACACATGCTTCTATTAGTGCACAAGATCATGTAAACACACTATCCATTATGCCACAGAATTCATGTTGTAATCATGTGATCTGCTACAATTTAACACCTGATTTTTCACAATGAACTATTTGTATGGTAGTACTATTGCATTTATTTAACTTATATTTGCTTATTTAACTTATATGCAGAGTATATCATAAGAAACACTGGGCTGGATGAAGCACAAGCTGAAATCAAGATTGCCGGGAGATATATCAATAGCCTCAGATATGCAGATGACACCACCCTTATGGCAGAAAGTGAAGAAGAACTAAAGAGCCTCTTGATAAAAGTGAAAGAGGAGAGTGGAAAAAGTTGGCTTAAAGCTCAAAATTCAGAAAACTAAGATCATGGTATCCGGTCCCATCACTTCACGGCAAATAGATGGGGAAACAGTGGAAACAGTGGCTGACTTTATTTTTGGGGGCTCTAAAATCACTGCAGATGGTGACTGCAGCCATGATATTAAAAGACACTTGCTCCTTGGAAGAAAAGTTATGACCAACATAGACAGAATATTAAAAAGCCGAGACATTACTTTGCCAACAAAGGTCCATCTAGTCAAGGCTATGGTTTTTCCAGTGGTCATGTATGGATGTGAGAGTTGGACTATACAGAAAGCTGAGTGCTGCTTTAAAGAATTGATGCCTCTGAATTGTGATGCTGGAGAAGACTCTTGAGAATCCCTTGGACTGCAAGGAGATTCAACCAATCTATCCTAAAGGATATCAGTGCTGAATGTTCATTGGAAGGACTGATTAGCTGAAATGCCAATACTTTGGCCACCTGATGCAAAGAGCTGACTTATTTGAAAAGACCCTGATGCTGGGAAAGATTGAAGGCGGAAGGAGAAGGGGACGGCAGAGGATGAGATGGTTGGATGGCATCACCGACTCAATGGACATGAGTCTGAGTAAACTCTGGGAGTTGGTGATGGACAGGGAGGTCTGGCGCACTGCAGTCCATGGGGTCGCAAAAAGTCAGACACGACTGAGCAACTGAACTGAACTGACTGAGTTGACCGAGTATTGTATTTATAACAAAAGAACAGCTATGGTTACTATGTTCAAATTTATACTCAGAATGCCTAGAAATACTTGGTTAAAAAATCTACAAGTAAATATACATGGATACTTAGAAATTTAAGTTTCTTCTAGCTTAAGGAGAGAGACAGATGGGTGCCTAGGTGCTTTGCATTTTCCTGGTATTTAATCTCAGAAATGTTTGTATATTTTTATTACAGCAAAAGCTATCACATTTAAAGTACATGGGGATAAGAAGCTATGGCTATCATTTTCATTCCTGGACCTTTGTTTAAGAGATGCAGATAGTTGCACCATAGGAATTTTGCTGGGAGTGGTGACTCCATTTCAGTCAATCCAGGTCAGTCT
Source organism: Redunca redunca (assembly GCA_006410935.1). Taxonomy (NCBI): domain Eukaryota; kingdom Metazoa; phylum Chordata; class Mammalia; order Artiodactyla; family Bovidae; genus Redunca; species Redunca redunca. The sequence continues at coordinate 137,064 of SJYQ01004045.1, forward strand.
ACTCTAATGCAAACCTAGACTAACAATCAGCATGTTAATGAGTTTAAAGCAGAGGGAGAGGGACAAAGACTGAATTCAAAAGATGACTACAGGGCACAAGCACATTCTAAACATACTCACATGATTTGAGCATGTGATTTATTTACTGGAGAAATATGGACAGGGGAGTAAGAACAAGTCATGAGAGACATGGTAAATAAATGAAGCCCTGTGGTATGAAAGGAACTACTAAAAGAGAAGCTTAGCTTTTGTTCTTCACCCGAGTTCATTAAATGCTTGCACGAATCTTCCGAAAGCATTAAACAAAAACAAAAAGAGTACAATACAGTTTAGAGAAGAAAGACCTAGAATCCATTCTGAAACACCTTCAGAAATACATCCATTCAGAAATACTTTCTCAATTATTAAGTTATTGGTTAACAACATAGATTATTGGTGGTAGTGACTGAAGAAAGCACATATATCATGAAAAGCACTGATTCCAGCCTGTGGGTGGATGGTCACTGGCTACTGTGTTATCATAAGAGTCTCACAGAATAAGTAAATACCTTATTATAAGGGACTGGGACTCTATATATACCTGTGTGAAGACTAAATTATGTGTTCTTATAACCATTTGGTACTATATTTCAAAGAATGTGCACTTTTTTGATTAATATGACATAGAGGCTTTTCAAAAGCCACAGAATTTATAGTAAGTTTTTTGCCTATATATTTTCTCAATGAAGGATACTGAAAGAGCAATTGTTATATAAGGATCAATATATTTTTTAGATTGAAAGGGATCATCACACTGAAAATGGTAAGAATCTACTCACTTAATGTATATAATTTATAGCTATAAAGGAAAAGCCATAAAGTTTCAAAACATCAGTTTAGACCTATTTCTCTGATCTATAATTTAAAGAAAAAAATTCTGCCATGGCTACTTTTGGAATTACCCAGTCCTGTGTCTACATTACCCAGTGACGACAATAACTTCCTTTAGAAAACACAACCCTTAATTCCAGAAATTACAACAATTTCAAACACTAGATTAAAAGTAATGATTGTGACAGAGCTTTATAATTGTAAATTACTATATTACTTAAGAATCAGGAAACCCCATCTTTTAGGAACGCTGCTTAGAATAAACATTTCTAAAAGGGTTATCTGGGCAACTGGATTTTTGTTTTTCTCTTCTCTCTTTTAGGCATTCCCTCACTCCCTCTTTCTCATGTGCATGCGGGCACACACACAGATTACACACATGACGTGGGACCCACATAGCATCAACACCCCTGCAGAGCCCTGCCCTGTCTGCAACTAAAGAATAGCCCTCTGAAAATATAACTCGGAACTAGTTTACCCTTAAACTGTCTTCATAGGATTTCCAATTCCACAGTAGATAAATTTTGCAGGACATCTCAGCACCTCCACGTCTCTTTTATTCATAGCTGCCTCACTACATCTAGCAGACTGCCTTCTCATTACAGCTTCTCAGTACATCTCTGAAACTGATATTCAGGATGACAATTCTGATTCATGAAGAAAGGCCAAATTACATGTCTTATATTTTATATTAGAGGAACGTAGAAGAAATTATTTTTCCCATTCACTTAATAAATACACACAATGTAGGAGGCTCTGTGCAAGATATTAAAAAAAATGACTAAGATGTAGTTTTCGTTTATGTGCAACTCATAGCCTGTTAAGGGGAGATTAGAAACACATATGAATGTCCATAAATAAAGCAGAAGGCAATATTCAGTGAGAGGTACAGCCAAGGAGAGAAGGTAGGATTGACAGTTCATAAACAAAAAGCTTTGAAGGCTGGCTAGACTGTTCAGATTTATTTTATAATAAAGTGTGAGAATGTTGACGCTTTGTGAGAAAGGTTATGCTAATCAAAAACAAACAACCAAAATTAACCTGAAAGTTGAGGGTAGAATAGAATGAACAAGGGAAAGACTAAGTCAGAAAAACCAGCCAGGAATCTAACAGTGGGGGTTAACCTTGGATAGTACAAACGGAGAGACACACATAAACCAATGAGGTTGTTTTGTATGTACAACTGATGGTACTCAAATGGGAACTGATGCCCAATTTGAGGAAGCACTTAGAAGGGGAAGAGTTGTGCCCAAAGACACACAGTAAGTTTCGTGGCAGAGCTGGGATGTAGACACAGGTCAAAGGTAAACTTAATTACCCTACTCTCCACAAGTGAATGCCTGTTTTATGCCAAGAATCAGGCAGAGTGTTTTTGTTGGCAGTTTCTTTGTTTAATTCTAATTTTGAGATTCTAAGCATAAAGAGGCTGGAATGAACATGGCATGAAGAATAAAAATAAGAAAAATAGATAAAGTGATATCCTAGTGTTTAATTAAGTTTAAAAAATTGGTGCTAAAGGACTGCAATTCTTAATGTTACTTAAGGAGTCTGAATATCAGAGGTTTGTTGCATTTGTTCTAGATCAATTTTTTGCTCAGTTGGTTCATTTGATCTGTTGTTTGGGGTATACAAAATGTACTTTGCTCAATTTGGGAAAATAGAGCAGGGAAAGAATGATAAAGATTTTATGGAGATTTTTTAAAAGGAGATCAAATAGATCCCTATTCATTTGGATATCATTTTAAATATTTTGATTTCTTATTTTAAATTCAAGAGCTTCCTAAGTATTTGATATATCTATCAACAGGTTGAAGTCGATAAGAAGTTTTAAGCATTATTTTATAATCTATGTCCTTAAATTTGAACCAAGGAAGAGCCATGTTCTGAAGACCTGTACTAATAAGATTAAAGAACAGTGAAGGCATGAAGACTCTTAAATTCAATGGCTCTTCAAATACTTCAAAAGCTGCTGTGTTTGCTCAGCCACTTGATAAAGTGTCTGTTCAAAGTATAAGGATTTTGATGTAAGAAGTACTATCATTTATACCATTTTGCACTAAACTCACTTCACTCCTGCTGATGAAACTAGGGAAATTTATTGTAAGGTACAAACCCTGAGGTTTCAGACTGAGTGGCAATGAAAGGGGTTCTCTAGTGAGTAGATGCCCATAAAGATGGCAAAGCTGGTAAGCTACCATATGTCTTTAAATCTAAGACACCATCGGTTTTAAGATGAATTATTTTATACGACTGCACTAAAAAGAAAAATATCACTACCATGCCAATCACTGTAAGACCTATCCCAGTTGACATGTTAAAAAATGTACACTTAGAACATATGAATTTGGTATGCTATTTTCAGATATGACTCTTTAATCAACCCACCCACAGTATTATGATTGCAATAACTTTTGGGAATTAAGTGATCCTAGGAGAGAGAATGTATTATCAAAGGCAGAAAACATTAGGTACAAAATTCTAAGGAACTGTAAACAAACATCTGGTAATCTAAGAACAGGTGGTAGAAAATAAAAATAATTTCATGTTTTTAACAGTCTAAAGATAACTAGCCAGCACAAGACTTGCCTCAGTGTTCTAACGTAATGTTCCTCCTTTCATGCTTCATAAATTGAATTTAATTTATTGCCAACCACAAGTCACAAGTCTTGTATAGCATTTTGGCTGTATAGCATCTCAAATAGATCTGCCCCTCTATTTCATAAGTATACTTAAATTATACCTCATTTATTGTTCTGAACCATAGACCAGGTCATAAATGACAACCTTTAGCTTGCTCTTTCTGGGCTCTTTCCAAATACAGAAGTAGCAAAAACTCGTGATGTGCTGCTGTGTATTTTATGGATGCATATGTGTGTTAGAGCGAGGCAGGTGCGTGTGTGTGTCCGATTTAGGCATTTCTGTCTTTAGCTTTGTCAACTAGAATATATAGCGACTTAAAAATTCACCACTGGAAATAAGTTCTGATATTTTCATTATTTGTTTGAAACTATTTTATGGCTGTGGGCATTTATGAGTATATTACTTTCAATAACAATATCCATTTAGCTTTTTTTCTCTACCTAACTTTAGTTTTAAAACACTCCTACAATATTATAATATTTCTAAAATAAAATTAAAACAGAGGGTAATATAAAAATAAATAGGAAATTTACTACTGAATATAGTCAAAGTATATTTTAAATTATAATGAAAGGCAAATGGAGCTTCCCGTTAAGGGTACAATATATTTTTTAGAGTTCTTATTCATTTACATTAAAATTTTATTGTCTTTGCAAAAAGGATCAAATTCAATATATGAGCTATATATGAATTCAAATTTGTGAACACTGTCTTCATTACAAGTTTAAATGACAACCACATGTTTTAATTAAGTGCAAAACAAAAGTATATTTATAGTATAGTTTAGGATGCGCTTCTTTCATGAACAGGTTTCTGACTTTAGCCTAAAAAATAAACTCTAGTCCATGCAAATTTACTTCCTTAATTATACATTCTTAGAAACTGTACAATGCAGAATAGCAATAAAACAAACTCAAAGGAGGAGGGACTCAAACATAATCTACCACATTAATTAATGGATTGCTATGCTTTTTGAAATGCATTTTCACGCAAATTATTAGTTTATTCTTAGGCATGCTTAATGACATACATCAGGAACAGCAAATCAAATGATAATATAAAATATTGAGCACTACATATTTCTCTATGCAAATAAGAATATTATTCTAAATACTTTACAGAGTTCTTTGACTAACCTAATTAGGAACTTTTCTTTGTCCTATAAGATTATATAATTGAACTAAAAAATGTCATTTTTTTTCCTCAGTAGCTCAAGAAAAGAAAATAACGAAAAATTATGCTCACACTTATAGACTAACTACCCTCTAAAACTGTTGCTCTTTGCCTGTGCCATTAATGATTACCCAAGGGTAGTGGTTTAGTTGCTACATCCTGTCCAACTCTTGGGACCTCATGGATGGTAGCTCACCAGGTTACTCTGTCCATGGGGTTTCCCAGGCAAGAATACTGGAGTGGGTTGCCATTCCTTTCTCCAGGGGATCTTCCCGACCCAGGGATTGAACCCCGGTCTCTTGCACTGCAAGCAGATACTTTACCAACTGAGGTACCAAGGAAGCCCCAAAGATTATCCAAAGAACATATAAATTCAATTATTTGATGAAGCAACATTAGCTAGTGAGAACTGCAAAAGAGAAAAACAACAGATTTTTATACATCTTTCAAACACATGCTTTCTCATCAAAATGAGTTTTGACCATGCAGATGCAACATTTTTTACAAATATATTGTGCTTTTGAACTCAATTTTAACACAGGCTATAAAGAAACATTCACTCAAATTTACGTTAATACAGCCTTTAATTGAGTTCTATGCAATATATATAAAGGGAGAAGATCATTGGAAACTTCAAAATTCCTGAAAAATAATGAGAATTGCAAGCCATAAGTAAGCATCATCTAAGCCATTTCATGCAGACAGACAAGAATAGGAGAAAGCCTCCTACAACAGTAAAATACAGTGGGTGCATGGCTCTGGGGTCCAACAATTAAGTTCTAGTCTGAGTTCTTAATTACCAACCATATGTGTCTTCCAGCAAGTTACTGAATTTCCTTAAAGCTAAGTTTCTCATTGTTAAAACTGGGATAATATATCAGAGGGTAACTGGGAGGATTCACAGAAACAGTATACATCAAACGCTTAACAGAGTGCCTAGCATTGGGAAAAGTGCCCAAGTTATTAGCTGCTCTTTATATTATTATTATTATTGGCCCTGGGCCATTTACTCTGCTAGCTTAAGTGATGAAAAATGTAAAAGTATGTCAACTTACTTTTTAATCCAACTTGGCCTTTTCTTTCTTTCTGACCTTTATTCCCCTTCCTTTCCTCCATGACTCTATTCTCACTAGAATCTAAACAATTTCCCTATTATTTAAAAAGATTGAACACTGAAGCTTAATTGGACAGTACTTGGCCTCTTTGAGGACTACACACTTAAAATTTTTATTTTATATTTTTAATGATCCTCATACTTTTGAGAAAGACTGAGAAGACTACTCTGAACATCCTAACTGAAAATTAAATACTTCTCTGGTGGCTCAGTTGGTGAAGAATCTGCCTGCAATGCAGGGGACCTGGGTTCGACCCCTGGGTTGGGAAGATACCCCGGAGGGAGGCATGGCAGCCCACTCTAGTATGCTTGCCTGGAGAATTGCATGGAAACAGGAGCTTGGTGGGCTACAGTCCATGGGGTCGCAAAGATTCAGACATGACTGAGTGACTAAGCACACAACACACCCTCTTGCATTTGCCCCAATTTTTCAACGTAGCATTATCCAATCTCATCATCCTATAAATTTAATTATTATAATTTTTTCTCTTTCTCTAATTTAAATAGATCTCTATAAGGGAGTTGTCCTTCCCTATACACCCCTCCTCCCCTCTACCTAGGACCTGGATTAATACCTGGCATATCTACTGAGTGGATCTTCTTTGCATTATTTTCCTATTGCAGTCTCCTCCCTGGGTTTTGATCTATGTGTACTTTTGCTAAACTTTAAGAAATAATTTAATACTACTTCAGTCATAAAAAACAACCTTGAGTTTCTTCCCTTGTTTTATCTGTACGGATCTGTACAATATAACTTTTAACACAATGCCACTTCATTATAAAGTTTTACTTGAGACATTTTAAAAGATTTCTTTTTCTTTCTTTTTAGAATAGTCACAACAGTTAAACAAATGCATGTCAGCTTGAAGCAATTAGTTCTCAAGTGAATAACTGATTGGTATGAGCCCTGGAGATAGACATTTTATATAATTCTTAGTTGAAGTGGGTAAATGATTACATGTTCACTAAAGCTGACATATACTCAAAGACTTGTATAATCAACCTGACTGGTGAGCTTTCTTTATACAGATGACTGAACTTAAGCACTGAACATCACAGTACCTTGTGAAACCATATATATACACATATATATGCACATTATATATATATGTATATATATATAATTTGGCAAGGCCAGGATATGCACTTAGGTATAATATTTCCTATCACTCTACCACCATCTGCCAGTTAAAGTCTGCAAAGTAAATGAACATTAAAATACTTAACCATTTGAAGGCTGATTCATTTAGTGTTAGTAGCAGAAACATCCTTTTGATACATTTGAAGTCAGAACTTATTAGCAGTAATGAATCATCAATATATTGGTACACACCAATTTTCTTGTGAGGGAAATCCCTTGGACAGAGGAGCCTGTTGTGCTATAGTCCATGGATCATAAGACATGGACATGTCTTAGTGACTAAGAACCACCACTACCATAGTCAATATATATGCTTCTTTGTATTTTAATTTTTAAGACCAAATAGAAAATCTAATACCTTAGGGCTTACTCAGTGCTTGAGAAAGGTAAATGAGAAGGCGCTGAGCTAGCTTCCCTTGAGAAAGTGTCAAGCAAAGCCTACTGGAGTTTGTGGATGTGTGTGTGTATGTGCCCAAATATGCATCATTTTGCTGAGTCATTCCGGAGCACTTCTGGGCACATAGGCCATGCCTATCAAAATTTTCCCTAGGTTAAGCATTGTGAGAGGAAAGGTTTAAAGTAAACATTTCTCCATAGGCATCAAAAACATTGAGTGAAAGAGCTATAAACTCACATTATGTGATTGTTAATATATGTATTTCCCAGGGGCATAATAAATCTAGCATAGTAATTTACAAGCATCTATAAACCCATCATATTGGTTTAATCTTACTAGGCAGATGTGGAAGAGAATTACACACGGAAAGAGTAAGCTGCTGAGTTGTTTTTGAAAAGTGCATTTTTGTACAATTCAAAACAAAATCAACAAATGTTTTGGCTGTGATAGTCAAACATAAAGATAACTTACACAATTGAATGAGTAAAAACTCTAGCACATTTTGAATCGAATTCTATGTAGACTTAATTATTTATTTGTATAGTTATTTAACAAGCATTGCATTTTAAAGGTCAGTTTTCATTACAGTCCCAAAGAAGGGCAATGCCAAAGATTATTCAAACTACTGCACAGTTGCACTCATTTAACATGCTAACAAGGTAATTCTCAAAAATCTGCAAGTAAGGCCTCAAGAGTAGACTGAGAACTTCAGATGTACTAGCTAAATTTAGAAACAGCAGAGGAATCAGAGGTCTAACTGCCAACATCCACTGGATCATAGAAAAAGCAAGAGGATTAAAAAAAAAATCTACTTCTGCTTTATTGACTATGGGAAAGTCTTTGACTAAGTGAATCACAATAAACTGCAGAAAATTCAGAAAGAGAATTTTTTCTGAGAAATTTTCCTGAGAAATCTTTATGCAGGTCAAGAAACAACAGCAAGAACTGGACATGGAACAACGGACTGGTTGCAAATTGGGAAAGGAGTACATCAAGGTTGTATAGTGTTACCCTGCTTATTTAAATTCTATGCAGAGTACAACATGCAAAATGTAGGGCTGGATGAAGCACAAGCTGGAGTCAAGATTGCTGGGAGAAATATCAATAACCTCAGGTATGCAGGTGACTCCACCCTTATGGGAGAAAGTGAAGAAGAACTAAAAAGCATCTTGATGAAAGTGAAAGAGGGGAGTGAAAAAGCTGGCTTCAAACTCAACATTCAAATAAATAAGATCTTGGCATTTGGTCCCATCACTTCACGCAAATAGACTGGGAAACAATGGAAACAGTGACATACTTTATTTTCTTGGGCTCCAAAATCACTGCAGATGGTGACTGCAGCCATGAAATTAAAAGATGCTTGATGTCTGGAAGAAAAGTTATGACAAACCTAGACACCATATTAAAAAGCGGATACAGTAAAGGTCTGTCTAGTCAAAGCTATGGCTTTTCCACTAGTCATGTATGGATGTGAGAGGTGGACCATAAAGAAGGCTGAATTGATGCTTTTGAACTGTAGTGTTAGAGAAGACTCTTAGAGTCCCACTGGAAAGCAAGGAGATCTAACCAGTCAATCTTAAAGGAAATCAGTCCTGAATATTTATTGGAAGGACTGATGCTGAAACTCCAATACTTTGGCCACCTGAGGTGAAGAGTGGACTCATTGGAGAAGACCCTAATGCTGGGAAATTTTGAAGTCAGGAAGAGAAGGAGGCACCAGAGGATGAGATGGTTGGATGGCCTCATCGACTCAATGGACATGAGTTTGAACAAACTCTGGAAGATAGTGAAGGTCAGGGAAGCCTGGAGTGCTGCAGTCCATGGGGTTGCAAAGAGTCAGACATGACTGAGTGACTGAACAACAAAGTAATAAGAGCATATTTCTCAATTTTTACAAATATGAGACCGAGAAACACCTACTATCATACAAGTTACATGAGCTTTTGTGAGATAAAAATGTTAGGGTAAGAGAAAAAACTGAAGAAAAGAATGTTTCAGAGTCAGAAAAGAATGCTACCACCATAGAAACTACTTTTCCCTTTGCTTTCCTTAACTGGACAAAAAGGAAGAGGGGTAGAAGCAAAAGTAGTGGAGTGAAAATTGACTCTCCCTAAATAATAAAGGGGATTTCCTTTGTGGTACAGTGGTAAAGACTCTGCCAGAAAACGCAGGAGACCCAAGACATGGGTTTGATCCCTGGGTTAGGAAGATCCCCTGGAAAAGGAAATGACAACCCACTCCAGTATTCTTGCCTGGAAAATCCAATGGACAGAGGAGCCTGGAGGGTGGGCTAAGTCCATAGGGTTGCAAAGAATCAGACATGACTGAAGTGACTAAGCACACACACACAAAATAATAAAGAGCTTATCAGAAAAAAATTACAGTAATGGTTATAATTTTACAGACAGAAAATAACTTTGTTTCAATTAGTGTTCCTATAATAGACATTTATTGTCTGCCAATAAAAGGTAATGGGGCTTCCCTTGTGGTAAAGAATCAGGCTGCAATGCAGGAGACGCAGGTTCAATTTCTGGGTCAGGAAGATTCCCTGGAGAAGGAAACGGTAACCTATCCCAGTATTCTTGACGGGGAAATCCCGTGGACAGAGGAGCCTAGCGGGCTACAGTCCATGGGGTTGCAGAGTTGGACATGACTTAGCGACTCAACAACAATGAAAGGTAATATGACCAGCTTAAGTTATACATTCATTAATTAAATAATTTTACTTGATAACATCTAAAGAATGCTGTCCTTATTCAACAGTTTATATCATATAACTACCAAGAATATCAGTAAGTTTCACAGATAAATTTCACAAATAAAACAGGAATTAGGCATTTTTCCATTATTAGGGTAAGATACTACATTAATAGAACCAGAAATGGTTCTTACACAGGGTTATAAGTGAAACCACTGTTTCTGAGAACACATTGTTCATGGCTTTACTTTTTCCACTTTTCTCTGGAAAAAGATAACTTTCTTTTGGCTATAGCATCCTTATATCCTTAGGAGCCTTTAAACAGTTATAGGGAATCAGTAATTATATCATGGATTAATTTTAAGAAATCTTATGGAATACTCATGGTACCATTTTCACATTTAAATGAAACACTGAGCCCTCAGTTTGACCCTGTGAGATTCTGAGTTAGAAAAGCTTAATAGAAAATGGTGAAAATAAAAATATCTCACGGAAGAACCAAGCAGCTTTCTTGTAGGCAGGAGATATTCAGTGGGGAAAAAAAAAAAAAGCGGGGAGTAGGGGTGCTAATTTCTACAGGGACCCAGAAGTAAAAGGTAAATTAACATTCAGTATTAGAGATTTATTGTAGATAATGAATGCTCTATTTAAAAAAAACATCAGCTATAAAGGTGATAAATATAATTTATTTTTCAAAATAGAAGAGAACAATCTGTGCTGTACTGATTAAATAAAAGACTATTTAAAAAGAAAGCCAGATATGAAACCTTTCAGGCCAATGTTTCATTGTGGCTTTCCATCCATTAGAGTTTGCAATGCTATTCCACAGGAAAGGAAAAAAATTTACTAAATGAGATAGTAAATGTAAAGTGCTTGTAGCATGCAAAATGTAATAAGTTTGGAATAGATGGTAGATCTTATTATGAAAGTCTGTTCAGCAAGTATTCTGACAGCAGACTCCATAATTTTAAATTCTACAAAATCATGATGTATGTTATTTATAATGTTTTATCAACTTTTTCCTTTCTACCATTTAATTAAATATCTGTTCTAAGGGGAAAGCAAGGAATTATAGAAACCTTTGTGTCTTAATTAATTAATTTTAAACAACTTCAGGGCTTTTCCACCTTGAGAGAGTCCTATCCTCCATCTATCCATTCATCCATCTATTCATCATCCACTCATCTGCCCAGCTCTCTCTTCATCATCATCTATCCATCTATCCATCCATCTATCCTTCCATCAACAATTTAGTTTTATGTTTACCTCATACATTCTAAGTAAAAATATAATTGCTAATATGCAGGTAAGAGAGATACTCAGTTTTTCCAAGTATCTTGGAGTCAATTTCCATATAATAATACCTGAATATTCATTGGAAGGATTGATGCTGAAGCTGAAGTTCCAATATTTTGGTCACGTGATATAAAGAACTGACTCATTGGAAAAGACCCTGATGCTGGAAAAGATTGAAGACAGGAGGAGAAGAGGACAACAGAGGATGAGGTGGTTGGATGGCATTACCGACTCAATGGACATGATTTTGAGCAAGCTCCAGGAGTTGGTGATGGACAGGGAAGACTGGTGTGCTGCAGTCCATGGGGTCACAAAGGGTCAGACATGACAGAGCAACTGAACTGAATATCTCCTTTCACAAACTGGTAAAAATAATTATGCTAGGAAAAAATGTTTTCCCCTTATTAGTGATACAACTCACAGGGGAGAATGTACTGTTTTTATAGGATGCAATAGTATTTCTGATTTCTTTATTACCCAGAAGGACAAGAAACAGAGAAGAGAAATCTTGACTGAGCTATTGTTAGATGAATTTCTGGAACCAGAGGAGACCATCACTGAGCAATTGAGCTATGAACCAAAAACAGAAATGGTGTTGAATGTCTCCAAAGCACTGAGACACTGAATAGCACTCAGTTACTAAAAAAATCTAAAAACATATGTGTGTAGTAAGGGCTCACTCATTATTCATTACTGCCTATAGTCTTATGAATATATATTAAGCCAATCCTGAAGTGTTACATCAGTTACAAAATATTTTTATTGCTTTGTGATTCATCTCAAATTTCTGAGTACGGAAATGAAGCTAAATCATAGGCTCTTTATTGCCAGTGGAGGTGGGGTTACACATTTGTTATTATCAGTAAATCTCAGCCTATTTCTGGACCGAGTTTAACAATGAAAAATTAACTGAAAGTACCTCTAGGTGATGTTTAGAAGTATCACTTTCATCTTGAAACTAGAGAAGGAGAACCAACGCCATGAGTATACATCTATAGTGAAGCTATTGAAAAAAAGAGGGACTTAAATATAGCACTGTTAGTAGGATTATCTGTCCCTGTTCACATAAAGAGCTTCATCACTATATGGCCACACAGGGTAAAAGCACACACTTTCTCTCTCCTCACATATGCAAGTGTGTTCAAAGTCACTATGTAGATTTTTTATCAGAAACACTTATATTTCTTAAAAAAATTTTTTTAAATCAAAACTTGGTAAATGTGGAAAAGTATAATGTTAAGCTCTACATTTTTAGTCTAGAAATTAACCTTTACATATCAAATCTGAATAGAATGTGGCCATCTAGCTAATTCTAAATTAAGTACTTTGTTTTTATTTGCTGCACAAAGCCCAGATTCTAATAAACAGAGTGTTATATAACCATGCTTCAAAGGCTCCTGTAAACTAAGCAACTCACAGCCACATCTCTGCCTTCAGTGATCACACTTCAGTGAATCATCCAAGTGACCTTATTTGCTCATAAGAAACTCTGTGTACAGGTTGCAAATGTCAGTGTTTGAATTTACATTTTAAAAAGTACATCTTGCAGCAGTTTAATGAAAATATTGCAAAGATCTTGAGTCAGATCCAACTATTTACTCATCTGTTCCCCCAGTTTTAAATATTTTTGGCCTGTATTCACATAGTCTTCACAAGCCATACTTGATGATCACTCCTCTAAACATTGCAGTATTGTAACAGTTTGAAAAGCCATTTGGAAAGGGGGCTGTTATTACACTATTATTCCCACACCCACCTCAACAGAATGCTGACAAAAGATTTGAAAACATTTGATACTGGTGCTGTTTATGCTCTTGGAGTGATAAGAATCTGTATCTACCAAGACACATACATTATAAATGATCTACGAGGGCTTAACACTTACATGAATATTTCACAGTAAACTTAATTGACGTGATGTACCAGAAGAGTCTCACTTTGAACAAAGAACTATAGCACATTTATATTCTCCTCCAGAATGAAGAGAAATCACAGCAATTGACCTAAGTCAATTATTTCATGTTTTATTCTTTAAAAATACTTTTTTCTTCTTTTCTTTTGGATGATGATGACAGGGGTCATGGGGAAGAATTTGTTGGGAAAAATTTGTAGAGGGTGATGGTGAGGTACTGATGGAACCTGATGGAAGAAAAGCTCATGCCATGAAATTGTGTATGATTCTCTCATGCTGCCTATTCTCTCAGAACTATAACAAAATCACTTTGAACATTACAGATATAAATCAGCATTGCTCATGTCACTGTTACTGCCACCACTGACCACATGTATGCATGATGAATGGACAGAAAGAGGAAGAACATGGGCTTTGTAACACACTGCTCGTCCTTCACCAGTCATGTGCTGGAAGAAGTTAGTCACATAAAGCCCTCATTTCCTGTTCCGTCACATGAATCTAACACAACCTACCTTATAGGGCACCTAGAAATATTAAACTAGATTTTTTTTTAATGGCTAGCAAACAGAAGGACCTCAAAAGAGATCCCCTATACCCACACATCCCCTCTATATCCCTCAAAATGAGGCATCATCATTTGTGTTACTCAAAATGGATTAGAGAGAGTTTAGCTGGGTAGAAAGAGTCTGTCCTTCAGGGTTTAGCAGTCTTCCTTTTGATTCAACATTGATTTGATAATGGTCTAAGTGAAGAAATGTGACCATAGAAATAAAATACTGATTCTGATACTATAAAGGGAATTATGTGTCTTTCTAGGTGGCTCAGACGGTAAAGTGTCTGCCTACAGCGCAGGAGACCTGGGTTCAATCCCTGTGTCGGGAAGATCTCCTGGAGAAGGAAATGGCAACCCACTCCAGTACTCTTGCCTGGAAAATCGTATGGACAGAGGAGCCTGGTAGGCCACACAGTCCATGGGGTCACAAAGAGTCGGACACAACTGAGTGACTTCACTTTCACTTGCGCTTTCTACCCAGCTAAACAATGTAAAATCATAAGCAAATATACCACATCATGCAGCATTTTGTCTTCCTGAGCATGTCACTGTGAATGTACCTCCTTAGCCAGTACATTGGGTCTCAGTTCTGTTTCACTCACGGTACTATCCACTGAACGGAAGAACACTGGTGACTATACACTGAAGATTAGTGGATAGAAAGACAAATGCGAGACAGTGCACCGGCAAAGTGATGTTACTGTTGCTATTTTTTTGTTTGTTTTCTAGAATAATCCTGCATGTTCCTTTTGCAGAAATGAAACTATGTCCTTTAGTAGTCACCATGAAGACTGGGTTCAAGACCTTAGTAATACAAAGCAGATGCCCCTTCAACCTTCCAAATTTATCATCTTATTTTGAAGTGACAGCTGAAAGTACTCTTAAAGTGTTGCTTCTATTCTGCCAGGCATTGCCCCCAAAATAGCTCCCTTTACAACAGTTTCTTGGAAAGACAGTCAGCTCACATTCTACACAGATATGAGTGAAAGTTGATGTCTTGCTATTTGATATACAGGATACACAGGTTCAAAAAATGGAACTATTCAAGAATTCAGACATGCTACCAACTGCAGGTTTATATTTCATAGTGACAGAGGAAGCTCAAATGACTTCTTTAGAAACTTTAAATTTGTTCTGGTACCAAATCCTGCTTTCCTGGGAATTAAAAATTTGATGAATTTCTTGACTTGATTAACACATCCAATCTTGCCTCTGTGGATCCTTCAGAGAGGAAATCTGTATTCAATTCACTGGCTCGGTAGTTGGAAATACCAATGGCATAGAATACTTTGGTAAAGTCAGAAACTACAGCAAAGAAATACCAATATTTTTGTACTTCCTATTCCAGAAATGATTCTATAGTGCTGAACTACAATGTTGTTTAAAGGTACAAGAATAGTCAGAAAGATGAAAGACCAAAAAGAAATGAGACTTGTACAATGCTAAGGATAATAAAAAGGACTGTGTAAGCTAAGCAAGGAACAACAAGAAGCTGAAAGAAGAGATCTATCTACTGCTTAGGGAAGGTGGTACAATCATATCACTAATATTCTAGTACTCTTTTATCTTGTCTATTAACAAGTGAGAGGTAAAAATCATGATCAATATTAAACTTGGGATTTTAATTAAATTAGCTGAATAAATAAAGAGTAAGGGAGATATGTCATAATACGAGTACACAGAAAAGAAAACTACACCTTTTTATATGAATGTGAATAAAAGCGAAAAATGTGATGGTTGCCAGAAAAGCTGGTGTAACTTTAACTCTATCGATGAGAGAGAGCAGTCTCAAGACAAGAGGAGGTAATGGGGCACTCCATGCCATACTTGCCAGACCATTATCTGGAATATTCTGCTGTTAGTTCCAGAAGCACAACAAAGAGGAAAGTGAACAATATTGGGTACATTTTGATAAGAGAGACATGATGCTAACAGGTCTGGAAAGCATCACAAGAATCTATTAAAGAAACCAGAGGTATTTTTGGTCTGGAAGAGGGAAGACCAGGGAGAGGTGGTATTGGGAGGAACAACTTAAATGCCTTTTTGATTTGAATAGCTGTCATGTAGAACAGGCATTGGCCCCAGAGTACAGATATAATACACTGACATGTACACTACATTAAATACACTACATTAAAAAACAACAACAAAAAACAAACCTTGAATTGTTTACCTTGTGAAACAGTGAGAGTCATAGGACTGGAAAGTGTCCTAAGACAGCTATGATTTGCAGAGGAATATATCGATGGGATTTCTGCACTGAACTGGGTCATCAGAGTATAAGCCATCACAAAATCCAGAAGATTTTATAATTTCAAGCTAAGATTTAAGGCTGACAGTATTAATATGTAGCTAATTAGAAAGTATGGTTTCAAATATGTTGGAAATGCTCTCCTGCTCTCTTTCCCTCCAAAAAAAAATATTCATTATTTAAAAAATATTCTATTAGATATCTAGTTCATTAGGTCCAGCATACTTTTGAGTATTCAAGGAGACTGGTTATTAAAATGCAAATGTCCTCAGAGGAGGCAATAACATATGGGAATTAGTTACAGCGTGTTGACAGAAAGGGAGGAATGAGAAAGGCAGCCAGAGTAAATAAGGCCCAAGTGGACACAGATCTGTAGGAGACAAAATCCTTGTAATAAAAGGAGCAACAATATTTTCAAGGTTCTCTTAGAGGTGCAACAGATAACTAAGGCTGCAACTGTGACTTCTATGAAGATATGGCCCAATTTTCCAAGATGTGTATATCACTACAACACATAATGTGTACATTTTGTGTGGTCACTAACATGAAGTGTTCAGCGTTTATTAAAATGGAAAACTTCTGTATAAAAGGTGCTTTTAGACATTTAAACAAATTGCTAAGTTTTGAAAGATTCAATTTGTGGCAAGGTGTATCAAAGCCAAACTAGACTTTCACATACAGTGTAACTTTGTATCACAAAATGAAATTAACTTTTGGGTAGGTTTTGTTTAATAAAATATACTATATTATTATATATTTCATTTGATAATATTTGTTAAATCACACAGACTTCAGACAGGAGTTCAGTGTAGCTTAAGCCAAGTTTTTCTCCTGAACAACATCACTGAAATTCCATTATTTCCATTTGTTAGTGATCCTAATGAAACTCCAAAAAAAAAAAAAAACCCTAAACTAGTTAAAAGGGAATTAAAATCTTCTATTATGTAATCACAATCTATCTTTTCAGTTTAATCTCCAAGTACTTTTTGGGTCATCATTCTCCCAATTAATTTATTGTACTGTCCATTATCTAAGTATAGGCTATGATTTCCAACAGCAAGAATGGCCTTCCTCAATTTTTTCTAACATAATTTTATCCATTTCTCAAGGTCCAGGCTTTAAGGTCTTTTCTTAATCAATTAGTCTACAAATCATCTCTGTCTCTCTCTCTCTCTGTGATATAGGCTTAAAAATCTCATTAGTCAATCAATTACTCAATCTCTGCTTCTCCTTCCACCCCCACCCTCACATTTATTTCTTTTTCTTTTACTTCCCCTCTGTTGTCCCATGGAACACTCCTGCCCCATCCCTGGTACTGCATCATGCCTTACATCTTAGCTTGGGTTTACAGATCTCTTCTCTCCAACTTAGGGTCAAGGGCAGTGCTTAACTACTAAACACTGCAGGAGATCTGTGAAATGAATGAAAGGATGAGTAAATTAATGTAGACAGTATCTAAACATCCCCCCTGATATTTCCTTTGCTTACATCTCTCATGCCCTGATTTCTTCTCAGTTCAGACCCTCTGCAAAAAGTGAGCTATGTCTTGTATTTTAGAAGACAGGAAAAACAAAAGAGAAGGAGGCCATCTTTACAACTACCACTTACTCATGCATTCCATGGAGAGGGGAAAGGAGATGACTCTCAGAGGCAACTTATAAAATATTTTCATAAAAATAAACAACAATCACCTCCTATACTACACATTGAATTAAAATATTACTTAAGAGAATATTCATAATCATACTTTTTAGAGCCAGAGTGGAGTTCAGGATTACTTTAGTGTAACTGAACTGAGCAAAGATACATTAACTATTTCAAGTCCTTCAGTTTTCTGATGAAGAAACTGAGAGCTACTGTCACCAAGATCAGCATTAGTCTTTCTTACACTCTATGATGTAATAAAAAGTGAATGACAGTCATGTTCACTGGCAACAAAAAGGATATTTTCCTGGCAATGTTGTTCCAACTCGGTAATCAGTATAGCTCTTGCTTGGATGAAAGTTGAAGATGAAAAGAAGACTAGCTCTCTCAAAAGCAATGATCTTATTGTCTTCATGCTTTTCACTCACAAGGGCCTGGAAGAATTAACACATAGAATATATGCAAATAATAGCCAGATGCTGCTATAAGTAAATTCTTTACAAAAAGTTGGTTTCTTTTTGTCTTTATTAACAGCCTTGTTATTAAGCCAAAAATGAAAGTGCTAGCATGTTACATTTTTTGA
Source organism: Redunca redunca (assembly GCA_006410935.1). Lineage (NCBI taxonomy): Eukaryota > Metazoa > Chordata > Mammalia > Artiodactyla > Bovidae > Redunca > Redunca redunca. The sequence continues at coordinate 155,339 of SJYQ01004045.1, forward strand.
ACCTGTTGAAATTTTGCCATATCAAATTTTTTCCATATCAAGGCCAACAGCAGTTTCAAACATTGCTTAAAGAGTACACAAATCTCACCAACCAATTGCCAACCTCAAACAAAACAGAGGATTAGGTTTTAAGTAAAAACGTAGTACCTGTGTTATACAGAAAGCACTTATGTGTGTGTCTGTGTGAGTAAGTATATTAGAACTACTCATAAGTGAATTTTCTTTAAGACTTTTGTTTTAGTCTCTAGACTAATACGTGAAGGCACATCGAATTATTTTTCAAAATATACTGTAACACTGTTATTATATCCAGATTTTTGAAGTTGAATTTTTCTTAAAAACTTTATAGTACTGCATGGTTTTGTCAGATTCAAAAGCAACCAAAACACCTTGACAATCTACTTTTTTTTTTTTCTTTTGGTCTAATGAAAGAGAGTTTCAAAAGCAATTACAACATCTATAAGCTCTCTTATTTTCTACATCACATTTTACGGTAGGCAGTGAGAAGCTTTTGCTTTTTCAACCCTACCCACTTCCAGCCCCAGCTCTGACAGGACTTATTTCCATGCATGTCAGCAGCACTACTCTTGGTAATTTAGAAATGTGAGTTAAGGCTCTAGAGTAAACAGCATGCCTTTTGGTATTCAACATTGTTCCTATTGAAAAGGAGCATCATTTTGCTCTCTCTTCTGGAAACAGCACTATGAATAAATGCGATTAGGGCATTTGTGTCATGTAGCCAATCTTCCCGAATGTATAAGTACCTTTGTTCAACCATTAAAAAAAAATCAGAGACACCAAAGTAAAAACACATCAACAGTAATTTCAAATGGCACCAGTAAAAAGTAAATGGATTATAAGTAACACATACTATATGCTAATTTTTGCAAAGGGGGAAAAAAGCCTGTATAAAATTTTCACCTGTTAATTACATTTTCTAAAACTTATTGAAAAACTGTGACTTTAATTCCAGAGGAGAGTCAGCCTCATGAAAAATACAAAACAGCATGCAGGTATAATGGCATCTATTGAAATGACAAGTTAGAGACCAGTAAAGGAAGGAAAAATAAGAATAAAGAAATCTCCATGTTGTCAAAGTAGTTCCATTATGACAGCATAATTATTTATATAAAGAAAAAACAGTCAAAACAATTAAGATGTTTCCACAGCAATTTCCAAAATGGATTCCATGTGGAGCTTTTGTTATTAGTTTTAACCAATTGAAATAAAAATTACCAAATTTAAACAACAACGACAAGCTAACCAGGAAAGTAAGCAGGGAATTATGCTGAAGATTTTCGTTATCTATTGGGGAGATTTTGGTGACATGTTTTGACAACCTGAAGTATGTCACAGGGCACTGTGCATGGAATAATAAAGTGCTGTTTAAGAGATCTGCATATAGATTTAAGTCAATTGCCATTCTAAGCATGTACAACACTGGTGACTAAAACATAACATTGAGCGTAAAGAGCTTACCTGTGGAGCTGAAAGCCAACCACATCTTTCTTCCAATTTATTCATATCCCTGTCAAAGTTATTTAGGAACTTATAGCGAAGAAGATCATCATCAGTTAAATGAAACTGCCTTCGTGCATAATGGTAGCTCTCATTATTTCCTTTTCTTGGGAAGTCTAACCATTCAGGATGCCCAAATTCATTACCTGCATTTGAAAACAAACATCAACATCATCTGGTTAATATTAGCATTTCTTACTAAGATATCTCAATAATTAAATGTTTAAAAGTCCTTGAAATCAGTTTAGGTTAATTTACTACAGCTATGCCCTGTGAAATATGCACAACTCTAGTTTAGAAACAGCATAGTCAAGCACACAATACTGCCAGCATTTGGACTCAAAAGCCCAGGTCCGGTTTTAGCCTGGCCACACATTCCTTTTTCCACATCTTATTTTTTTTTTTTTCATGTGCAAACTGAAAACAGTATCTCTGTCATACTTATTTCATCTCTGAAATAATCTCTGAAATCTCTGAATCATTTTCGAAATCTCTTACTTCTATAAACTCTGAAATCTGCACCATGCTTTGCAATTTCCAAAGGCTGCATCTACACTATTTTTTGACCCTCCAAGGACTCCCTATTATTTCCATTTCACAGATGAGAAATACAAAGCTCTTGATAGTTAAGGGATTTGCCCAACCTCACACAGATAGTAACAAGAAAAGCAACCATTAAAATCTAGTTCTTCTCATTAAAATCTAAAGTTCTTTCTACCTCATCCCATTAGGCAAGTACGTTTTATACTTCAGGTTTTATACTTGGGGTGCTACAGAAACCCAAGTCATCAATTTTATTTTTCATTTTTTCCCATTTATTTCTCAGATCTATGTGCCACCATTAGACTTATATCTTTAGTTTAAATGTGCTATGTGTGTGGGTGTGTGTGTGTGCATGTGTACACCTGGAACACTATGTTGGGAACCCATTTAATATTATTTCTCATTGTAATGATGAGAACCAGAAACCTTAGAGGCTCTAAAATTGAAATAAAACAACACCACATACACATTACACATTCTTCATTCTGAAAATCAAATTTAGATATTGGTAGTCTAATAGATTGGCTCCTGCTGTTTTCCTTAAGTTAGAGTTTTACTTTAGGAGAAGGCAATGGCAACCCACTCCAGTGTTCTTGCCTGGAGAATCCCAGGGACGGTGGAGCCTGATGGGCTGCCGTCTATGGGGTTGCACAGAGTTGGACACGACTAACGAGACTTAGCAGCAGCAGCAGTCCAATAGATTGGCTCCTGCTGTTTTCCTCAAGTTAGAGTTTTACTTTAGGAGAAGGCAATGGCAACCCACTCCAGTGTTCTTGCCTGGAGAATCCCAGGGACGGTGGAGCCTGATGGGCTGCCGTCTATGGGGTTGCACAGAGTTGGACACAACTAACGAGACTTAGCAGCAGCAGCAGTCCAATAGATTGGCTCCTGCTGTTTTCCTCAAGTTAGAGTTTTACTTTAGGAGAAGGCAATGGCAACCCACTCCAGTGTTCTTGCCTGGAGAATCCCAGGGACGGTGGAGCCTGATGGGCTGCCGTCTATGGGGTTGCACAGAGTTGGACACGACTAACGAGACTTAGCAGCAGCAGCAGTCCAATAGATTGGCTCCTGCTGTTTTCCTCAAGTTAGAGTTTTACTTTAGGAGAAGGCAATGGCAACCCACTCCAGTGTTCTTGCCTGGAGAATCCCAGGGACGGTGGAGCCTGATGGGCTGCCGTCTATGGGGTTGCACAGAGTTGGACACGACTAACGAGACTTAGCAGCAGCAGCAGTCCAATAGATTGGCTCCTGCTGTTTTCCTCAAGTTAGAGTTTTACTTTAGGAGAAGGCAATGGCAACCCACTCCAGTGTTCTTGCCTGGAGAATCCCAGGGACGGTGGAGCCTGATGGGCTGCCGTCTATGGGGTTGCACAGAGTTGGACACGACTAACGAGACTTAGCAGCAGCAGCAGTCCAATAGATTGGCTCCTGCTGTTTTCCTCAAGTTAGAGTTTTACTTTAGGAGAAGGCAATGGCAACCCACTCCAGTGTTCTTGCCTGGAGAATCCCAGGGACGGTGGAGCCTGATGGGCTGCCGTCTATGGGGTTGCACAGAGTTGGACACGACTAACGAGACTTAGCAGCAGCAGCAGTCCAATAGATTGGCTCCTGCTGTTTTCCTCAAGTTAGAGTTTTACTTTAGGAGAAGGCAATGGCACCCCACTCCAGTACTCTTGCCTGGAAAATCCCATGGATGGAGGAGCCTGGTGGGCTGCAGTCCATGGGGTCGCTAGGAGTCAGACACGACTGAGAGACTTCACTTTCACTTTTCACTTTCATGCATTGGAGAAGGAAATGGCAACCCACTCCAGTGTTCTTGCCTGGAGAATCCCAGGGATGGGGGAGCCTGGTGGGCTGCTGTCTATGGGGTCGCACAGAATCGGACACGACTGAAGCGACTTAGCAGCAGAACAGCAGCAGCAGAGTTTTACTTTATGGCTTCTTTTTCCCCCTAAATATTAAACACTACTTTCCAAACGTTGCTTATATTAGTTACTTTAACGCTGCAATTTTCTAAACCACAAATTTCTACTTTGAGTTAGAAAGCACCACAGCTGACTCAAGTGTGTCCTACTGTAATTTAAATAGTTGCTAAGTGAAATAAGTGACAGAATAAAGACAAACATCATATGATCTAACTGAATTGTGGAGTCTAAAAAAGGTAACAACAACCAGTCAACTGGGAAAAACAAGCTCATGGATAAAGAGAACAAACCTGTAGTTGCCTGAGGGTAAGAGGTGGGCAAAACGGGTGGAGTGTCAAAGGATACAAATTTTCAGTTATAAAATTAAAAAAAAAAAAGAGAGAGATGTAATGTATAGAACAGTGACTATAGTTAATAATACTGCATTGCATATGTGAAAGCTAGGAGAGAGAATCTTAAGAGTTCTTATCAGAAGAAAAAAATTTTTGTAACTATGTATGGTAAAGGTGAAAGGGAAAGTCACTCAGTTGTGTCTGACTCTTTGTGACCCCATAGACTATACAGTTCATGCACTTCTCCAGGCTAGAATAGTAGAATAGGTAGCCGTTGATCTTCCTGACACAGGAATCAAACTGGGGTCTCCTGCATTGCAGGAGGATTTTTTACCAGCTGAGCCACCAGGGAAGCTACAGTGATGGACATTAACTAAATTTACTGTGATGATCATTTTACAACATATACACAGTTGTGTTGTACATCTGAAACTAACATAATGTTATATCAGTTATACTTCAATAAAAATAAAGGCAAAAATAAGCTAGTACATTAATATTCTAATAAATAAAATCTAAAAAGTTATAATGTAATTCACTATGACTTACTGTAGAGTTGCTTTAAATGGTGAACTCTGCTGAAAAACACTGCAGTTTACATTTAACTGTTCAGAACCATAGTCATCAAAATAAAAATAATATATAAACAAATGTTTGTAGCAGCTTCATAAAAATTAAACTGTCTGCAAAAATCTTCCTTAATTCTAATTCAGTTTAGTTCAGTTCAGTTGCTTGGTCGTGTCCGACTCTTTGCAACTCATGGACTACAGCACACCAGGCTTCCCTGTTCATTACCAACTCCCAGATTTTACTAACTCTGATTTGTAAATAAATTAATTAGTAAACCAATAAATTCTAATAATCAGCCTAAATAATATGTTTTATGATGCTACCTGTGTGACAGAGGAAGGAATCATATTTCTAAATCCACAGGCCTTTATTTACTCTGGTTTAGTTGCTAAATCATGTCTGATTTTTGTGACTCCTTGGACTGCAGACCTCCAGGCCCCTCTCTCCATGGGATCTTCCAGGCAAGAGTACTGGAGTGGTTGCCATTTCCTTCTCCAGGGGATCTTCCCAACTCAGGGGTCAAACCCGGGTCTCCCACACTGTAGGTAAACACTTTACCGTCTGAGCCATCATGGAAGTAACCTGGTTAGGTACAGTCATTTCTGATAATGAAGGTACCGCGAGTCTGGGGAAATTTATAAGTCCCAAGTACTAGTGGGATTTCAACTAGTGAGGAATTTGGGAGAGACTAGAAATGCCATAGGATAGTTTGGATATAATAGCCTACAAACTGTATTGAGGCTCTCTATGGGCAAAATACTTTTACTTTGGTATGACCATGACTCTAAGTTGACTCCAATATTAATAAACAATTCCTTTAGCTTTTTGGGGGAGAGATAGTTATATCACCGCCACCAAGAAGCAACAGCAAATGCTTAATGTTGGCTTATTAGGTACCAGGCACTATTCTAAGCGTTGCACATGAATTAATTCTATTTTCAACAACCCTGAAGTAGGTACTATTACGGTCTCAATTTTATAGGTAACTGAGGCACAGAGAGTTATTAAGTAGCAGGGCCCATGAGTTCAGGAAGTCTGATTTTAGCACACTGATTCTTGATTAGCACTCTACCATATAGCTCAGAAGTGGATACCGTGGGAAACAATGCAAAAATTGACCAAACTCTCATACATGGACAGAAATTCCAAGAAAATGGAATGATGTGCAAATAGTTGAAGTGAGAAGGTGAGATGTAGACAGGACTTTGGTTTAGCCATAAAATAGGCCTTGTAGTGAGGAGAAGAGGTGAGATAGGAGGGATGAAGTTTAGATTAGGAGACATCTCATAATCTCCAGACCTTAAGCTAAGCTACTTTTGAGTAAGGGGATGCAAAGCTCAGATGTGGTCTTTTATTAAAATATCTCTGGTACCATGTGGAAAAGACAATGGATATTGGAAATAGTTGAATGGTAAGAAAGCTAACATGGAATTCAAAGAATAAGATAAGAGATGACCAGATACACTGGGAGTGGGGAAAAGAATGGCATGTCTCAGGTGGAAAAAATAGGATTTTATGAGGCTCTATTGCATGGGTTTTAATTTCAATAAGAATATTTATGATAAATATGAATTTATGCAGTTGAATCTCTCCAGTAACAGCATAATAAGTTTCATATAAGCTTTTTTAAGATTCAAATGAGGTAAGTAAGGCAGTTGGTACAAGGTCTGGCAGCTGAAGCTTTCAATGTGTGGCAGTTTTTATGTTACGCACCCATTACCAATGCTGCTCAGGAAAGAATGACATAAAGAGCAATAGGTGAGAATTACTATAAACCTAACATTTCTGGTTCCCCTCCTTCTGAGGAGGGAACTGACCAGCCCAACTCTTCAGTATACATACAAGTAACCAGGATGAATTCAAGGTAGCTACTTGGCTATTCTTCACAAAGTTTCTTGGTACAATATTATCCTTTCCTTTAAAGTGTGGAAATTCAATGTTGATGCAATTATTCATATATGTAATAAAACAAACACATTTCCCTAAGCCAAGTATCGACATTCTTTGAATTATCTACTATTTTTAGATCTTAAAAAGCAGAACTGAATATGAAAGTGATTTTGCTACAAGACACTCAGACTGATGGGGCAAATCTACTTGATAAGTCAAGAATCTCCTTTCTGCTCTCTTTCTTCATTATTCCTACTACAAGTTCATCCTGAAACTGCTGAACAAGCTCTCAGGTGTTATTTACAGCTATAAAGACATACACATGCTATATACTATACACATATATATGCAATACACTATGCACATATTATGCTATATAGTATATATTTTATAGTATATGATAGAATTACAGTTGAGCTATTTCAAATCCTAAAAGATGATGCTGTAACAGTGCTGCACTCAAGATGCCAGCAAATTTGGAAAACTCAGCAGTGGCCACAGGACTGGAAAAGGTCAGTTTTCATTCCTATCCCAAAGAAAGGCAATGCCAAAGAATGCTCAAACTACCGCACAATTACACTCATCTCACAGGCTAGTAAAGTAATGCTCAAAATTCTCCAAGCTAGGCATCGGCAATACCTGAACCATGAACTCCCTGATGTTCAAGCTGGTATCAAAAAAGGCAGGGGAACCAGAGATCAAATTGCCAACATCCACTGGATCATGGAAAAAGCAAGAGAGTTCCAGAAAAACATCTATTTCTGCTTTATTGACTATGCCAAAGCCTTTGACTGTGTGGATCACAATAAACTGTGGAAAATTCTGAAAGAGATGGGAATACCAGACCACCTGACCTGCCTCTTGAGAAACTTGCATGCACGTCAGGAAGTAACAGTTAGAACTGGACATGGAACAACAGACTGGTTCCAAATAGGAAAAGGACTACGTCAAGGCTGTATATTGTCACCCTGCTGATTTAACTTTTATGCAGAGTACATCATAAGAAACTGGGCTGGATGAAGCACAAGCTAGAATCAAGATTGCCGGGAGAAATATCAATAACCTCAGATATGCAGATGACACCACCCTTATGGCAGAAAGTGAAGAACTAAAGAGCCTCTTGATGAAAGTGAAAGAGGAGAGTGAAAAAGTTGGCTTAAAGCTCAACATTCAGAAAACGAAGATCATGGCATCCAGTCCCATCGCTTCATGGCAAATAGATGGGGAAATAGTGGAAACAGTGGCAGACTTTATTTTGGGGGGCTCCCGAATCACTGCAGATGGTGATTGCAGCCATGAAATTAAAAGACACTTACTCCTTGGAAGGAAAGTTATAGCCAACCTAGATAGCATATTCTAAAGCAGAGACATTACTTTGTCAACAAAGGTCCGTCTGGTCAAGGCTATGGTTTTTCTAGTAGTCATATATAGACACGAGAGTTGGACTATAAAGAAAGCTGAGTGCCAAAAAACTGATGCTTTTGAATTGTGGTGTTGGAGAAGACTCTTGAGAGTCCTTTGGACTGCAAGGAGATCCAACCAACCCATCCTAAAGGAAATCAGTCCTGAATATTCATTGGAAAGACTGATGTTGAAGCTGAAACGCCAATACTTTGGCCACCTGATGCGAAGAGCTGACTGATTGGGAAAGACCCTGATGCTGGGAAAGATTGAGGGCAAGAGGAGAAGGGGATGACAGAGGATGAGATGGTAGATAGCATCACCGACTCAGTGGAGATGAGTTTGAGTAAACTCTGGGAGTTGGTGATGGACAGGGAGGCCTGGCATGCTGCTGTCCATGGGGTCACAGATACTCAGACACAACTGAGTGACTGAACTGAACTAACTGACTATTGAATTGTGTATGTGTGCTCAATTGCTCAGTCGTGTCCATATCTTTGTGACCCCATGGATTGTTGCCCCCAATATTTTGCGCCAAAATGAGTGGAAACAGTATGAAAGCATGTTGTAATCTGATTAAAAGTTAAGTACCTGTTCCCCTAAAACAGACACATATACACACATACATACACATGAAGCCTCAAGGGTTAATGGACTCCATTCAAAAACTGATGCAATGTGAAATTACAGAATTATCATTTATTTGAACATTTCAGCAGGAAAATTCACAGCCTTATAATCTATAATATAAATAAGGATTGAAGAGTAGTAGCATGATTAAAAGTAAATGAAGCAACAGATGCAAATTATTTAAAAGGGTATAAGACACAATGTGACTCAATACATCTTAGCTACAATTATAGTGCTATATTTTCTTTTCTTTTTCTTTTTATTATACAAGTAATGTACTAAGTTAATTTTAAAATTCACAATTAAAAACACATACACAACATCTGAAATCTTACCACATAACCACTTGCTATGGTCTGAGTGTTAAGTGTTCCCCCAGCCAAATTCATATGTTAGAAATTAATCCTCAATATGATGGTCATGGGACATTTGGAAGGTATTTGGGTCATGAGGGTAGAGCCCTTATGGATGGGAACAGTGCTCTTAATAATAAAGGCTGCACTGAGCTTGCTTTCTCCTTCCACCACAAACGGATATGGCCTATTAAAGGCCCCTCCCTCAACCATGCTGTCATTCTGATAGTAGATCCCCCACCTCCAGAAAGTGTGAGGAATAAATGTTTATTGTTTATAAGCTACCTGGTCTTTGGCATTTCATTATAGCAGCCCAAGCAAAATAATACCACTATTTCCCTTTTGGTAAATATTGTATTTATTTTCATTTATATCTATAGCTATAGCTACACACATGCATGTTAAGTCACTTCAGTTGTATCTGACTCTTTGTAACCCTATAGACTGTACCCGCTAGGCTCCTCTTTCCATGGGATTCTCCAGGCAAGAATACCACAGTGGGTTGCCATGCCCTTATCCAGGGGATCTTCCCAGCCCAGGTATCAAACCCACATCTCATGTCTCCTGCATTGGCAGGCAGGTTCTTTACCACCAGCGCCACCTGGGAAACCCCCAAGAGCTATATATCTGTATCTGTATCATACATATACTAATATACATGGGCTTCCCAGATGGTTCTTAAACATTCATTTATCTTTTCAATAACATCTAAAGTTATTAAGTATTAAGAAGAACATTTATTACATGAGGGCAAATTAAGTACTTGGATAATATTAGAAAGAGATGAAAGTGGTAACAATGTTTGGTATCATAATCCAATTTAGGATTTTGTATGTCACTACTTTAAAGCATATTCCAATAAGCTTACTTAATATGGAATATGAAATTAAACTTCTGAATTAGAAAAAAGAACTGTTAAAAAATATGACATTAAGAAGACCCTATTCTATTAGAGAATAATTTATTAATCTTTATTAGAGACTAATTTAGATTCTCTGAAAAATCTCCTGGAGAGGCTTCTTTTTAAACTGAATGATAAGGAAAGTTGCATATAACAAAGAAATAGAAAAATTATATTAGTGATTGCAGACAAACCATTTTAGAGTGGCTTTTGAATGTTGTCTCTGTTGTAAATGACCTGACAAGGGGCAAATTAAGTTTAATGTAGACAAACGCAACATTAAATTTCATATTTGGTTCAAAACTGTAAACATGAGCATAAAATAAATGGAAGCAAATCACAGAAAGACTTTCAAAGTGACCTTGGAATAACAGTGAACCATTCTCAGACTGAACAGAGAAAAGTGGAAAATGCCTGTTAGTATCTTATACTAGCTCACAGCTCACAAACCTAACGAAGAAAAATACCATCATTAAAACAAGTTAAGAATGTTCTTCTCAGCTATGGTCTACAAATTACTTAGGAAATGTAGCAGCACTTGAGAGTACAGTGAAATATGGCCAGCCAAATAAGCTTATAAGTAAGCTCTGCTGTATATAAAGATGGATGGGAAATCTAAATTTATTCAGGTAATGGCAAAGAAGGTAATTGATTTGTTTTAGTACAGATAACTTGATGGAATAGAGAACACAGGATCAGAATCAAAATTTTAATTTAATCAAATTTAAAAATATGTGTGTATATATATTCCTAAATTATATATAAATATGTTATGTTTACATGCATACATAATATACATATATAGATTTCTCAATGAAAGCAACAGGCATTTATAACCCAGGATTCCTGCTTCCCTACTGATTCCTGATATTTTATGCAAAATGATGTATGTTCATCTGTGCATTTTTCTGAGGAGAGAAGGTTTTCTTCATCTCCTCCAGGCATCTGAGTCTTAAAAAGAGTAAGAACTATTCACTGTATTAGAATGTTAGGAACTAGAATAATGGAACACAAATAAGGATTTCTAAGAAAAGAAAGTGAAGTCTCTCAATCGTGTCCGACTCTTTGTCACCTGATGGACTGTAGCCTACCAGGCCCCTCCGTCCATGAGATTTTCCAGGCAAGAATACTGGAGTGGGTTGCCATTTCCTTCTCCAGAGGATCTTCCTGACCCACGGATCGAACCTGGGTCTCCTACACTGCAGGCAGACTCTTTACTGTCTAAGCCACCAGGGAAGCCCTGGTGGAAGGATTTCTAAGCTACATTAAAAAAAAAAAAAAAAAGTAGAAACCTAAATTGAGGAAGGCATTTTAAAAATCTTTGGCTGGTTTATTCAACAGATAAGAGGCTTAGAAAAGTCACATTGAAATGAACTCTAGTTCAGAGAGGCAATGAGTGTGACTTCAGAGAATAAAACTTCCAAGTCCAAAAATATGCATTACAAGTAACCAGGCACTAACCATCAAAGCATGCTCTTTCTGCTCATTAAATTACGATTATGATCACTAATGTAATACATTGGATGGCACTTGTTTCAAAATGCACAGAGGATGGTAATTTTTTGAGCTATCACTTGAGACATTTTGTAAGAAAAGTTACATTGCAGGCCATGATTCATTGCATTCAATATAGTAACTGAAGTGGGTGTTTTCAGAAATGAGAAGGCTGAAAGCGTTGGCTAAACACTTTAAAACAAACGTGGGGAAGCCAGTGACTAACACTGCTACAGTTAATTAATGATTCTAGAAAATTCCACTAAGTTCTTTCTCTCCCTTTCCATTTCCTCTGTAAACAGCACCATTCATGTCTGGTTAATTTGAAAAACCTCTAAGCACAAAGTTCCTATTGGGATTTCTTCTCCTGTAATTAATTTTTTGCTGTTTGATGTAAAGGTCCAAACTATAAATTGACAAGAAGCCAGCTGGTACAGTGATGAAATTCAAGACAATGCAACTAATGAAAAAGCCGCTGCTCTGTTAGCTGAACGTTTTGATTAGCCACGTTGTGTGTTTTGTTTCTCTAAACTGTAATGCATACTAATTTTACCTAGGAATTAATTAAAGTCTATCACAGCCTCCATGCTGTGGATGTTACATAACTCTTTGTTGATTCCAAGTTTATGTATATATGAGAATAAGGTGCAGTTTTAATGAGAATTAAAAAAAAAACACTTTTGCTCCTACTCCTCTTGATGGTACCAAAGACTAACTCTTTAAAGGAATTATCTATTTTAAAATCAAGTGCTTTGACCTTTCTCAAGGCCATCAAGTCACCAGGAGGTTGTTGTTCAGATGCTAAGTTGCGTCCAACTCTTTGTGACCCATGAACTGCTGCGTGCCAGGTTTCCCTGTCCTTCACCATCTCCCTTAGGTTGCTCAAATTCATGTCCATTGAATCAGTGATGCCATCCAACCATCTCATCCTCTTCTGCCCCCTTCTCCTCTTGCCTTCAATCTTTCCCAGAATCAGGGCCTTTGCCAGTGAGTCGGCTCTTCACATAAAGTGGCCAAAGTACTGGAGCTTCTGCTTCAGCATCAGTCTTTCCAGTGAATATTTCCTTTAGGACTGACTGGTTTAATTTCCTTGTTGCCTCTGGCATCACAATTCAAAAGCATCAGAAGGTGGGGCACAGTATAAAATCCTTTTTCTATATTAGGGAGTGTGATCTCTCTTTTCAGAAAAATAAACCTGCTATCCAGTCTTCCTCCCACCTTTGACACTGATCACCAAGGCTCCAGGAAGCAGCTACACCAGTCTCTTCTTCACTTTCCACAGCATGCACTAGACCTACAACAGGAACTTCAATTTTTAAGGTTGGATGTTTCCCTTTATAGTTGGTAAAAGTCTGCTGCTGCTGCTAAGTCACTTCAGTCGTGTTCGACTCTGTGCGACCCCATAGATGGCAGCCCACCAGGTTCCATCCCTGGGATTCTCCAGGCAAGAACACTGGAGCGGGTTGCCATTTCCTTCTCCAATGCATGAAAGTAAAAAGTGAAAGTCAAGTCGCTCAGTCGTGTCTGACTCTTTGCGACCCCATGGACTGTAGCCTACCAGGCTCCTCAGTCCATGGAATTTTCCAGGCAAGAGTACTGGAGTGTAACATCATCTAATTTGAACAGAAACAGAATATAACTATCAGGCCCAGAAGAGGAGATAAGGGGTGGCATGCCAGCTGAGGCACCAGAACAAAACTCAGCAGTGCCACTGGGATTTACCCTTAAAGTCTGTCACATCCTGCATCCATCCCCTGAAGATTTTAGGCAATTCTTTGCTGATATTAAGTATATTTAAATGTGCACATATATTATGTATACCATTCCTTGATATGATCCAAAGGAAAATATTTTATAAAATCAAGGAAAACTTTAATGCCCATTCCTTTTCATTGTACCAAAGACTATTTTAAAGTCAAACAGTATGGTCTCTGGGTTCTCTGGATCTTCCCTTGTACACACTCCTCATGCAAGTCAATGATTATATTCTGATCCCCATGGCTCCCTATATTGGCCATATGCTCAACCGTAACAGTAGATCATAATTTTCAAACTACCGAAGTGTATTCTGTGTATTAGATAACATGCTCAGTGTACATCAGTACATCCCTGACCTCATAGAGCTTACAATTTAATAAGGAGGAAAGACAGAATTAAGCAGCTCTAAAAATACAATTTACCTTAAAGAGGAGAAGTGGGTGAGAAATGACTTATGGGATCATCATTAAGAGCTAAAATGACAAAAACAAAAACAAAAAAACGCCTTAGGGGAAGAAAGTAGAGAGTGGTAGAAAATATCCTCCAAGGGCAAAGTGTAAATGTCCTGAGATGAGGCACAGCAGGTTAGGGAGGACAGGTCAGCAATTATGCCAACATCAGGGAAGGGGGAAGAGCCAGACTTGGGAACTCAGTTGTGGAATTCTAGAATTTCCCTTGCTATTCAAAACCAATCAAACAAAAATCTTTGTATACTAGTTGTGTACAGTGTTTTTCAAAACCTACAGGGCAGCTGATGCCATGGGAGTGGATGAAATTGCCTGGGGAGAATATGCAGGTAAGAGTGGCAGAAAACAGAGTATAATGGGACCTGAGACACACTCATATGCCAGTTGGGGCAGAGAACAGGACCCTGGGAAAGCTTGCAGAGGAAAAGCCAAAGTGAGAGCAGGAAAACCATGATAGCTGGGAGACCGGAGACTGACCCCTGAGGAGTGCTTCCTAGAGGAAACTGTGGGAAACAGAAATAAGCACTGGCAAGTTGAACTAAAACCTGAAGCCTGGGGACTTCCCTGGGTCCAGTGGCTAAGACTCCATGATCCCAATACAAGGCACAGGGGTTCAATCCCTGGCCAGGAAGCTGGATCTCACATTGCACAACTAAGATCCCACATGCTGCAACTAAGACTGGCATAGCCAAATGAATACACATATATTAACATACACAGGTAATAAATACACACATATATATATACAACCCATAACCCTGGGGCCCTATAATAGACTGAGTAACACGAAAGGACACTGATGAGAGGAAAGAGAACAGCGGCCATGACATCTGGGGTAAAACCAAAGAATCAAAACTGTGGTGGTTTACTCACTAAGTCGTGTCCGACTCTTGGCAACGCTATGGACTGAAGCCTGCCAGGCTTCTGTGTCCATGAGATTGTCCAAGCAAGAATACTGGAGTGGGTTGCCATTTCCTTCTCCAAGGGACCTTCCCTACCCAGGGATTGAACCCGGGTCTCCTGCGCTGTAAACAGAGTCTTTACCAACTGAGTTACCAGGGAAACATTATAACGTGAGAAATAAATGCTTTGTTTTTTGTTTCTCTTTGTTTGTTCTATGATTTTCTGACAGGTAGTATACTGAACTAAATATCTGGGAGAGAACAGTTCCTGTTAGCTATATGCAAACTTCATATTCATAAATTTTAAAATCTAAAGCATTTTATGATATATGTGTGTTGGTCCAGTTGGCAGGAGTGACTGGCTCAGGGTCAGGCACACCCGTGTTTGCACACATGCAGGTCATGCATGCTCAGCTTGGGGCCTGCACAGCCAGGACATGCCCTCCAGCACGTACACACCATACACACCACACTGTGTGTGTGTGCTCAGTCATGTCTGACTTTTCGTGCCCCCATGCATGGACTGTGTAGCCCACCAGGCTCCTCTGTCCATGGGATTCTCTGGGCAAGAATACTGGAGTAGGTTACCATTTCCTCCTCCAGGGGATCCTCTCAACCCAGAGATCAAACCAGTGTCTCTTGTATCTCCTGAATTAGCAGGCAGATTCTTTACAAGTATGTCACCTGAGTATATATATTTTCTATGTTAAGAATTAAAAAAAAAAAAAAGATTAGTATACTGTTGCTGCTGCTGCTAAGTCACTTCAGTCGTGTCCGACTCTGTGCGACCCCAGAGATGGCAGCCCACCAGGCTCCTCCATCCCTGGGATTCTCCAGGCAAGAACCAGAGTGGGTTGCCATTTCCTTCTCCAGGGGATCTTCCCAACCCAGGGATCGAACCCAGGTCTCCCACATTGCAGGCAGACGCTTTAACCTCTGAGCCACCGGGGAACCCATGGCCAAACCAATAAATCCCTTATCTACATGATTAGAATTGCTTTGGGTGATAAGTTCCCATCAACAAGGTATGGATGGGGTGAAGTAAATACTTACCACAAATGTTTTGGTAATACTGTCAAAATAAACGAAGAAAACAAACAAAAAATATTCAACTATCAACATCCTTATGAACAAAATCAGATTAACTTCATATTACCTATAAGCGTGGTTGAATAAAAGTAAACATGTTTATAAACCAGTCATTTAAAAAGCTAAAGAATTAGCATTATTATATTGAAGGATAAGTATGTATTCCTCGATGCTTTTATTTAAATCAAGAAAAGGAAAAAACACTTTAAATAAATGAAATGTAATCATAAAACTATATTCAAATAGTAAAAGCAACAGTAATTACTTGAGAGGCCTCTATATACACGAACTCTGTGCCAGAATTTTAGCAGTTATTTCAAATAACAGTCACCAAAAAACCTAGTGGCTTAGATGGTCCACTTACAGTGAAGGAGACCAGGTTCAATCCCCGGGCTGGGAAGATCCCCTGGAGAAGGGAATGGCAACCCACTCCAGTATTCTTGCCTGGAGAAATCCATGGACAGAGGAGCCTGGAAGGCTGCAGTCCATGGGGTCACAAATCTTTGAATAGGACTGAGCAAATAACACTTTCACTTTTATGGGAGGGGACATTATTCCTATTTTCAGATAATAGATCAGGGAGGTAATATAACTAAGGATATAAAGCATAAAGTATCCAGGTTAGTATTCAAACTTTTATCATCTATTCTTGCATTGTATCCGGCATTAGGTACTTAATTTGGATAACATTAGTTCGAAATCTATTATGAAAATATAGGCATTAGGGAAGATAATGAAAGAGCTATAAAAAGAGGTAAAGGTATATATTTTCAACTCCACTCTAAGTGTACATATAAATTATACCTGTTTCTGACTTGTGTGCCTTGTATATTCTGTTACTCCAAGTGGTAGCCATTTCGTCTCCACGAGGCCTTTTTTAAACTCCTGTAGGAAATGGCAACCCACTCCAGTGTTCTTGCCTGGAGAATCCCAGGGACGGGGGGAGCCTGGTGGGCTGCCGTCTATGGGGTCACACAGAGTCGGACTCGACTGAAGCGACTTAGCAGCAGCAGCAGCAGCAGGAAGGCTTTGGTGGTTGTGCTTCCATTGTTACTTAGATATAAATTTTTCCCTTGTTAAAACAATTACTTATATAGTGTAAATTTTTTTAGTGTTTGTTATTTTGTTTTTGCTTGCCTCTATTAGACTGGGGGTAGATATCCTATACCCTAGTGATCCAATATTTTTATTAACCATATTGCCTAATCTAATAACAGGTACAGAGTACACATTCAAGGATTTATTAAGCCCATTTTGAAAGGAAAAAGTGAAGTAAATCTGATTCTCTTTGTAGGCTATATACTGCCTATGGAAAGTTCTATTTTACTTTTTGATTATACAGTTCACAGCACAGGGACTCAGATAAAGAACATTTATAACTATTTTTTAAAATTAATTGTAAAATTGGTCTCTATAAGTCCATAAGAAAATCAGATAAAAGTGCTTGGGGTGGAAAGGGGATAGATAAAGAAGAGCACAGCCATATCACCAGGGAGGGGAAGATCTATGTACATCACAAGAGAGCCTCAGTTCTCTACTTCTCACAGGCCTCTTCTGGTGTTTTCCTCTGAATGTCATGCCAGCAGGAGCTAAGATTTCAAACAGTGCATGTTGCTCTGTATACTTCGATTTACATTTCATCTTTGTGGGACAATTTTGTTTTAAAATAAACAATAAGAGTATAGTTAAACCAGGGATAAGACAATGAACAACACAAACGAGACTGAAATGAGAATAATTGTTATGCAAGCACCATTTCTTAAGAGCTAGATAGTACTTTCTTAAGATAATTGATAGCAACAGGAATGGATTTTTGCCATTCACTACAAAACCATTTGGATGTTACATGAAGCAGAGGAATTACAATACTCTTTGAGGGGAAGTGGAGTGGGAATAAGGAAGAAATGGTGGGAAAGGGGGGTTCTTTAATAAAATCCTAATTGAATTCAGATTTTTCGCAAGTAGTTACAAATGTCCTAGAAAATGATTTTGCTGACAGCCATGTAAAAACTGTAAAAGTTTTGCATGTGAACAAGGCACCCACTGAAAGACTTCACACCTTTTTAGGTGGTAGAAAAGAAGCCAGGAAAATAGGGATACAGAACAGAGAATACGGCTAATTATAAAACTGATTGTACACATGGTTTTGTGGCTATTCTAACTTTAGGTTTAGACGCACAAGTTCAGTAGTGGAGTCAGACTGTATTATTTCCCCCTAAAATTTGCCTATAATTTAGGATCTGTTACCACTAAGTCAGAATCAGTTTCTCGTGGTCACATCAAACATATATAGTAACAGGGATTAACACACTTCCCTAATGAATTATTAAGAGCTAGTAGGAGAAGTAGTAGTGAAGTCGCTCAGTCGTGTCCGACTCTCTGCGGCCCCATGGACTAAAGCCCACCAGGCTCCTCCATCCATGGGATTCTCCAGGCAAGAGTACTGGAGTGGGGTGCCATTTCCTTCTCAGCACACACATTTAGAAAGGAAGCACAGAACCTGAAGAAACAAGTCTGGAAAGAAACTGTTCATTTAAATTCTGTATACTCCATAACAGACATCCGTTTCACTCAATCTTGGTATCATTCCCAGGCTAGATGAGTATTTCTGTAAGAATCTAAGGCTCTTTCAAGGCCCAGCCTGGATGCAGTTTTTCTGAAGTTCCTTCTCCCATAGCCTTTCTTCTGTAGGCCGCCAACTCTAACTCCCTGGTAGGGAGACTTAACTACCTACTTATAACTTAATCAAAGAACCAGTATCAGTTTGCCGCTGGACAATGCTTCCAGCCCTCCTAGCTCCTGCCAACAGCTAGTTATCCTTCTCTGCTTCCCTGCTGTCAGCTCTTGCTTCCTCTCAGGCCACTGGAGGCAAAGAAATGAGGAAAAAAAAAAAGGTTCCTTAGCACCACAGTGGCTTGTGGGAAACACTGTGAACTTTTCCCCCAGCAGAAATAAAGGTTCTCAGTACTTGCACTTGCTTGCCTCACGTGTCTCCCTTTGCTCTGAATAAAACAGGCTGTGAATTTTAAAAATGTAATGGCAAGTTTATGAATTGCCCAATAAACTGACTTTGAAGGCAATTAAACAGGAGTGTTCAAAAATATACAAACAATCTTCATGTCTGTAATATGAATATGTATGGCTGAGCCCTTTGCTCTCCACCTGAAACTATCACGACATTGTTAACTGGCTGTACTCCAATATAAAGTAAAACATTTTAAAAAAATTAAAAAATAGAAAACTAAGGCAACAACAACAAAAATATTTAAAAAGTAAAGAATCCGCCTGCCAGTGGAGGAGAGATGGGTTTGTTCCCTGTTTCGGGAAGATCCCCTGGAGAAGGAAATGGCAACCCACTCCAGTATTCTTGCCTGGGAAATCCCATGGACAGAGAAGCCTGGTGAGCTACAGTCCAGGAGGCTGCAGAAGAATCAGACACAACTTAGTGACTAAACATCAACAGACGGAAACAATACGAAAGATGCTATTATAACAGAACACATAGCTTAATCTGAAATGAATATAGTGTCTTTTTAAATAATATAAAGAAAACTATTCAGAAGTAAATGCTATAGCTTGCCTAAATAGTAAAGAAATATTCAAGAGCCTCTGCTGCTGCTAAGTCGATTCAGTCATGTCTGACTCTGTGCGACCCCATAGATGGCAGCCCACCAGGCTCCGCCGTCCCTGGGATTCTCCAGGGAAGAACACTGGAATGGGTTGCCATTTCCTTCTCCAATGCATGAAAGTGAAAAGTGAAAGTGAAGTCGCTCAGTTGTGTCAGACTCATAGCGACCCCATGGACTGCAGTCCACCAGGCTCCTCCATCCATGAGCCTCAAATTACACTAAAAATATATTAAAATAAGCATCCAGAATTGTGGTTCAACAGTCCCTCACAAATTGTTACACGAATATATAGAAATACTATTTCAAAGTTGCTCCCAAACTTCTTGAAATTTTACATAGAAACACTGTGTCTTTTCAAGGGGGAGAAAGAAAGTTTTAACATTCCAAGTGACAGATGTCAAGACTTAAGAAAGACCTAAATATTCATAACTTAGTAGACATTCTAAACAACCATCCAGGAATATGTATGTATTTGCTTTCATGTTATTCCTGGGACCCATTAAAAGGAAACCATATAGGAACCCTGAAAGCACAGAGTGAAAATACACTAAGGGGTAAACTCCACTGATTGACTTACATAACTCACACTCAATTGCAGTTTTATGTTTTAAATAATTTTTGAATATAACAGAATCTAGTCTTCATTAAATAATTTCTCTTATAAAAATTAGAAAATAAAATTATGTGTTTACAGTGAGTAAAACATGGGATATAGATACAAAAGACATGAATTTTAGGACTGTTGTCATATGTAACCTCAAATTGTGTAACTTTCCCTTATTTGTAATATAATTAAAGCTTACAATTATTAAACACATTGCATTCAAGGTATTATTCCAAGACTTAATATCATTAAATATTTTAATTCTTACAAATGCACATTAAAATAGGTATCATTATAATCCTGTTTTAAGATGATGAAGGTGAAATACCAAAAAATTAAGTAATGTGACACAGGTTATACAGCTAGGAAGTAAAGGAGTCAGGATCAGAATGTGGGCAGACTGTCTACAAAACTGAATTCATAACCATTGTGTTATACTGTCTCAAAATTAAAATTATAGAAAGAATATAGACTTTGAAGGTTGGTTGCACTAAGTGAAATTAGGGATGCAAAAAATGCTTCATACACTTCAAAAGTTTAAAGAAATACAATATAAATATAAATAGAAAAATTATTTATTTCAATATAAATAGAAAAATTATGTAGGAGTGTATACAGGAAAAAAGGATGTGAAGAGTGAGGATGCTGTGACTTGGTTACTGCCTATATGTTACAGACAAGCGAAAGGAAGGGGCAATTGAAATGACTCAAGAGTTCACCCACTGGTTACTAAGGACAGCTGATGACACTTAATAATAATTTTTGAAAGGCATCACAATATGTGGGGAGGATGATTCCAGTTTTGGATTCAGTGACTTTGAGGATCCAGGAAGACACCATGTAGAGATCTCAGGCAGGCAGTTTTCAAACTTATGTTTGTAGTTTAGAACAAAAGGTCTGATTCTGTGATATAGATTGGGGGATTATCTGCATTAAAGAGATGGACAAAGCCTAAAAGCAGATGAGCTTTCTGAGAAAGAACAGGGAAAAAAAAATTAAAGAGGCCCAGGACAACCCCTGAGGAAGTATACACACTGCTGAAAGAGAAACAGGTGAAACAGGTGAAAAGGAGACTGTGAAGGAGACGGGGTCATGGTTGATAGAACAAGCAAGGTAGGGAAGGAAGACATGAGAGAGAGCCAAGGAAACCAGGTGATTAAGAGAGTTCAGGGAGTGGGTGCAAAGACCTGCAGGTCAATGATGGTCTTAGGAATCAAGTATTTGCTAGTTTCCTCAGATTAACTTCCTAGTTATTTTATAATTATCAAAATAATTACAACAAATGTGTATAAAAATCATGGTGAGAAGAACTGGTTCTGGTCCAATGTTTACTACTGCTGATGTTGTATGTTTAGCCACAATAAAAAAGGAGATATCTATTGTTTAAGTTCAGCTTAAAAACAAAAACAATTTAGGTGTCACTAAAGTATACCGTCAAGTTGCAAGGGAAATACTGGTTGGCATAATGTATCTTGTGATAAGGGTCAAAAAATAGCAATTATTCTGCTAATCATTAAAATTAAAATTTTATCAGTAAGTCATAATAATTATATCTGTCTTTTCAAGTTAATCTTGTTAAGATAAAACAAATATGAAATGTTTCTGACTTATAAGGAAACACGTGTTTTGTGTACCAATTGTTAGTTACAAGACAGAAACTGATTTTAGGAAACAAAACTATTAATACAAATGGATTTCAATATATAAAATACTTGTGTGTATAATGATTATTATTTTCTTATCCATGAAAGTAATTTTCATAATATGCATATAATGTATCAAGATATTAGAACNAATACTTGTGTGTATAATGATTATATTATTTTCTTATCCATGAAAATAATTTTCATAATATGCATATAATGTATCAAGATATTAGAACTTTTTCACAATTTAAACATGTGACTTTAAAGAAAACTGATTAAGTATGAACAGATACCCTTGTCCTTCACTAAAAAAAACAATGAGTGTCTATAGGAAGAAAAAGTATAATGTAAAAGTTTCAGCTCTTTATCTAAAGCTGTCTGACCTTTGATGTTACATTTGCTCAGGCAACTCTTGCCCTCATTTAGTTGGGGGCAGCATATATTGATTGACAAGGGAAAAAGACAAAAGCAAAGAACAACAAAAGAATTAAGTTGGGAGTAGGCTGGCAGTCATTGAAAACGTTTTTTTTCATTTTCAAAAATATTTAAAACTTAAATTTATTCTTTCTTAGCTAGTTGAGGAATCTTTTCCAAGAGAATAAGAACTCTTATCATTATCACTGTTAGGAAGAATATGAGGCCAATGTCTTTATTTCATTTTTCAAAAAGACCATTTAGTTACATCGGAATGGCTGAGCCAGGACAAAAATTTTTGGTCAGGAAGATTCCCTGGAGAAGGAAATGGCAACCCACCCCAGTACTCTTGCCCAGAAAATTCCATGGATGAAGCCTGGTGGGCTACAGTACATGGAGTTGCAAAAAGTCGGACACGACTGAGCAACTTCACTCACTCTAAAAGTAGAATCTATGCATCAAACTAGAAAATTGAAACAACTGTCCTTGAGATACTACTTTGAGATAAATAAAATCTAGAGGGCAACATTTGAATAGAAGGCCTAGAGTTACAATGAATAATGCCATGTTTTTCAACCTTTTCGTCATTGCCCCCCAACCGACTACACACACACACACACACACACACACACACACACACACACCTTTTAAGACTTTTTTTTTCTCCCAATTGCTTCCAACCCATGAAATTTAAATAGTGTAGATCAACTACATATCTGTTTACATATGCTATGATGCTCTAGAGGGCAAAAACAATTAAATTATCTAAGTTTTGCTTGCCCTCCCTTAATGATCAAATTTTACTCCCATTGGGATGACAGCACCCTCTTGAGAATGCATGAATAAGGTGTGTTTGTGAAACCAGGAAGATAAGCATGCTGTTGAAAATAAGGGCACACATACTTCTCGATGCAGTAAAGGCATATGTTGTATGAAAGGTAGTCAGGGAATTGTTTGATTATGGATCTTCCAAGAGCAGTCCATGGGGTGGTAAAGAGTCAGACACGACTGAGCAACTGAATTGAACTGAAGAGTATATAAAAAGGACATGCCTGGCCCATTCCTCCTGGATTTTATTCCTATCGAGCTCATTTTAGGAGCTATTAGAAAAGTCTGCTCTAAAACTCAGAGAAAGCAATGGCACTCCACTTCAGTACTCTTGCCTGGAAAATCCTATGGAAAGAGAAGCCTGGTAGGCTGCAGTCCATGGGGTCACTACGAGTTGGTCGCAATGGAGCGACTTCACTTTCATTTTTCACTTTCATGCATTGGAGAAGGAAATGGCAACCCACTCCAGTGTTCTTGCCTGGAGAATGCCAGGGACAGGGGAGCCTGGTGGGCTGCCATCTATGGGGTTGCACAGAGTCGGACACAACTGAAGTGACTCAGCAGCAGCAGCTCTAATACTACAGGAAATGACTAACAAATATCACAACAGTGGCTTTCCAGCTTGGCAAGCAAAAGAACATGTCTGACTATTTTTATTTATTCTGCTAATATTTCTTTGGCCTCTCTTATAGGAGAGCCTATATACACGCAGAATTTAAGTCTCCTAATTAAAAGAGAGAGAGAAACTCCTATTAGTTCACATAGCTTTCAGAAGACCTTGCTTTAATAAATAAAATGCATTTTAAAAAGTCAATAAATGGATTTTTCAAAATGTACTGGGGTTATAAATGTTTATTTGCTCAACATGTAATAATTAAGTTCTTCTGTCATAGGACTATTTTAAAGTCTATAGCTAAGCATAAAACAAGCTGATCTTAAATATTATTTTAAGTGCAGAGCATTTTTACATTACAATAAAGAAAAAGAAAATATAAAATGTGTAATGAATTGTTAACCACATAATTGATATTTTTATAAAACTATAGATAATATTTTGGAATAATCTGAGATATCTGAATGTCTTCTTATTCGTGGAAAGGTGTTACTAAGGCTGGCTAGGGTGGAGGGAATGGAAACTATGAAAGTAACTCACGTAATGACTTCATAAGTGTACTTACCTACCTTACCAATTTGTTATCAAGTATAACATGAAGCTTTCAGTTATGACCTATATATAATCATAATGCACATAAGATTAAAGTACTGAAAAGGTACTGATTATATAGGTTTTCAAACTTTTATTTTTCTCATCTTTTCATCCCCAAAGGTCATCTCAACACATCTCAGAGCCATTGAATTATGGTGGTGTTGTGTTGGCACACCTCAAACACCTGTCATTAGTTTTTTTATTAAAGGTAATTAAATTCATAAGGGTCAGTTAGACAATTAGATGTAGAAACAAAGATGGATAGCTGCTTCTGGATTGTTTCTCCCACGCTATAAAATCTCTCCATAAAAACTGAAAGTTGACATTTTTAAAATTTAATAGAATAAGCTTTTTAATTTTTCAATATATTTCCTAAATATCAATATGTTTTTAAAAGACATAATTATTGTATGTTAGGCTTTCTATAATATAGTTATGAACTATGGGCTTTAAAAGTTATGGCTTTAGGCTTTAAAAGTTATGCTATCATTCTTTTAAACTTAGAATTTATGCTTCTATAGGTAAAACTTACTTTAAGGGGCTTAACTATATGAAAATGTTTTTATGAAAGATAAATCAGGTGGTAATTCTTTGCTGTATTACAGAATTCCTTAAAATAACACAATTTTCAATTGCATCTCAAGTTATTCATTTTATGAATGCTAAATTAAAGAAAAATTTTCCAAATGATAGTTACTTCATAATGTGAGTTTTACTTATACTACTTTATGTTTTTAAAACTGCTTAAATCAAGTACCTGGAACATTTATGAATTATGAAATAAAATGCAGAGGTTGATTTGAACTTGCACATTCAAAAAAGCTTATTTCTTATATGACCTACATAGAACAAAACTTTCAAGTACTATTGCTTGATTACTTTGGATTTACATATGCAGCAAAGATAATTTACCTAAATAATATAATGATATTTTTACCCTTATATTACATAACTTAGGTGGAATTAGCAATTAAATTTCTCTTTCATTTGAGGTAATAATCAGAGGGATCCTAGAATTTATATGGCTCTGGAAAAAGGCAGTTTTATTTTCCTCACAAACTTTCAAAAAGTCTTTTTTCTTTTTAATGAAGTAAATGATTCTGAACCCATCCACAAAGGATACATCCAATTTATTGATTGATGTGAATAATGCAGAAAGAATAGAGACCTACAATTTTAAACCAATTTTAAAGAACTCCAGTGGCAGAAGATCTTGCAGGGCTATATTTAGTGTGAGGTGACTGCCCCCTCAAATCTCTCTCACACATTTTCAGTCCAGTAACGTATCTAACCTATGGATCTGGCAATGTCAATCTCCTGTAAAACCCTCAGTAGCGTTCTCTGACCTGGCCTCTCTCTCAGTCATTCATGTTCTAAGTTAATATGTCCTTCATTCTATTTCACCTTCCAACCTTTCATAGTCACCATTCCAATGAGGAACAGTCAGAGAGAATCAAGACAGAGAAGAAAGGAGGCCCTTTAAACTGAACTCCCTTTCTGTAGGACACCCTCCCTGATGGTCTACCTCATCCTCCCCCAAGGATCAGTTCAATGTCCTTGCTTGGGGGACTCACACTGCCCAATGCACACCTTTAAGGTGACAAAAATCACCCAACACACCTACGACTACCTGGCTTTGTCAGTCTGCTCCCTGGACAGTGAGTTCCGCGAGCTAATGCCTACATCTCTTTGTTAAGTCAGGTGCTAGGCTGGTGCCTGACCCAGCAGTAGGTGCTGAATCACTGTAGAATGAAGGAAACGTAGGGGACTAACAAGTCATTTGTAAAATTGCCTTGAAATTCAAGCATGAGTTACTTTCTCCCTTGATTTGTTTCACAGATTGTTATGCAACATGAAATTTGCTTTGTTATTTTCCTCTTTGGCTTATTTCCTCTACAGGAACATCTATAGTTAGAGATTTACTGTACCAACATCACCGACAACCCTAGCATACGTACGTCTGATAAAATAATAGAGGTGGCCCTCCATATCCCAGGATGTGGAAACCACAGATACAGAAGACAGACTGTACTACGTGATTTTACACAAGGGTCTTGAACATCCTTGGATTTTGCTATCCTGGGAACAAAATTCTAGTCCCCTTCACGAGAAACAAGGGCTGACTATACTGAATCATATGAAGTAGTGTGTTTTGGAGGCAGACAGAGCTGGGCTCAAATTCTGGGTCTTGTATTGATTTGAACAAGTCATTTAATCTTTATTTTTCTCATGTGTGAAATGAAGGTAATCATTCCTATCTCTCAGGGTTACAAATCAGGTTTAAATGTGATATTATACATAGAGCATTTATAGTACTACCTTGCTCCGAGTAAATATTCAAGACATTGGAGCTATGCTTAGACCACCATGTTCAAAGACTGTCAAATTAAGATAAGTCACCCAAATAGTATGCATGTCCCAATTCCTCAAGGAATATATAGTCCCAAAGAAAAACCCATGTCTCTTCAATGAAAAGGAAAAAGAAAAAAATTATATTTCCCAAGGTATTTATTCTCTCTGCTACTAACTGAGATTAGTGTGTATATATCACCATCCTGCTTTGTTTGGGAGGGTAAGCTGGGGTGGAGAGTGAAAACTCAGATAATGATCTAAAGTTTTAGAGGGGAAGAAATTCACCTTCTAAATCCTATCTCCTGTTGGCAAGCTGCTCAGGAGAAACTCTGCCAGAGCAGATTATTTGTGTTTAGAGAAGTCATCATCATATCCCAAGAAATGATAGCCATATACATAGCTTACCAGCTCCAGTAATATAATCTATCGCCTTTTGCATCGTATGGTTATAAGGATTTTTACAGCCTGCTTAAATAATACTGGAAGAGTCAGCTATTCAGTCTTTTAGCAAAAATAAACTCTCTGATCAATACTTTTTGGAAGGAAGATCTAGGGGCTTCTTGGTAAGCTCTACAAGCCTATGAAAAGTTCTAAAAGGCTGTGAGCCAAATAACAAGATTTACTATACAGTAAAACTGGAGAGAAGAGAACTAGTGAAGGGGAGAAATGATTCAAGACCCTAATACTACAGCAGAAAAATTGTGAAGTCTAAAGAAAATTCATACCAGGGGACCAGTGGGGAGAGTGGGATACTTATTCATTTATTGCTATCTCATTTAGGAAAATTCCACCAATAAGATGAGGTTATCACCTGGGTTGGCATTTGGGATTGGATCTGGCAGAGGCCAGGATAAAGATTTAACTCTAAATTAGGAATTCAGAGGCTAGGTATGATGACTATTATATATTAATTTATCTTTACTCACATGTCCTAGGATAACACTCTGTTTTTCCCCCCTTAGGAAGATGAGTAATTTGGCATAGGATCCTGGACCTAGCTGACTCCCTGAATTTAGAGGATTCTTCTGTGGGGGACTGATGATAATTAAGTGAGGTTCTGGAGTGCTTTTAAAATGCTGCTGCTGCTGCTAAGTCGCTTCAGTTGTCTCCGGCTCTGTGCAACCCCATAGATGGCAGCCCACCAGGCTCCTCTGTCCCTGGGATTCTCCAGGCAAGAATACTGGAGTTGGATGCCATTTCCTTCTCCATTTAAAATGCTAGGTAACAATAAAGAAGGTTTGAAAAATTCCTTTGTTTCTAAATAATGTTAGATTACACAGTTCATTCTGGAACCTCAACCATCGACAACTCAACAGTGGAGCTAGGGAAGTTTATATACTAAACTTCCAGCCCAGAGCTATGTGGAGTGTGAGTTCATTCAAGTGGGCTTCACTGGAGGCTCAGCAGTAAAGAATCTGCCTGAAAATGCAAGAGACCCTGGTGCTATCCCTGGACTGGGAAGATCCCCTGGAGAAGGAAATGGCAACCCACCCCAGTATTCGTGCCTGGGAAATCCCATAGACAGAGGAGCCTGGCGGGCTCCATGGGGTCATAGTCAGACATGACTTACTAACTAAACAACAATACATACATACATACACACACACACATGCATACACACAGTATATATACAGTGTGTGTTTGTGTGTGTATGTGTTTGTATGTGTAGTAACCGAAGAGCAAAGGATTAAGGTATCAACTTTAGGAAAAAACTGTACTCTCCTCACTGGGACTTATTTTAAGATCCAGGCCCATTTTATATTTTTTGTTACATTATGAAATCTGATAAGCAGGGCACAAGTTGAACTTCCTATTTGTGACTGTCTCAGCTTGAGGCGATAGAAATGAAAAGAAAGACAAGTGTCTCCTATGCATGGGAATTTTCTTTCTTTCTAAAGATATGATTATATACTTTCTCCAGGAGAAAAGTCAGTGCCCTAGATGGTAGGTTTTAGCTTAAAATTCATAACACATGAGGAATAATATTCCATAAGTTAGCGTGTCCTGCATATAAAGACAATTTTATTTTCCCAACAAGTCTCTCTAATGAAATAAACATTTGAACCAATCAGTTCAGTCAGCACAGTTCAGTCACTTAGTTGTGTCTGACGCTGTGATCCCATGGACTGCAGCACACCAGGCTTCCCTGTCCATCACCAACTCCTGGAGCTTGCTCAAACTCACTTCCATCATGTCCACGATGCCATCCAACCATCTCATCCTCTGCTGTCCCCTTCTCCTCCTGGCCTCAATCTTTCCCAGCATCAGAGTCCCAATGAGTTGGTTTTTTGAAATCAGGTGGCCAAGGTATTGGATCTTCAGCTTTAGCATCAGTCCTTCCAACGAATATTCAGGACTGATTTCCTTTAGGATTGACTGGTTTGATCTCCTTGCAGTCCAAGGGACTCTCAAGAGCATTCTCCAACAACATAGTTCAAAAGCATCAATTCTTCAGTGCTCAGTTTTGTTTTTGGTTCAACTCTCACATCCATACGTGATTACTGGAAATCACGTATGACTAGACGAATCTTTGACAGCAAAGTAATGTCTCTGCTTTTTAATATGCTGTCTAGGTTGGTCATAGCTTTTCTTCCAAGGGGCAAATGTCTTTTAATTTCATGGCTGCAGTCACCATCTACAGTGATTTAGGAACCCAAGAAAATAAAGTCTCCCACTGTTTCCATTGTTTTCCCATCTATGTGCCATGAAGTGATGGGACTGGATGCCATGATCTTAGTTTTTTGAATGTTGAGTTTGAAGCCAGGTTTTTCACTGTCATCTTTCACTTTCATCAAGAGGCTCTTTAGTTCCTAAGGGTGGTATCATCTGCATATCTGAGGTTATTTATATTTCTCCAGGCAATCTTGATTCCAGCTTGTGCTTCATCCAGCCCAGCATTCCACATGATGTATTCTGCACAGAAGTTAAATAAGCAGGGTGACCATATACAGCCTTGATGAACTCCTTTCCCAGTTTGGAACTAGACCATTTTTCCATGTCCAGATCTAACTTTTGCTTCTTGACCTACATACAGATTTCTCAAGAGGCAGGTCAGGTGGTCTGGTAGTCTCATCTCTTTAAGAATTTTCCACAGTTATTTGTGATCCATACAGTTAAAGGCTTTAGTGTAGTCAATGAAGCAGATGTTTTTCTGGAATTCTCTTGCTTTTTCTATGATCCAACAGATGTTGGCAATTTAATCTTGGTTCCTCTGCCTTTTCTAAATTTATATTTTTTTCTATCTTTGGTATATTGCTCTATAACTGCATCAGAAAGTAGAGATATTATTACCATATATTTGAACCAATAGTAATAATTAGTATCTCTACTTTCTGATGCAGTTTTAGAGCAATAAACCAAAGAAAAAAAAATTCTTGCTTCTGGTATGAAATGCTTAGATGCAAATGACCACAGAGCAGCAGACCTGGCTTCCATGGATGAAGACTGGATGTAGGTCTCATCTTAATACTTTAACTCTTTCTTGAGAATTTTAGTAGGAGGTCAGTCTTTCTGAACAGTAGATTAGGGAGAATCATTAAGATCACACCCAATAACACCACTGATAACCACACAGACCCCAAGGCAGAAAGGCAGGGACCATAAAGGTATTCTACCCTGAGACCAAAACTGAAAGAATTAAAGACATACGAGTTCAATTGCTTATTTTCTTTCTCAACATCCAGATTACTGGTAGACCCTTTTCCTGTTTGTAAAGGGTGTGATCTATTCAACTTGTTAATGTGACTCAGCTAGAGAAAAATGTGGATAAGTTACATCAGAAACATTCTCCAATAGGTGACGGTGAAGCTTCTCTAAAGTGACTCTTTTACCAGATTATGATCATCAGCAAGGACTTGAAGGTTCTTTTGGGCAGAAAGAACACTTCCTATATGGACCACGGTATTTAAGTCATGTAAGGAGATAAACAAGTGAGTCTCTTAGCTAGCCTCCACTGAACCCAGCACAGTCTGGATCTGTCTTTGACCCAGCTTTCATTTTTATATTTTCCTCCAATCAGTAGATCATTATGTTACAACTCCACAAAATAAAATCACTTAGTGAGATTTTTTAAAAACCACTAATGCCACAGCCTCACAATCACTGATTCTACTGTGAAAGTTTGATGAAGCTCAGGCTAGAGTATTTTCAAGCTCCCCAGGTAACTGTAAGCAGCACTTCCTTAACTCTTAGACTCATATCATCCTCATGGAAAGTTGTCATTAAATGCCAGCCAAAATTGGTTATCAGTGTGCTGTGAATCAAGTCAGGCCCATTACTTTTAAGTCTATGCCATTTAAAAATAGATTATATTTGCGTCCTTGAGCATTTTAACAGGAATGCAAGCCATTTACAACTGCTCATATTGAGAATTCTGCATTTTTTCACAGCTCAGTTTTATAGACTTCTAGCGGTGTTACATTCAGCAAACTTGTTTCAACAAGCTAAGAGAAAATGCCAAAAATTAGCACTCCTACTGTTCAGTAGAGTGTATTTTGTCCTCTTATAACTGCTTCAATTCCAGCACTTAGCAGGAAGACATTTAAATTTTTATTGTATTCCTATCTATCAGAAAGAAAGAAGAATTTATAAGTTTGACACTAAACAATCACAGATGGAAGATTTGAAGTAGGATCACACATTTTACACTGAAGTATAATGTAGCTATCACTAAATGCAGACTGACACAAAATCCATCCAACTCTCCCTATGGCTTTAGGGAGAATGTAACATATTCATTAAAGAATGTCCCACAGAATTTCAAATGTCAAAATACAATATAATCATATTGAGAAAATCCTTCAAATTTAGTAATGGAAAATTTATAATACTGCTGAGAGAGAAAATTGCCAGTTTGTAATTATGCCTCATTCTCTGCAGGTACCACTCATTACAGAACCTAGAATAACAACATGGTAATGAGATTCCTAAACAATAAAGTAATAAAAATATATGTACATGTTATCAGATGACCACACTATTAATAAAAAATAGTCACCTCCATGGTCATGACTTTAGTTGGTTTATAAATAGAGAAAACAATATAAGAAAAGTAGAAAAGCTTTCTCATTTAAATTTTATCTGTTGATAAAAATCTGTTTGTGAAAGCTTCTCAATACCAACCAGGAAAACTCCAGGAGCAGCCCCATTCCTTTTTGCCATATTTGCTATGGGAAGTCCAAGGCCAGCCTCCTGGTTCTTCACTGGCCCTTCACTGACAGTTGGACTCACCACATAGCCCTGAACTGTCCCAACTTCCCTTCTTTAATTTCTACATTCTTGTACTGTGTGCCTTCTATGATTTCTGTTCTAGAATCAGAGAACTTTCCTCTTGGAATTCTCTCTTTACTTCTTATCATTAAGGAATCTTTCAGTTCAGTTCAGTTCAGTCTCTCAGT
Organism: Redunca redunca; assembly: GCA_006410935.1. NCBI lineage: Eukaryota > Metazoa > Chordata > Mammalia > Artiodactyla > Bovidae > Redunca > Redunca redunca. The sequence goes on from SJYQ01004045.1 coordinate 187,188, forward strand.
CCGACTCTGTGCGATCCCATGAACCACAGCACGCCAGGCCTCCCTGTCCATCACCAGCTCCCGGAGTTCACCCAAACCCATGTCCATTGAGTTGGTGATGCCATCCAACCATCTCATCCTCTGTCGTCTCCTTCTCTTGCCCTTAATCTTTCCCAGCATCAGGATCTTCTCCAATGAGTCAGCTCTTTGCATCAGGTGACCAAAGTATAGGAGTTTCAGCTTCAGTATCAGTCCTTCCAATGAACACCCAGGATTAATCTCCTTTAGAATGGACTGGTTGGATCTCCTTGCAGTCCAAGGGATTCTCAAGAGTCTTCTCCAACACCACAGTTCAAAAGCATCAATTCTTCAGCGCTCAGCTTTCTTTATAATCCATCTCTCACATCCATACATGACCACTGGAAAAACCATAGCCTTGACGAGAAGGACCTATGTTGGCAAAGTAATGTCTCTGCTTTTGAATATTCTGTCTATGTTGATCATAACTTTCCTTCCAAGGAGTAAGCGTCTTTTAATTTCATGGCTGCAGTCACCATCTGCAGGGATTTTGGAGCCCAGAAAAATAAAGTCAGCCACTGTTTCCACTGTTTCCCCATCTATTTGCTATGAAGTGATGGGACCAGATGCCATGATCTTAGTTTTCTGAATGTTGAGCTTTAAGCCAGCTTTTTCACTCTCCTCTTTCACTTTCATTAAGAGGTTCTTTAGTTCTTCTTCACTTTCTGCCATAAGGGTGGTGTCATCTGCATATCTGAGATTATTGATATTTCTCCTGGCAATCTTGATTCCAGCTTGTGCTTCATCCAGCCCATCGTTTCTCATGATGTACTCTGCATAGAAGTTAAATAAGCAGGATGACAATAGACAGCCTTGACGTAGTCCTTTTCCTATTTGGAACCAGTCTGTTGTTCCATGTCCAGTTCCAACTGTTGCTTCCTGACTTGCATACAGGTTTCTCAAGAGGCAGGTCAGGTGGTCTGGTATTCCCATCTCTTTCAGAATTTTCCACAGTTTCTTGTGATCCACACAGTCAAAGGCTTTGGCATAGTTATACCCATTTGAAGGAATCTTTAAAAATTTCCAAATCCTAGGCTATAGCCTAGACCAATTCAATATATAGTATTTTTTGAAAGTTTCCAGGTCATTCCAGAGATCCACTGATTTACTGGTTCTCTATTATATCAGCTCTTTTCTAAAGCTTTCAAAACTTCTCCCTATTTTTGACAGATAACTGACAAAATTTCAACCCTTGGTCAACCATGGATGGTCTTCTAGAAACAAGGACAAAGTCACACAACCAAGAGGCTGATTTGATTTATAATCTTGATTACAAATATCAATGAGCATTAAGTATAAACCAGATATCCTACTACAGTTTGAAGATGTCTGTTTCATAGTTCTATTTTTTTCTCAAACTCCTTTTTTCTCTTATTCTTTCCACTCTCAAAGACCTCACTGATAATATAAAAGCTATCAAAGATACCTTCTTTGTTTTCACACAACTCTGCTTACAACCAACCTGTATTTACACCTAGAAATATTGACACGGAAACAATGAATTTAACTGAATGAATGAATAAATAAACGTGTGAACAAATCAATGAGTTCATTGATTCCAGATTACTTTTGACATTTCAGTTTTATGCATTAACAGCTGATGAGATGGGGAATATGTGTTTTATGATTACAACATGGTTTTTCAGTTTTCTAGACTACAATGCCATATTACAGTAGTGAAATATTGCTAGTTTTGTTGATTTAACTCTGCTAGTTCAGTATTTTTTAATAAGAAATTTGAATCATTTATGTTTTGAGATATGCCCTGAGAGTTATATGCAGCATTAAAATTTAAAATAGAATGAAGGTGTACTCATTAGAAAATGTTCTTCTATAACACAGAATCCCCAAGAGGAAAAAGAAAATGAAAACTGAGAAAGCAAAGCTTCTGTTGCAAGAAAGATTCTTATTTTAGTTCAAAGGCTTTCTGAAAGAGTAGAATACGAACATGACAGAACTGAAAGTGATTCAGATCATTCTGCATATGAATCTCTATCTATACATGATGAAACTCAAGAACATGGAGTCAAATCAGAAGGGAAAACCAAAACAGCTTCCTTTGAAACAAAACTAGCAGCAAGCTCTTAATAAGATTACAGTGTTTACCAAAAAAAAAAAAAATTGTTTAAAAACATTTTCTTCATTATTACATAAGAAATCTGGTTACATGAAAATGAAAATATTTGGAGTTAGCTGTTCAATGTAACTTTCTCCTCACCATTGCCCAGTCTAGGAGAGGATTATAAAGGGCTTTCTGAAGAGCCAGAAAATTATTTTTCACAGAAACCTACTTGGAACTAACTTAATAATGGCAGTACTTTAATACATATCATTATTGAAATTCAAATATAAAAAATGATTAATATTTGCATTATTTTGGTATTACCCTTAACTCTTGAACAGTAACTCAATTTATCCACTAATAACTCCCCCTCCATATCCATGGTCTGTCCTTATCCATAAATTCAACCAACCATTTACTGTGTAGTACTACATTCAGAAAACTAAGATCATGGCTTCTGGTCCCATCACTTCATGGGAAATAGATGGGGAAACAGTGGAAACAGTAGCAGACTTTATTTTGGGGGGCTCCCAAATCAATGAAGATGGTGATTGCAGCCATGAAATTAAAAGATGCTTACTCCTTGGAAGGAAAGTTATGACCAACCTAGATAGCATATTCAAAAGCAGAGACATTACTTTGCCAACAAAGGTCAGTCTAGTCAAGGCTATGGTTTTTCCTGTGGTCATGGATGGATGTGAGAGTTGTACTGTGAAGAAAGCTGAGCACCAAAGAATTGATGCTTCTGAACTGTGGTGTTGTAGAAGACTCTTGAGAGTCCCTTGGACTGCAAGGAGATCCAACCATGTCCAACAGTAGATGTATGGATAAGAAAGCTGTGGTACATATACACAATGGAGTATTACTCAGCCATTAAAAAGAATACATTTGAATCAGTTCTAAGGAGATGGATGGAACTGGAGCCGATTATACAGAGTGAAATAAGTCAGAAAGAAAAACACCAATACAGTATACTAACGCATATATATGGAATTTAGAAAGATGGGGATGATGACCCTGTATACGAGACAACAAAAGAGACTCAGATCTATAGAGTGAACTTTTGGACTCTGGGGGAGAGGGAGAGGGTGGGATGACATGGGAGAATGGCATTGAAACATGTATACTATCTTGTAAGAAACGAATCGCCAGTCTATGTCCGATGCAGGATGCAGGATGCTTGGGGCTGGTGCATGGGGAGGACCCAGAGAGATGGTATGGGGTGGGAGGTGGGAGGGGATTCATGTTTGGGAACGCATGTACACTCGTGGTGAATTCATGTCAATGTTTGGCAAAAGCAATACAGTATTGTAAAGTAAACTAAAGTTAAAATAAAAATTTAAAAAAATAATAAAAATAAAAATAAATAAAGGAGATCAGTCCTGGGTGGTTTTGGAAGGAATGATGCTAAAGCTGAAACTCCAATAATTTGGCCACCTTATGCAAAGAGCTGACTCATTGGAAAAGACTCTGATGCTGGGAGGAATTGAGGGCAGGAGGAGAAGGGGACGACAGAGGATGAGATGGCTGGATGGCATCACCGACTCAATGGACATGAGTTTGAGTCAATTCCAGGAGTTGGTGATGGACAGGGAGGCCTGGCGTGTTGCGGTTCATGGGGTCACAAAGAGTCAGACATGACTGAGCGACTGAAATGAACTGAACTGAACTGATAGGCCTAAATATTCATATATGAGTGTACTCTTGCAGTCCAAACCTGCACGGTTCAAGGGTCATCCATACCTGTAATTAATTCTGCAGTATCAGTATTGGTGTTTTGGGGTTTTTTTTTTTCCCCCTTAGTACACAATTACTGGACATAGTAACCCATTTGCCTGCCTGGCCATACCTCTCTACAGCAATTCCTGACAAGTCACATGACTGGGCCATGTGCTACTCCCTCTATCTCAGTTGACTGGGTTAGAAAAATGTAGCACATCTAAGATAACTAGAGAACCACCACACTTTTAAGATAACTAGAGAACCACCAGAAAATGGGACAAAATATATCATTATCCTCATTTTCTTCTTTGAACTTCTTTAGCAGTTTATTTACAAACAAGTATAGGCATACCTAGGAGATATTGTGGGTTCAGTTCCAGACTACCTCAATAAGGTGAATATGGCAGTAAAGTGAGTGACACAAATTGTTTAGCTTCTCAGTGCATACCAAAGTAAATTTACACTATATTATAGGCTATACCAATAGCAATATTTCTAAATACAATGTATATATCCTAATTTAAAAAATACTGTATTGCTAAAATCTTTACCACCATCTGAACCTTCAGCAAGTTGTAGTAGTAACATCAAAGCAATCAAATCCACAGTGAGATATCACCAAATACCTGTCAGAATGGCTATCATCGAAAAGTCTACAAATAACTAATGGTGGTGAAGATGTGAAGAAAAGGGAACCCCAATACATTGTGGGTATGGAAAACAGTATGGAGGTTCCTCAGAAAATTAAAAATAGAACTATCATACAATCCAGCATATATCCTGGGAATATATCTAAAGAAAATGAAAACACTAATTTGAAACGATACATGCACCATGATGTTCACAGCAGCATTATTTATAATAGCCAAGGTATGGGAGCAACCTCAGTGTACATCAACAGATGAATAAAGAAGATGTGATATAAAAAATATATATGTAATTATAAACACACACAGGCACAATGGAATATTACTCAAACATAACGAAATTCTGCCACTCGCAACAATGTGGATGGACCCAGAAGGGATTATACCTAGTGAAACGTCAGAAAAAGAAAGACAAATACGCTACCGTTATCACTTATGTATGGAATTGAGAAAATGAATCAACAAATGAATATTAAAAAACAGAAGCAGACTCATAAATTAGTGATTACCAGTGGGGAAAGGGAGGGGTAGGAGCAAAAAAGGGTGGTAGATAAAAAACTACTATGTATAAAATAAATAAGCTACAAGGACATTGTACAGCACAGGGAAATACAGCCATTATTTTGTAAGAACTTTTAAAGGAATAGAATATGTAAAAATCTTGAATCACTATGTTATACACTTGAAACTAACATTATAAATCAATTATAGTTTAATTAAAAAAAGAAGGGCACTGATCACAGATTACCGTAACAAATATAATAACAATGAAAATATTTGAAATATTCCAATATTTACCAAAATGGGACAGATACAGGAAATGAGCAAATGCTCTTGGAAAAAGTGTTCATAGACTTGCTCAGTGCAAGGCTGCCACAAATCTTCATTTTGTGAAAAACATAATATCTGTGAAGCACAATAAATTAAGGTATGCCTGCAACATATATTTACTGAGGTTACCCTATGTGTAAAGCAGATGTTTTTCATTCTATATTTATTTTTAAGCAAAAATTAAACATTAAATAACCACTGATTTTACTAAGAGCATAGATATATCCATATAGATTATCAATAACCACATCTTATTTTTCTTACCTGTATCCTTTTAGTTATATTATAAATAGATTAAAAAAAAAACCATAAAGCTATTAAACCATAAATCAATACCAGGCTTTTCTTACTGAAGAGTTTTATGATGTTTTAAAGTGATTGAAACCACATTTTTTCATTAAACTTGCCAGTCAATGAATGATCTCTAAATTGATTTCCTCAGGCCCCAGTTTCTTCATTTATTTGAAGTTTAATATTCCCAACTGACTTTAATCTAACTCTGTCAAATCAGTCCTACTCCTTCTTGGACTTTTCCTAAGTTTGTGGTATGGCTTTTTTGTGTCTTTCTACTCTTTCCTAAGTTTGTCTGGCTGATGCAGCTCATAAATTCTAACAAGAATGCAATTTGTTAATCCAATTTCCTATATATTCACATGACATTCTCTGCTTATCTCTATCACTGTAGTGAGTGAACGTACTAGAACAGACATACTGGTCTGCTTACTTGTCTGGACTCCTCTTGGGTTTTGAGACCCTGATGGCAAGAAGTCTTTGTCACCTAGGAATATCTACCACTTAACAATACTTGGCATATACTAGACACATATAAATGTCTGAAGCATGAAAGAATGCAATAAATTGTGTTAGAACACATTTTAGAATGTGTTACGAATATATGAAATATATAGTTTAAATCGATATATATCTCAAATTCACTAACGTTCTAAACAGAACTTGCCTTATATCAATCTGCTTTCTCTACCCCTTTCTCTTACACTGTTTCTCTCTCTGTGTCTCCTCTGTCTCTCTCTTACTTCCTTGCCTCACCCTTACTTCTGTGTGAAATAAATCTGAGCAGAGGTTTGTAAGAAAAACATATTAAGTTTTATCTAATGCTCACACATACACTCATAAACCATATAATAAATGTTAATTGATTAACATCATATTGGCTTATCCTAGAAATGGGAATCCAGGCAACCATCAAACCTCTTCATACATGAAGGCAACGTAAGATGTTTTAGCACCAACATTCAAAAGACATCACCATGAATTAAAAACAAACAAACAATATTAAGTCTTAGTGAGACTGACTATAGATACAGCTTAATTGCTATATAATTAACTACACAACTGTGGTTGTTCAGCTGCTAAGTCACGTGTGACTCTTTGCGACCCCATGGACTGCAGCACACCAAGCTCCTGTATCTTCCACTATCTCCTGGAGTTTGCTCAAATCCGTATCTATTGAGTCTGTGATGCAATCTAACCATCTCATCCTCTGTCTCCCCGTGTCCTCCTGCCCTCAATCATTCCCAGTATCAGAATCTTTTCCAAAGAACTGATCCTTTGCATCAAGTAGCCAAAGTACTGGAGCTTCAGCTTCAGCATCAGTCCTTCCAATGAATATACAGAGTTGATTTCCTCTAGGACTGACTGGTTTGATCTCCCTGAAGTCCAAGGTACTCTCAAGAGTCTTCTCCAGCTGCAGAGTTTGAAAGCAACAATTCTTCAGCACTCAGACTTCTTTAAGGTCCAGCTTTCACATCCGTACGTGACTATTGGACAAACCATGACTAGATGGCAAAGTGATGTCTCTGCTTTTTAATGCGTTGCCTAGCTTTGTCATAGTTTTCCATTCAAGGAGCAAGCATCTTTTAATTTCATAGCTACAGTCACTATCTGCAGTGATTCTGGAGCCCAGGAAAATAAAATCTGTCACTGCTTCCACTTTTCCCCTTCTATTTGTCATGAAGTGATGGGACTGAAGGCCACGATCTTAGTTTTTTAATGTTGAGTTTCAAGACAGCTTTTTCACTCTTTTATTTCATCCTCATCAAGACGCTCTTTAGTTCCTCTTTACTTTCTGCCATAAGAGTGGTATTATCTGTATATCTGAGATTGTTGATATTTCTCCCAGCAATCTTGATTCCAGCTTGTGATTCACCCAGCCCAGCATTTTGCATGATGTACTCTATATAGAAGTTCAATAAGCATGGTGACAATATATAGCCTTGTGTACTCCTTTCCCAATTTTGAACCAGTAACTTGTTCTATGTCTGGTTCTAACTGTTGCTTCTTGACCCACATACACGTTTCCTAGGAGGTAAGTAAGGTGGCCTCATACTCCCATCTCCTTAAGGATTTTTCAATTTGTTGTGATCCACACAGCCAAATGTTTTAGCATAGTCAGTGAAGTAGAAGTTTTCCTTTAATTCCTTTGCTATCTCTATGATCCACTGAACGTTGGCAATTTGATCTCTGGTTCCTTTGCCTTTTCTAAACCTAGCTTGTACATCGGGAAGCTCTCAGTTCATATACTGCTGAAACCTACCTTGTATGTGAAATAAGTGCTATTGTCAGGTAGTTTGAACATTCTTTGGTATTGTCCTTTGGGACTGTAACGAAAACTGACCATTTCCAGTCCTGTGAACCACACAATACCACCTAGGAAATGTCATTTCATTTTTAACAAAGAATTACTAACTTTACTGATATTTTTAGAGGAAATGAATTAAATATTTTATGATGCTTTTATATTAAACTGTATACCATCAGATGAGAGCCTAAAGAGGCACTCCTAGATGAAATTGGAATATCAGCATTAATAGAATAGCTAGAAATAATAAAAATAGTAGTAGTAAATCTAATTTAGAGTTAAATTAAATCTAAATAAACATTAACTATGAGCTATGTACCTGATAATATGCTAAGTCTTGTGTACATATTAAATCATTTTCACCCTGAAAACAATCTTCTGGGGCGGGCACTACTCCATTCCACTACTGAGCAAACAAAGGCACAGGGTTATGATGCCCCTTACTCAGCTCACACAGCTAAGCCTGGGTTCCCATCCAGATCATTTTCTTAATCACAGTGCTCTACCTTTTCCCAGAAACATATTTATTAACCTCATTTTGGTAGCTAACCTATATACTGATCTAATACTAATTTTACTTCTAATTTTCTCAAATAGGAACTAGAAGAGAAAGACAATCAGCTCCTCTCATTTTCTAGTTGCACAGTGTTAGGTGAGTTGCTTTTCCTGTCCAAGTTGTAGCATTAGTAAAATGGGGCTTGGGATATGTACCTAGATATCTGAGTACTCCCTTAATTTTAACCTCAGGTTTCTTTGCAACTAAGACTGTATTAAAAAAAAAAAAAAGAAAACTTTATGAAGATTAATTTAGATGATGCATAGAAAATGTCTTAGACAATATAGCATGCTGTGTCTATATAAATTTACTTTTACTAATATTTATAATGACAACTCTTAGGATGCAAAAACATGCAAATAATTCAGCTATTTTTGGTCCCCATTTTATACCTGATTCCTTCATATGATGATATGCTGGAATAACAGGAAATATAAATCTATCTATTCATAATTAAAATAACCTAGTAAGCCAAAAAAAAAAAAGCAAGTATTCTCCTGCTTCAACCAAAGTGGATTTCTTTCTTTCCTTCTTCTTCATTTTTTTTAGGAAACAGAAGGAGATGACAGAGGACAAAACAGTTGGATGGTATCATTTACTCAATGGACATGAGTTTAAGTAAGCTCTGGAGATGGTGAAGGACAGGGAAGCCTGGTGTGCTGCAGGCCACAGGGTCACAAAGAGCTGGACATGACTGAGTGACTCAACAATACAACTTTACATTTATTGTGTTTTAGAGAGAGAGAAAGAATAAATGTTCTGCTTTTAAAAATCTTCAATTAATTTTTATTGGAATGTATTTGATTTACAGCACTGTGTTAGTTTCAGCTACACAGCAAAGTGAATCAGTTATACATATATTCACTCTTTTTTAGATTCTTTACCCATATAGGCCATTATAGAATTTCAAGTAGAGTTCCCTGTGCTATACAGTAGATTCTTATCAGTTTCAAGTTTTATATATAATAGTGTGTATATCGCACAGAGTCGGACACGACTGAAGCGACTTAGCAGCAGCAGCAGTGTGTATATGTCAACATCATTCTCCCCATTTATTCCCCATTCTTAGTTTGTATTTTCCATATATGACTCTGTTTCCTCTTTGTGAATCAGTTCATTTGTACTGGTTTTTTAGAATCCACAAATAAGAGATATATAATATTTGTGTTTCTCTATATTGACTTCCTTCCCTCAGTATGGTAATCTCTAGGTCCACCTATGTTGCTGCAAATGCCATTATCAGAGTGAAAGAATTTTTTGAAACACAAAATTAGGAGTATATATGATAAAAACAAACACAATAAAGTAAATCCACCAAACTGGTATCATTGTGAAAAGTTTACATTGATCTTAATGATTTTTGATAAGCAGAACACATATCTAAATGCCTGACAAATTTAGGTAAACATATTTAAATGAAAAAAATACAATGTGTTATTGCTTTCTTCTTTTAATTCATTCTCTCTCTACTAGAGGGAAATAAAAATAAAATTCCAGAAAACCAACAAGGTTTAGAATGCCTAAAACATGAGTAAACAACCAGATTGCTGCTCCTTGGTCTTAAATTTCTTTAACTGATCATTTAAAAAATTTATTTCTTCCATGCCACTTGAAAAAAATAACTTTGCTTAAAACTACAAGTGGTGATTGCAACTAATGAACCACTGCTAAAAATATTACAAGGTAATTATATATACATATATATAAATATACAAAGTATCTTTTTACAGAAAAACATGAAAGCCTTGTGATGTGCTAGATCCTGTGCTAATTGCTACTAGTCTTAAGTGAATAAGACCTGATTTTCTGTTTTAAATTTACCAAGGCAGTCACATATTTAATAACGTTTTAAATATAATTTTTTATGTGCCACAAAAGGTAAGTAATAGGGTAATATAAAACATGTATAATAGGTAAAACTAGTGAAGTCTGAGGCTTTAGAAAAAGCTTTCCTATGGAAACAAGATTTGCAGAAGAAGGATTTTGTCAGGTATAGCAGGGGGTGTTTGAGTAGGATGAGTCCTAGAGGGGAGAACAGCAAAATATACAGAGCTCAGAGCGGAAGGAGGTTGGTGCATTTAATGAACTGAAAGAAAGTCTACTTGGCTGGAGCAGGGCCATCAGCGGGGAGACCCATGGGAGACCGTTCATGCAAGGCCTACAGGTCAGCTGGAGGACACTGCAGGCATTAAAGTCATGAGGCAGGAGAGTGCCATGATCAGAAAGTGGAAAAAACAATATTTAAAGTCATGAGAGCTCATGAGAAAATACTACATTTCATAAGACATCAATAATCAGAAATCATAAGGATATTAGAGATTACTGATTTCAAAGTTAGTAGAGAAACGCTAGATTTAGATAAGATATTGAGCCAGAAGGAATTTTTAAAAAGTATTCTGTTGGAGTTAAACATTATAAGCCATTTGAAGGACAAATGTAGGAAGAAAACATAAATATATCTTTGAGTCCTATATCAAAAATAGTCTCAAAATTATATTTGATACCACAAATATGGTCAATTTACAGACCTTATAAGAGAGACTGCTGCTAAGTTGCTTCAGTCGTGTCTGACTCTGTGCGACCCCACAGACGGCAGCCCCCCAGTATCCCCCGTCCCTGGGATTCTCCAGGCAAGAACACTGGAGTGGGTTGCCATTTCCTTCTCCAATGCATGAAAGTGAAAAGTGAAAGTGAAGTCACTCAGTCATATCCAACTCCTAGCGACCCCATGGACTGCAGCCTACCAGGCTCCGCTGTCCATGGGATTTTCCAGGCAAGAGTCCTGGAGTGGGTTGCCACTGCCTTCTTTGTATAAGAGACACACTAATAGTTAATTATGTTAATTTAGTTGGGTTACTATTGAAAGTTCTATGAGAAGAGTTTCCAAAACAGAAAAGCAGTTCAGTCAGCCCTTGGTTAAATATATACAGCTAAAATGATATTAATATAAACATTTCAAAGAAGTTATGAAATTACTGGAGATTTGTTAAGATCTTAGCTGTCCATGATCCATTTTTACCTTCAGGGAAAATATTAATACCAAGACTCAAGAAACAGTTCTCACTAGGAACTTTCTTCAGACATTTTTTATCTGAAAGTTATCAATATTCAATTAACTGGGGACATTTGCTGCTGCTGCTAAGTCACGTCAGTCATGTCCGACTCTGTGTGACCCCATAGACGGCAGCCCACCAGGCTCCCGTCCCTGGGATTCTCCAGGCAAGAACACTGGAGTGGGTTGCCATTTCCTTCGCCAATGCATGAGAGTGAAAAGTGAAAGTGAAGTCGCTCAGTCGTATTTGACTCTTAGCGACCCCATGGACTACAGCCTACCAGGCTCCTCTGTCCGTGGGATTTCCCAGGCAAGAGTACTGGAGTGGGTTGCCATTGCCTTCTCCAAACTAGGGACATTAAGTCTCTGTTATCTGTAGATAGTTTTGTTTTACTCAGATGCTACGTTAATGAAGGACAGTCTCAGGAAAAAAACTCTATCAGGTACTACAAACTACTGACCTTCTCAACTCTTCAGTACAGGCTTCTGAGCTGACCTTGCTTACATAACTTCCAGACTAAAGCAGTAAACTAAGTCTGGATTAATAGAATTCTCGGATGCAGTGGGCTTCAAGAACTAATGACAGGACCAACAGCATGAACTCAGAGGTCATCTCTGATTTTGTTTCTCTACTAGGAAAGGCTGTACTTGTGAATGATGTTCACTGTGTCTGGGAGGACCAGCTGCCTTGAAGGAACTGAGGCTGATTTTACTTATGCATACAATGCCTTCAAAGTCTACCCAGAAAGCCCAGGTTGGTGCCTGGAAGACAAAGTGCAATCTCAAGGTCACGAGGGTCACTTCCTGACAGGTTGAGAGGAGAGGGATGCACTGAAAGGTACAGGCTGTACAGGGAAAATCTGGTATGTGCTTTATTGGGTTTAGCTTCCTAGTCTCAAGATGGCAAATGGTAGAGACTTTTATAAACCCTATCAGAGATTTTTTAAATAAAAACTTCCAGGTAGAAATGAATTAATCCAAGTGATTCCTGGGTTAGGAAGAGCCCCTTGAGAAGGGAATGGCTACCCACTCTAATATTCTGGCCTGGGGAATTCCACGGCCTATATAGTACATGATGTCACAAAGAGTCAGATACAACCGAGTGACTTTCACTTTTCACTTTCTAAGGCTTTTATTATAGAAAATTAACTCAGGCTCCCACATGTATTCCCCAGTCTTTCCAGCTCTCTCTACCCTAAAAACTGGTAAAATTTCCTAAAACTCAAATGGTTTTGGTTGACCAAATAGAACAGAAAACAGTGCTAGTTGATTGTATATTTTATAATTCAAGATCCTTCAGAAAACAATGACTTTTGAATAGTCATGTTTCCTATTTTTTAAATAAGTATCTATTTTGTCCATCACAATACCTTGGGCCTTGGTTTCCACATTTATAATACAAATGTACTGGTGTACAGTTACCTCAAAGAAGACCAATAATATTAGCTCAGTATGTTGTTATGACATGACAATTACATCTTCTATGTTCAATGTGCAAACACTACGATAATGAAATAAATCAGAATGATTAAATTCAGAATAACAATTCTATGTTTAAAAAAAAATTCACCCCACTTATTGACAACAATATTAAATAAGATACCAGCCATTAGGTTAATTTTGCAACATATATTAGTATAACAATAATCTTAATTTAATTTTTACAGTTTACACATGATACTGTTTTATAGAAATAAAATTATAATATTCTATTTTAAACCTGAACAGCTACAGCACAATATCCTACATGACTTGTGTCATATATAATATTGGTTAACATTTTAAACACAGATTGGATATAGGTTCAATTCATACTTACCCATGAAATTGAGATACCCTTCTCCACCAAGTGCGTGAGTAATGAGTCGAATCATCTTATGAAGCTGTATTCCACGATCGATAACGGGAGTAAATGGGGTCAGAACACTCATGTTGGTATACATTTCAGCATCCATCAACCAAAATGCCAATGTCTTATCCCCAACGAGTGCCTAATAAAATAAAAGTCACTGAAGTAAATGCAAAGAATAGGTACTAGGGAGTCATTTATGCTAGAGTAACACGTGATTTCACAAAAACAGCACAGGAGAAGTGTATGAATTAGTATTAATTCCATGTATTTCCCAATAGTCACTATGCTGAAGGTAAGCTGGAGAAATACATGAGAAAGCTCATATATCTGTTTCTTTTATTTATAAGATAGCTTGGTGAAAAATTCATAATAAGCTACCTGAATATTTGCTAATACTAAGCATGAGAAATTAGAATAATATGTGCTATAATGTTTAAAATACTGATAGCCTTTTTGAAGAATTTAAACAATGGATTTTTTCAAATTGAATGACAGATTCCTTAAATTCTGTAATGCTTGACAATTTTCATAAGCTTCACACACATGATTTCATACAATTCCATAGACTTAGATTAAACTATTAGAATACTAACAGTTTTTAAAAATGACTTGTATATCATGACTTTATTGTTTTAAAAGAATGGAAGAGTTTCTTAGAAATCATTTATATNATCTTGGAAGAAAAATTATGAAATTAACCTATCAGTTTCATCTTCAATTTGTTTATTTCACTCATTTCCTTATTCTTTTATTCATTCATATAAAATAAACATAAATTGGGAACCCAAATGTGCTACAATTGACTAGAAGCTTGCAATGTATTTTAATTTTCATATTGTAATATACTTGATACACAAAAAAATGTGGAAAATTTTTTAAAGAGATGGTAATAACAGATCACCTGACCTGCCTCCTGAAAAATCTGTATGCAGACAAAGAAGCAACAGTTAGAACTGGACATGCAACAACAGACTGGTTCCAAATCGGGAAAGGAGTACATAAAGGCTGTATATTGTCACCCTGCTTGTTTAACTTCTATGCAGAGTACATCATGAGAAATTCTGGACTAGAAGAAGCACAAGCTGGCATCAAGACTGCCAGGAGAAATATCAATAACCTCAGGTATGCAGGTGACACCACCCTTATGGAAGAAGTGAAGAAGAACTAAAGAGCCTCTTGATGAAAGTGAAAGAAGAGAGTGAAAAAAGCTGGCTTAAAGCTCAACTTTCAGAAAACTAAGATCATGGCATCCGGTCCCATCACTTCATGGCAAATCGATGGGAAAACAATGGAAACAACAAGAGACTTTATTTTGGGAGGCTCCGAAATCACTGCAGATGGTGACTGCAGCCATGAAATTAAAAGACACTTACTCCTTAGAAGGAAAGTTATGACCAACCTAGACAGCACATTAAAAAGCAGAGACACTACTTTGCCAACAAAGGTTCATCATCCAGTCAAAGCTATGGTTTTTCCATAGTCATGAATGGAAGTGATAGTTGGATATGAATGGAAGGGATAGTTGGAAAAAAGCTGAGCACTGAAGAATTAATGCTTTTGAACTGTGGTGGTGGAGAAGACTCTTGAGAATCCCTTGGACTGCAAGGAGATCCAACCAGTCCATTCTAAAGGAGATTAATCCTGGGTGTTCATTGGAAGGACTGATGCTGAAGCTGAAACTCCAAACTTTGGCTACCTGATGTGAAGAACTGACTGACTGGAAAAGACCCTGATGCTAGGAAAGACTGAAGGTGGGAGGAGAAGGAGATGACAGGATGAGATGGTTGGATGGCATCAACGACTTGATGGACATGAGTTTGAGTAAGCTCTGGGAATTGGTGATGGACGGGGAAGCCTGTCTACTGCCATCCATGGGGTTGCAAAGAGTCCGAAATGACTGAGAGACTGAAATGAACTGAATATACTTGACAAGGGATTTACTTATCCTTAAATTAATATTATTCATTTCTTATTTTGTTACATTTTGGTTCTGGTTTTTTCATTGGTATTTATTTGATTTGTTCCACAGCCAATTTAAAAGAAAGTACTACCCCAGTTAGGAAGATATAAAACTTCATATGTCTACTTCATGAATGAGTAAAGTTTCTGTATAGGCCAACAGTACATAGTTTAGGCAGTGGGCTATTTTCTCAGTCTCAGCTAGTGAAATCTGCCATTAACACTCAAAAGCAGCCACAGACAATAGGTAATTGAATGAGTATGCCTGTGTTCCAGCTACCTTATAAAAACAAGCAGCAGGCAGAATTTGGCTCATGGGCCTTGATAGCTGACCTCTGGCCTACTTACACTTTCTTAATAGTAAGAGACATCTGAAAAACTAGTTTCCAACTTAAATTGTCAATTTCTGCTGAAATAACATAGGAACTTATTGTTTAACTTCAATTTTCTTAATTCGTATACTGCAAATAATTTCAAAAGGCTTAGTGTCTTTTTAAAGTATAAAGACTTCATTTTATATTGTTTATGGGGACAATCCACATGCTTTCAATAACTAAATGGCCTTCTCCATTTATTTATGTTTATTGAGTGACTACTAGGAGAAGTCATAGTACTAAGGCTGGAAATACAAATGGAAACAAATATTCTGCTTAAAATGTGATGAGAACATGAAGAATTGGGAAACCACTTTTCCCCCGATACACCTGGATGAAAGCCTCAGGAAACACACCTGAGTCAGAGCATTAGTTCTTTATAGTAGCTTCCCAGGTGAAGCACGCATTTGCAGGTGTGTGGGGAAAGTATAAGACTGGGACAAGGTTGACCTATTCATGAATGGGTAAAAGTTTTACGGTATTGAAGAACAGAACACTTGGAGGATTGAACAGAGAGTAAACTTTGGCATGGTCCAAGATATGACAGGCTGTGTGTGAGAAGCTTTACCAAAAGATCTGGGTTGACAAAATTAGCTTTGCCCTTTGGGAAATAACTCGGGCTACATTATAGATGATGGACTAAAAAAGAGGGACAGAGATCTGGGTGATCAATCAGCAAAAGATTTAGTGACTGAGGGGGGAAAAATGATGAAAGCAAGTGAAAAGGCATAAAAGAAAATCTTTAGAAGGAAACCTAAAATGGAAAGGGAATTAAAATTAACCTGGATTAGCACCAACATTCTTCTCGTGACAACAAAGGAAAACTTGTAAGATAGCACTTGCAACTGTCATTCACAGTCGCTTAATTACAGTTTGGCAGGGTAAAAGTAGTACAGCATTTTGAAGTTGAAATTTATGGATCTACAAAGTAATTTTTTTAAGGTTTTTTTTTTAAAGGTTTTTTTATTTAGACCATTTTTAAAGTCTTTATTGAATTTGCTACAATACTGTTTCTGTTTTATGTTTGGGGTTTTTTTGCTGTGAGATGCATGGGATCTTAGCTCCCTGACAAGGGATCGAACCTGTACCTTCTGCACTGGAAGGCAAACTCTTAACTACGGAACCATCATGGAAGTCCCTGAAAAGTTTTTCAAGTGAGAGTAGCTGTCACATAAAATAGACATATAACACATAACATTAATTGTACTGAACTACAGAAATTTGTATTGAGATATGCTTATTTTAGATATGTTAACAAACACAGGCACAGAGAGAGAATGGTTTGCACACATACTTATTTACCTGATCATGGCTCTCTGCGTAGGCAATACACTTTTCAAGGTAGCGTCGGTTTGTGAGTGTATACACTATATTGCCCATGTTCCAATCTTCATCTTTATATTCTTTCAGTAACTAAATGCAAGACAGGAAATAATTTCAATACATCATTACTATTCTTACTTTATAACCCTTTATAACCCAAACTTAGGGTATATATCATATCAACCCAAATTATGACACACAGATACAAGCACACCCACGGAACAAAAATAGCTTTGTTGACACTTTTACTGAAATCACAGCTTTTGTACAGACTATCCAAATGACAGTGGTGGTGTGTGTGGGTGCGCATGTGCCCACTTTTGTGCAGATGATTTGATCACTGCACTTGAGGATTTTGGCAACCTTTTTTCTTTTTCTGTAACAGCTGCTACTTCTTGATTAATGACTACAGTAAAGTGTTGTGCAGTAGATCTTTCAGTAACTTCCACAAGGTAGAGATATACTTGCTACCATTTTAGCTTGGAATGAAAAAAAAAAGTTAGCAAGAAGAGTGTCTTGTTCCCTTCTTAAAATAAATGAAAACAACTATTATTTCAATGTATAAAAGCTGATTATCATGAAATAATTATCATCCTGGTTCAGGAGATAGATGGTTAGATATTTACAGCTGACTTTCTGTTTGCATTTCATGAGGCAGTAAGAAGTGGGCTTCCCACAGAATACCTAAAACCAGCCTTCTATTTGTATTTCCTGAGATAAGAGATGGGTGGGCTCCAGTTAAGGCATTTACA
Organism: Redunca redunca; assembly: GCA_006410935.1. Lineage (NCBI taxonomy): Eukaryota > Metazoa > Chordata > Mammalia > Artiodactyla > Bovidae > Redunca > Redunca redunca. The sequence goes on from SJYQ01004045.1 coordinate 204,974, forward strand.
ATCAGCCTCCTGTTTGCCCTCCAAAATGGAAGTAACAACAGAAACAGGATAAATAGCCAGTCTTTGTCTCTTGTAAACATCTTAAGGTAAGAGCATGGCCTGTTTACCTCATTGCTCTTCACCACACCCTTCTTTCTGAGTGTGCATTCCTGCTTTGCTTCCATCTTAACTAAATAAACCATTTCTCTGTGAGCTTTCCCACTTGTTGTTGTGCTATGCCTCTAATAATAAACTTTGTACCTGCAATTATAGTTTCTGCCTCCGTGATAAATGCATTTTTCACTGGGGTCAAAGATCCAGGGAAAAATACCTTCCAGCTTCTAGCCCTGGCTGGTCAGGTGGCTAGGATTCTTGGTTCTCATCCAGGGTACCCAGGTTCAATTCCTGGGAAGGGAATTAAGATCTCACTTCCTGCCCCACTCACTGCTGCCTCTCTGAGATAATCTTAACAGTGCACACATTTTTGTCTCCAATTGGGTTGTTACTCAGTCTCCAGTGTGGTTTCTGTATCTCTCAAACCTCTTCAGTGGAAATGAACGTGTAGAAATTTCAGATTATGATTGTGTCCTAAGTCCTTTCTCAGGCAAAGGCTTGCTGTACAAGAATGCTGTCCCTACCCCTTCCCATAAATGCTTTCCCCCTTAGGCTGCCATTGTAAAACTCTGCATTGTTTTGCTTTGTTTTGTTTTCTCAACCACTCAGACATCCAGCAAAATCCCTTCCTCGGACTATCATATAAAAGCTGCTGCTCCACAGAATTAACAGCTTAAAAAGAGCCTGTTCTTTCACACAACACAGTCTTTCTAAAGGGGGCTCATTTCTCTGTCCTGCACACTGACAGGCAGAATTCTAAAATGGTTCCTATGATTCCCACTCCCTCTGATTCACCTCTTTGTATAATCCTTTACCTGGAGGGTGGGAGGGAACTTTGAATACAATAGATGTCCTTTGAAGAAAGGGTGAGATAATAACAGAAATGTTTTAAATTGCTAAATTTGTGGTAGTTGGTTATACAGCAATAGGAAATTAATGCAGATTTTGGTATACGAAATAGAGTTCCAGCCTGTTTGTATCTTCCTTTGCTTTTTTTTTTTTTTTGCTCAATGGAATTCAGAGGTGCTTAGCCATCCCCCGTTGGAGAAGGCAATGGCAACCCACTCTAGTACTCTTGCCTGGAAAATCCCATGGGCGGAGGAGCCTGGTAGGCTGCAGTCCATGGGGTTGCCAAGAGTCAGACACTGAGCGACTTCCCTTTCATTTTTCGCTTTCATGCACTGGAGAAGGAAATGGCAACCCACTCCAGTGTTCTTGCCTGGAAAATCCCAGGGACGGGAGAGCCTGGTGGGCTGCTGCCTACGGGGTCGCACAGAGTCAACACAATTTAGCAGCAGCAGCAGCAGCAGCAGCAGCAGCCATTCCCCGTAACTGCAGTGTGAATCACCGGGCACCAGAGGGCAGACTGTATTAGACAGAATAACGACCACCCACAGGTGTTCACATCCTAATACCCAGAGTCTGTGAATATGTCACCTTACCTGGCAAGAAGGACTTCAGAGATCTGTGGAAGTTAAGGACATTGAGATGGGGAGATTATCCTGGATTACCCGGATGTTGCTGCTGCTGCTAAATCATGTCAGTCATGTCTGACTCTGTGGGACCCCATAGACAGCAACCCACAAGGCTCCCCTGTCTCTGGGATTCTCCAGGCAAGAATACTCGAGTGGGTTGCCATTTCCCTCTCCAATGCATGCATGCGTGCATGCTAAGTCACTTCAGTCTTTGTGTCTGACTCTGTGCGACTCCATGGACAGCAGCCCACTAGGCTCCCCTGTCCATGGGATTCTCCAGGCAAGAATACTGGAGTGGGTTGCCATTTCCCTTCTCCAGATTACCTGGATGGGCCCAATGTAATTACAGGGATCTTTCTTAAAAGGTGCTTGGGTTGTCAGAGTAAGAGAGATTTGAAGATCCTACCCTGCTGGCTTTGAAGATGGGGGGAGGGCTCATGAACCAAGGAATACAGGTGGCTTTTAGAAGATAGAAAAGTCAAAGAAATAGAACCTCCAGAAGGAATGCAGCCTTACCAAGCCTTGATTTTTAGTCTAGGAAGATAATTTCAGATTTATGACCATATGACAGTATATTTGTATTATTTTAAGACACTTTGTATTATTTAGATTCAGTGTAGTATTTGTATATGCCTATTCACAATCCATAAACCTATACAAATATGCCCAGTTAAGTTGGACTGCTGTGTTAAAACAATTCAATGGAAGTAGGTTAGATTTTTCAACAAATCATGCTGGAAGTGTTAGACATCTTTAGACAGAAAGAAAAAAAAAGCAAACCTTAAACACTAATTGTACAAAAAGTAACTCAAATGGACTATTGACTTAAACATAAAATTATAAATGTTTAATAGAAAATATAGGAGAATCAGAGAATTCTTAGACTTGTCACCAAAAGAGATCTCTAAAAGGGAAAAAAAATGATAAACTGCCCTTCATTAAATTTAAAGAAAACAAAGAACTTTAGCTCTGTAAAAGTCCACATGTAAAGGATGAAAACACAAGCAAAGACCAGTATAAATATATTTGTCAACCACATACCACCCCACAAAAGGGTTGAATCTAAACCATATAAAGAACTCTCAAAACTCCACAGTAAATAAATGATCCAATTAGAAAATGGTCAAAAGACATGAATAGACATTTCACTGAAGAAGATATAAAGATGGCAAATAAGCACAAGAAAACAAGTTCTTTGTCATACGCCATTAAGAAAATGCAAACTAAACCCACAGTGAGATATTTCTGCACACCTGATAGAATGACCAGTATAAAAAATAGCAATAACAAATGCATTGCTCAAGAATGTACAGAAACTGGATCTCTCCAAAGTTGTTTGTGGTAATGCAAAATGGTACAACTACTCAGAAAAACAGTTTGAAAGCTTCTGACTGTGTGGATCACAACAAACTGTGGAAAATTCTTCAAGAGATGGGAATACTAGACCACCTGACCTGCCTCGTGATATATCTGCATGCAGGTCAAACAGCAACAGTTAGGGCCAGACATGGAACAACAGACTGGTTACAAATTGGGAAAGGAGTAAGTACATCAAGGCTATATATTGTCACCCTGCTTATTTACCTCATATGCAAAGTACATCATATGAAATGCCAGGCTGGAAGAAGCACAAGCTGGAATCAAGATTGCTGGGAGAAATATCAACAACCTCAGATATACAGATGATACCACTTTAATGGCAGAAAGTAAAGAGGAGCTAAAGAGCCTCTTAATGAAAGTGAAAGAGGAAAGTGAAAAAGCTGGCTTAAAACTCAATATTCAGAAAACTAAGATCACAGAGAAGACTCTTGAGAGTGCATTGGACTGCAAGGAGATCCAACCAGTCCATTCTGAAGGAGATCAGCCCTGGGACTTCTTTGGAAGGAATGATGCTAAAGCTGAAACTCCAGTACTTTGGCCACCTCATGCGAAGAGTTGACTCCTTGGAAAAGACTCTGATGCTGGGAGGGATTGGGGGCAGGAGGAGAAGGGGACAACCCAGGATGAGATGGCTGTATGGCATCACTCACTCGATGGACGTGAGTCTGAGTGAACTCTGGGAGTTGGTGATGGACAACGAGGCCTGGCATGCTGCGATCCATGGGGTCACAAAGAGTCGGACACGACTGAGTGACTGAACTGAACTGAACTGAAGATCACAGCATCTGGTGCCATCACTTCATGGCAAATATTTGAGGAAAAAGTGGAAACAGTGACAGAGGTTATTTCCTTTGGCTTCAAAGTCACTGCTGAAAGTGCAGCAGCTATGAAATTAAAAGATGCATGCTTCTTGGAAGACAAGCTATGACAAATCTAGACAGCATATAAAAAAGCAAAGATATCACTTCGCAGACAAAGGGCTGTATGGTCAAAGCTATGGTTTTTCCAGTGGTCATTTACTAATGTGAAAATTGGAGGATAGAGAAGGCTGAGTGCTGAAGAACTGATACTTTCGAAATGTGGTGCTGGGGAAGACTCTTGAGAGTCCCTTGGACAGCAAGGAGATCAAGCCAGTCAGTCCTATAGGAAATCAACCCTGAATATTCATTGGAATGACTGATACTGAAACTGAAGCTCCAATACTTAGGCCACCTGATGCAAAGTGTTAACTCATTGGAAAAGACCCTGATGTTGGGAAAGATTGAAGGAGAGGAGAAGAGGTGATGAAGGAAGGATGAGATGGTTGGATGGCATCACTGACTCAATGGACATGAGTTTGAGCAAACTCCAGGAGATAGTAAAGGACAGGGAAGCCTTGGCATGTTGCAGTCCATTGAGTTGCAGAGTTGGACACAACTTAGTGACTAAACAACAATAACAACAACATCCAACCAGTATAAAACCCAGTACTTTTGGATGTTTACCATAGAGTAATGAAAATTTATGTTCATACAAAAATCTGTACACAAATGTTTATAGCAGCTCTTTTTATAGCAGCCAAAACCTAGAAACAGTCGAGATATCTTTCACTGGAAAAATAATTAAACAAACTGTGATACAACCATGCCATAGCATTCAACAAAAAGAAAGGGAAACAGTGGAGTAGAATCACAGATATAGAAAACAAACTTATCGCTCCCAGCGGGTAAAGAGGGGGAGGGATAAATTGGGAGACTGGGATTGACATATACATACTATTATACATAAAATGGGGCTTCCCAAATGGCTCAGTGGATAAAGAATCCACGTGCAATGCAGGAGATGCAGGAGACATGGGTTCGATCCCTGATTCAGGAAGATTCCCCAGAGGATCCCACTCCAGTATTCTTGCCTGGAGAATCTCATGCACAGAGGAGGCTGGCAGGCTACAATCCATACGGTTGCAGAGTCAGACACCACTGAAATGACTAAGCACATTTATATATAATAGATAATTGATAAGAACATACTATATAACACAGGAAACTCTACTCAAAAATCTGTAATGGCCTATATGGGAAAAGACTCTTAAAAAACAAAAGTATGGGTATATGTATATGTTTAACTGATTTACTTTGCTCTACACCTGAAACTAACATTACATTGTTAATCAAGTATACTCCAATAAAAATTTTTAAAAAATCTTGAAAAGAAATATACTACTGATACATGCCACAACCTACATGAAATCCCCAGAGAATTTGACTGAGTGAAAAATGATAAACCCAAAAGGTTGCATACTGTATTATTCCATTTATATAACATTTTTGAAATAAAAAAAGTTATAGAAATGGAGATCAGATTAGTGGTGGCCAAAGGTTCAGGAGTGCTTTGGGGAAGAAAGGAGTAGGTGTTGGCTCTAAAGGCAACATTTGGGAAACTCGTGGTAATGTTCCATATCTTGGTTATGTCCAGGTCACTATCCTGATTGTGATATTGTATCATAGCTTTGCAAGATGTTATGGTGGTGGTTTATTAGCTAAATTGTGTCCAATACTTGCAAACCCATGGATTGTATCCTGTCAGGCTCCTCTGTCCATGGGATTATCCCATCAAGAATACTGGAATAGGTTGCTACTTCCTTCTCTAGCGGGTCTTCCTGACCAAGGTATTGAACCTGTATCTCTGGTGTTTTCTGTGATGGCAGATGAATTCTTTACCATTTTACCACCTGTTTAACTCCACAGAAATCTAAACGGAGAACAATGCATTTTTTTTCTTCCATTTGTATGATGTACTGCCTAGTACAGTATCTTGAGTATACAAGGTACTGAAGTGTTTAGTAAGTTAAATATTAAAAAAGAAAACTGCCATTATTACTAAGAGGAAGAAAGAGCCTTCTCTGAGCTATGATTGATTAAAATAATTCTAGGTTGATATACACCTTTAAATATCCTTGAATCTGCTGAAAGCCTGATGAAGGCTTTTCAGTAGGATGTTAAAAAATTAAAAAAGCAAGATTTGGCACTTGCAAGGGGAAAAACATCTTTGTGGAAGATTGGAAATTGTAAAAGATGGTGAGTGGACAAAGAACCGAAACCAAGGTAAGAAACTTGAAGATGACAACTTTTTTTTTTTTTTTTTTCAATAAGAAATACAAAGCAACTTTCCCAGCTGTAGTCTCTTTGGTTTCTAACTCTAATCAGATTTGTAAAACACGTATTTTTTTGACCTGACAATGATTAAGAAATTGATAGATAGAAAAGCAGAAGTTGTGCTGGTAGAGTTTTAATGTCACAGCTGAGCACTGCCCAAATTGCCTGTGGACACAGAAGAGACATGAGATGATTACAGTAACCACTTCCTTCAGAATAGGCTTCATGGTTTTTCTATTCAAAGTTAAGCTCGTCTGCCACTGTGATCTCATGGCACCAGTTCATGTCTGTACTAAAGGGCTTTATCAGAAAGCAACAATTATTTGATACATATCTGACATCTTATAAATATTCAGCCTGTGACTCAGACTTTGCCACTCAAGAGTGTTCTATATCAAATCTAAGTCTTATTTTACGTTATCTAAAAATGATCACTTATGACTATAACAACTTGAGTCATTTAGACAAAAATAAAATGAAACAAAATATAATCTAAGCTACTTGAATTGTTATTAAATTTAATAAAAGTATATTAGAAATCATATGCAAGGTGTCATATACAATTATTCATTCCTAGTACCAGACACATGGTAAGGGCTTTTAAATACTCAATGAAGGAATGGATAAATCCACATCTGTTGAGTAAAAAACCATACTAAGAAACAAGTACTGGGAATTAAGGAGTGACTTCTACATTAATTGATGATTTGCAGGCAGAAATGGATGCTTTGATGAAGTTTAATGTGTTTTAAATATAGAACGCCAGAGTTTCATATAATTGCACTGATAATGCAAAATTCCATTTACATAGCTAACATTATATCAATCATATCTTCCCCTTGTCTGCATAATGCAAGTGTGAATACTTTAAATTAGAACTTTTAGAAGTTTGAGAGGCATCTTATCAAATGGCACAAGAATCAACACACTAATGAGAGAATTTAATACTTCAATTATAATATCACAACTAAGAAATAAATCAAAGAAATAATAAATATACCAACATAAGACATAGTATCCACAGAAAAAAAAAATATTTACATTAAACCTTACCTGGATCCATTTATCTGGAATTGCCATGGCCAATCGATAGTCAAAACCACCCCCTCCCTGGGAAACTGGAGAACACAGAGCTGGCATTCCTGACACATCCTAAAATAAAGAGCATGAGCATTATCAGTTCATATTGATCAAATTTTTACTAAATATTCTTGTGACAGTGAGTCCAGGCCAATAAATACAAATAATAAATGGGGGTATATACTCTTGGAGTATTTTGGTAGCATAATTGTAAAAGTAAATAGCATTGTGATAGCATATCTCATTTCCCAATAAGATTTTGTGTAGTGCTTTTCATTGTAAGACAACTTTTTATCCTTAGTTGCACATAGAAAACACAAATTAGTAAAAGTGTTATTCCTGAAACATAGTTTCTCACACTAATTTTTGAATACTCTATGTATTAGCTATTGCTTTCATCAAACATAAAAAACATGTGCTGTATATCTGTTATTCTTCTCTGTGTATACAGCAGTGGCAGAGAATGTATTTTGTGAGCACTTAGCTTCTGATGAACTAGAAATAGAGTTAGCACATTAAGAGCAAAGCAGTAAGATGGCTTCCACAAGAGTCAGTTACACTTGGAAAGGGTCATTGAGGTTATCTAGTGGATCCTCTTCATTTAAAAGATACAGAAATCGAGGCTTATTGTGGTGAAGGGCTCGCTAAAGACACGTTTCTCAAGGATAGAGCTGGGACTCAGACATCCAACCTTTTGACAGGGTCTTCTTACAGTCATGCTATCACTAGACTATCGGTAATCAAATAAACATATGGTCAAACAGATAAGTAAAAAGAAAATGATGTAAGGACCCAGATGCAACAAAATATATTAGTGTAACAATGGTGGTAAAATATGGTATAAGTACTAGCAATTCTAACTCCACAATATCTTTCAAATAAATTATTTTCTTTTGCCTCATTTCTATAGACATTATCTTATGTAATCCACCTAACTATTTATTCTGACCACTATGTTTCCACGCATAAGTGGAACTCCCATCTCCAGTCTCTCTTTACAATAACTGCTGCTGAATGGTCTGCTCCTATCGTTGCCTGCAAATAGCTTTCAACAGTCAACAACAGAAAACTTAAATTTTTCAGGTTAGGATACAATTCAACAACTATACTGTAAGCACTGACAATATAATTTATTATTTGATTATCTGCTTCCTCACTAACTGCTAGAATTTAAGACACATGGGGTAGGATTTTTGTTGTTGTTGTTGCTGTTGTTGCTCACTGACATATGCCAAGAATCTAGAATAGCAGAAGAGCACTTGGCACAAAGCAGGAACTCAATAACTATTGTCTGAATGGATTTATGAAGGTGCTGCCAAGGCTTTGATGGTAAATAAGACATAACATTTGACCTTCAGGATTCAAGAACTAGAACCTAAATAAACATGCATGCACACAAACACACACAATCATGAAATGACAGTGTTATGGAGTCGTCATAATTGTTAACAGAAGTACACAGCAAGTGCGGGGAAAAAACCTACATCTCTCTATCATTATTTCTACTGTTTCATTTCAAATATTCAATATATCATCCCCTTTGAAATAATCACTCTCCCCTGTGCTTCTGACAGCTTTTATGTGTGTGTCATTACACAAATTCTCCCTTGGATCATTATCATCCTTACTTCCTATGAAAGATTTGGGAGAATGGCATTGAAACATGTATAATATCATATAAGAAACGAATCACCAGTCTAGGTTCGATGCAGGATATAGGATGCTTGGGGCTGGTGCACTGGGATGACCCAGAGAGATGGAATGGGAAGGGAGGTGGGAGGGGGGTTCAGGACTGGGAACACATGTACACCCGTGGTGGATTCATGTTGATGTATGGCAAAACCAATACAATATTGTCAAGTAAAAAATAATAATAATAAAATCTGAGAAAAAAAAAAGAAAGAAAGACTGTCACACACTCTGAGCTCTCTGAGAATTAATTGCTTCTTCTTCCACAATACCATCCTCAAACTCTTCCCACAGAAAAGCTATAAAAAAACAAATATATGACCTCTCTGGACTTGCAAAATAATGTGTTCATTGTTTTTCTAATGGAAGAGAGGTACAACAAAATATAGTACATGGTGGAATAAATCCATAAGAAAATATCCATCAATAACATCTTATTCTCATACTTTTTTATAAGTTTATAAAAGTGGAAAAAGATGAATCAAAAAAGTGAAAAAGGATAAATGGTTAACAGATAAGAAATCATTTTATGTCACATTTTCACAGTTATGATAGGTATTCAGTTCAACTCCTTATTAATGCTGGCTACATATGTGTTAAGTATCAGGCACCTGTGTTAGACACTGGAAATACATACACAGTGCCTTCCTGGAAAAGTTTTTATAAGACCCAGAGTTTTCATGAGACAAGTAATAAGATGGCATTAAAGATCAAGATAATTTTTTTCTCAAGAAAATATTAAGGTGCTTTCTATATTTGGTCTATAGGTAGTTTTAGAAAATAGCTTCATAAGAAATATAATCTGCTAAGAAAAATATCTGGAGACCAATAAGTCTTAACTCCTAAATCTGACTCCTAGAAGCCTGCCCCGTTAATGCATACGAGGTATTTGTAGCTCTTGTTTGCAAGTGGAGAGTTTAGAACGATTCGTTTAAAATCTTAAAAGAAGAAAACAAGAAAATGTAATGGTCATGAAAATAAATATACTTAAATATAAAGAAGTTGATAACAAAAGGATATTCAAATGGTCATATATGCTTCCAATGAAGTTAAAATAGCTTTAATTCTTTAATCTAAAGATCACTTATGACTACTCCAGAGGGGGAGAAAGCTTCAGTCATCAAAAAATATTTTTCAATAAAATATTTTCAATAAAATATTGCTATATTAATACAGCAAATATAACCACGTATAAAGGTAGACATATTCCAGACAAAAGGCTTCAATTTTAATAACTATCATTATAACAATTCAATATACAGAACTGTATATAACACTGCATTACTTATTCGTTACACCACATGCCTCTCTTAAAAAAAAAGTTCATGAGGATCAATTCCACTTCTTGAATAGACTCCCACTAGACAGAAAAGTGATGTATTGAAATTGAAGTAGTTTTCAATTTAAGTAGAATAAATTGAAGACACATCTTGTTTTAAAAAAATCTAAAGCCAAGTAATATAAAGTAGGCTAAAGTCTCAAAGTTTCATTGGTAGAAACACTAATAATCAGACAAAAGCTCCCTAGATGATGAAACTATTTTACTTGAAATGAACGGAAAGATCAATGTAACAATTTTCAGTTTCATGTATTAAATAATTGCTTTTTTTTCCTCAGTACCTGCTTTTGATGTGCAGTCATTAATTGTTTATAGTAATCTGTCATACATAGTATCTCTGCTTCAAATTGCCATAAATATAATTAACTTTTATAAATAAATAACTTTTTTATGTTTCACAGATAAAAATTAAAATATATAAAGTATAAAAGTTTAAAATATCTTCTGAAGTACATTAAAAATATTCAGCACAGAAAGTATTAGCACGAGCATTAGAAAGTCTTATAAGTTATGACTAAATATAGGTAAGATGAGACTGTGAAACAATATAGGATATCAAGATGACATCACAATTGTGGATTTTTATAAAACCTTTATATGAAAATTTACTCCAGGAATTTAGGATTCATTGCTCTATCCTAGAAGATATTTAGAGGGCAAAAAGCCTAAATAGAGTAGCTGTTCTCGATCCAGAGATGAACAAGGAAATCATATCAGTAGTTTGAGATTTTGAGTTTTGAGAAATGATGCTTAGAAAAAAGACTATACAAAAAATAAATACTACAGGAAACAGACCATCATGACTGCATTTCATTTCAATGAACTAAATGCCAACAACATGAAAATACTTCTTAACTCTGACTCTTTCAATGATAGTCTTACTATTTTTATATGCCAACCTCTATATTTTGTATAGAACGGTTTTAACATGAAATTCAATTTTAATAATAATTCCTAGTTAGAGGACTCACAAAACCAGAGGGATTTTAGTACTAAATCTAAATTAGCATAAGCATTTAACAAACTTCTTAATTTATCAAATTTATCACCAAGAGGGGAATTGTCAATTATGCATATACCGAATTATATCATTACAGTGCAGCTTTGGGACAGTTAATCATGAACCTTCAGTAATCATGAATAACTAGTGAACATTTGGCAATCTGAGAGCAATAACGTAAACAAGAAAGGTAATCGCATCAGAACAAGAGAGGTTTCAGAGAAGCTCACAGGCAGTGAACCATGCCATCTCTGATGATTAAACCAGAAAAGAATAAAAAAAAATTTAAATAGACAGACACATATTAATATTCAATTCTTTTTCTGTGCTGAAGGTCTTATGGCAAAAGGACCTGTCCACTGATTAGGATATTTTACTTTGTAACGACTGGCATTTTCTTTTTTAACAATGGAATAATGAAAAGTAATTAGGGAACATTATCTCATAATAGGAAAACAGTGAATTCTGAATAATGTGCCACACAGACAAGGTAGCTGCACTATAGTCAGGGCATAATTTCACTTATGCAATCATCGACAACATAGAGATTATTCAAATATTGTATGCCAACAAAATGTTCTGTCTTAAAGGGGGTCAGGGGGTAGAGATCATTATTACCTCAGCTATTGTTATAGAATCTGGATACAGTGTGTGAACCAAATGATTTGCCAACATGATATAAGTCAAAGCATCTTCATCTACTTGTAGTCCAAAATACTCATGGTAATCACCTGAAAAATTCTCACCTGGAAAACAGAAAACCATATGGATGCATTATGTTAGTATGCAAGTCTTAACTCTGCACAAATGCGCCCCCCACCCCCCACCCCCCGCCCAATTAGTTGGTTTATATCAGTTTTGTTATCAGAGCAAAGCATAATGGACCCTGATACCACATAATGCTATTAGTAACTATATGATCTAACTTATAAAGTACCAGATAACTACATTCAAAGTTCAGACAATCCTGCAATTCAACTTTTGTTTTACAAAAGCAAACAAAATCTCTGTGATTTAAAATTTTAAGTTAATTTGAATTGAATTGTCCAGCACAAAATAAAATACCAGAGATTTATAAACTTTAATTTTTAGATAACTTTTTGGTCACATTGAGATTTTTTTTTTTTTTTTTAGTTTACTTTACATTACTGTATTGGTTTTGCCAAACATTGACATGAATTCACCACGAGTGTACAAGCGTTCCCAAACANGACAAAATGTTTATACTATTTTAAATATGGCTAGAATTTATGGAGTATGGATTTCCTATGATGACAAAAACAGTTTAATATCCCTCAACTTCTTTCTACCACCACTTGCCCCATCTCCTGATTTTGATTGCTTATAGTATATTTCACTTACTGGTATTATACTATTAATTTTCTATTCTTCCAGCTATTTACTATTATTTTTAATTAAGTCTACTTAGTGCTGAATGCCTGTCTTTTTCCCTGCTGATTTCTTGTATATAAGTTCTTTATTTTGACTCCTTTTTTTCAGTTTGCTTGATTCTATCATTGAAGGATATTTTTACGTGGATTCTTCAATTTCTTCCAAATGTATCCTTCAATGGCAATTCAAATATCCAATTCTCAAGTCACAGTTTCTATCCTTAAGAATTTTGCAGACACTGCTGTGGCAATGGAATAGTATGAGCTCAGCCATTTTTTTTTTTCATTTATGCAGGTAAATTACTTTTTCTTCAAGATATTACTGGATGAAGTTTTCTTTATCACAGAATTGTATACATTAAACACTCTGTGTTTATGTTAATAGTGTCATCTCAGATTTCTTCTGGTATATTATATAATTTTTTTCAGTTTCAATTTTTATTTTCATCTTCATCTCAAAGTTGGGAAACATGCTAAATAACTCAATGTTTTTCTTTCCATTTTTTGAGCTCTCTACCCATAAGAAGCATATACCATATCCATAGATATCAGTTCATTTTCCCAACTCCACAATTCTTTGGAAAACACCTAGCCCTCAGCAGAGGAAGGTTCTGAAGGGGCAGGTATGTAGGTGCTTTAATCTAGGAAAAGATCTTTCCTGAATTTTATCATGATTCCCTCTTTCATCTCCAAATTCGGCTTCTCTCCAAAGTGGAAGGTATCATTGAAATCTGTCATGTTCATAGATTCAAGTTGCTCCCTAGAAATATTTCACGGGGAGGGGAGTAGGTAGCACCATGAATAAGAGCAGATAACAGCAGATTTTGACTGTAGCAGCTTTTCATGGCAGTGACGTTTTGATTTCTAAAGTCTCTGTCATGGTTTGATTGTTGTCAGTAAATTGTTGACATTGTTTAGCCACTAAGTCATGTCTGACTCTTTGTGACCCCATGGACTGGTGCCCGCCAACTCCTCAGTTCATGGGATTTCCCAGGCAAGAGTGGGTTGCCATCTCCTTTTCCAGGGGATATTCCCAATCCATAGATTGAATCCAAGTCTCTTGTTTGGCAAGCTGATTCTTTACCCTGAGCCACCTGGGAAGCCACCAGGTGAATATAGATACATATTTTTATTTAAAACATATGTACCTGCTTTTCTGAGGGTTTAGCCAAACAGACAAGGCCTACCACACTTCAGAATGCTGTAAAAAATATTTGAGCAAATGTTATAAAAACAATGTATTTCCTACAACAAAGTTTTAATGCAGAAGAAGTTAAAATGCGATATCTACACAAGCATTATTTTTATACCACCCAAGAGTCCTTCTGAAGGCACTTTACAGAGTTAAGTGAGATAATAGTTAAATAACTATTTTCATATACTTATGCTATATACTTTCATATACTTATGTTATACCAAATCACATTTTCATATACATACTTTGAGTCACTTTGTTCTGATATATAGAGGATTTTTAAAAGATTTAATTAAAAGTTCAATTTTGAGATAACTGTAGATTGTGTGTGCTTGCTCAGCGCATTTGACTCTGCAAACACATGGACTGTAGCCCGCCAGGCTCCTCTGTCCATGGGATATTCCAGGTAAGAATACTGGAGTGGGTTGCTATTTTCTCCTCCAGGGGATCTTCCCAATACAGAGATGGAACTCGTATTAGTAGGTTATTCAAGCCACCTGGGAAGCCACAGTTATATGAAATAACATACAGTGCTCCAAAATCACTGCAGATGGTGATTGCAGCCATGAAATTAAAAGACGCTTACTCCTTGGAAGGAAAGTTATGACCAACCTAGATAGCATATTAAAAAGCAGAGAATTTACTCTGCCAACAAAGGTCCGTCTAATCAAGGCTATGGGTTTTCCAATGGTCATGTATGGATATGAGAGTTGGACTGTGAAGAAAGCTGAGCACCAAGGAATTGATGCTTTTGAACTGTGGTGTTGGAGAAGACTCTTGAGAGTCCCTTGGACTGCAAGGAAATCAAACCAGTCCATACTAAAGGAGACCAGTCCTGGGTGTTCATTGGAAGGATTGATGCTGAGGCTGAAACTCCAAAACTTTGGACACCTCATGTGAAGAGTTGACTCATTGGAAAAGACCCTGATGCTGGGAGGGATTGGGGGCAGGAGGAGAAGGGGACAACAGAGGATGAGATGGCTGGATGGCATCACCGACTCGACACACATGAGTTTGAGTGAACTCCGGGAGTTGGTGATGCACAGCGAGGCCTGGCGTTCTGCGATTCATGAGGTCGCAAAGAGTCGGACACGACTGACCTACTGAACTGAACTGAACTAAAGTGAACTGATCCTATGTAGACTTTACTTGTTTTCCCAACATTTGAAACACCATGGTGTAATAGCATTTTCAATGGGAACATATGAAAAGCCATGGTGTAATATCCCAGCTAAGGTACTGGTATTATACAGTTAGGATATAAAATTACATCACAGGTAGCTCACCTGATATCCTTTTATAATGAGATCTACCTTTCTCCTGCCTTTTCACCATGGTCCTTAACCCTTGATGACGACTGACTTGTTCTGTTTATTTTGTCACTACAAGCATGATATATAAAAGTAATCATATATATGTCCTCTTTTGAAACAAATTTCTTTCCCTGTCAGCATAATCCTCTGAAAATTAATCCAAATTTTTCTATGTATCAATATTGTTACTGTTTATTGCTAAGTAGAATTTCATGCTATGGATATACCACATTTTTTAACCATTCATCTATTAAAGCATGCCTGGTTTGTTTCCAGGAATTAGTTATGAATAAGGTTGCTAAATATTTGGTCATTAAAAAAACAATAATTTTTCTACATGTTATCTATTGAAGGATTGGGATTCTCTGATTCCACTTCTTTGTACAACTTTTAAACTGAAGGTCTAGAGGGGGAGAAGATGGCGGAGGAATAGGACCAGGAGATTACTTTCTCCCTCACAAATTCCTCAAAAAAAACATTTCAACGCCGAGTAAACTGAAGGNCTATGTGATTAGAGACATAAAAGAACTAATAAAAATCAAGCCAACAATAATGGTCATTGTAGCAATGGAACTGAATCCTAAGCCTGGTTGTAATCTTCCAATAAAAATATAAAATAAAATCATTAGTTACACCTGGAATGTATCAGGTTACCTACCTATTCCATGGTGATGATAGAGCATTGATGTAACACCATCAAAACGAAATCCATCAAAGCCATACTCTTCCAACCACCATCTTATGTTTGACAGAAGAAATCTTAAAACTTCCCAGCTAAAATGACAGATAAATACACTTTTAGGCATAATGTATAGAGCATTTTCCTTGTTATACATCCTTTGCTAAGAATAATAATTAAAATCAAAATTACTATCTTAGGAGTCATGATGTTCAAAGAAATATACCATATAAACACCAGAAAACTAACCTTTACCTCATTTGTTTGATGAAATTCATTCTAAAAGGAAAACCTGTTAAATTTCTTTAAAAAAATCACTCAATGGTGGAGAAAAACTAAGAAAAAAATGGACCAGTCTGGTCCAAAGTGCAGGAACACTATCTTGCTCAGTGCTCCATCCTCAGCAAGCTACAGTGGTCACTACATAGTAGTGGTTACCCCCAAAAATCTATTACTTATTTCTGAATTTTCATCAAGATTTTTCATGTAAAATGACCACAGTTACATATATTCTTTTAGAAAACCTAATTTCATTATCAGTAGAAAACTACCTTCAGCCTTCAGTGTTTGCTTAAAATATTTCCTTATTTTACATTTTCAAACAGATATAGTTTAGAATAAAAATTAAAAGAAAAAAAAGACTCCTGGAATCAACCTTATGATAAGTACTGTTACACTTACTAGACCTGCTTTGTGAGGGTAAAAGAAAGAGACCTAATTACTAGAGAATAGATGTTTAATAAAGTAAAAAGTTCTATAAGTTAAACAGTCTTATACCCATAAAAACAGAAAGAAAAACAAAGAACAGTTATAACTCAATTAAAAACGCCACATGAAATAAGTCTATTTTGGACAATTGAAAAGAGGGCATCATCAATTAGTATTTTTTTTTTAGTCATACAGTTATGGTTGAGTTCTCTATCTCATTATAACTATGGTTTTAAGACTTTAATACCTCATTTAGCTTAATGACAAAGCAGTAACTGTATACAATTTCTTAACCCACTTGAAATTTATGTATTTTTTTTAACCTTCCATATATTAAAGAGCAATCTGACCTAAGTGGAGATTAAGTCATCACAGTCAACTCCAGAATTGTAAATCTAAACTCTGTAGTAAAATGAGTATTGTTGGTAATTGATTGCTTTAGATAAGTTACTTTGAATTTTGAAAACTTACTCAAAGTTAAAAGAGAAAAAAACAAAACAGAAATCCAAACAATCCAATAGGTATGAAAGAGGGCCAGGAGATTCTAGATTGTTAGGCCAAGCCATGGTGAAGGTAGAATGAATATTCATTTAAGGCTTAAAAAAAAACAATTTCTGTTTAACAAAAAGAAATGAACAGATCAAAAGTGCTCTATTTTACATAGAAATTTCTAATATCTATATTTTTTACTTTTTAATTAATAACCTTTTTCTTTCAGAGCAGTTTTGGGAGTGAAAGTCACTCAGTCATGTCCAACTCTTTGTGACCCCATGGACCATACAGCCCATGGAATTCTCCAGGCTAGAATACTGGAGTGGATAGCCTTTCCCTTCTCCAGGGGATCTTCCTAACCCAGAGATTGAACCCAGGTCTCCCACACTGCAGATGGATTCTTTACAGGCTGAGCCATAAGGGAGCAGTTTTGAGTTCACTGCAAAAATTGAAAGGAAGTATACATTTATACTCTTTTTTTAACAAGTGTGCTCCATGAGAATTTCAGGAAAAAAGTCTTGAACAAATGTGCATACTGACAACTCAGCCTTAACAATGTTTTGAAAAGGACAGACTTTCCTAATTTGTCCATTTGATTAGAAATGTATATTTTACTTCTGAAAGGTAAACTGAAAGCTACTTTTAGCTCAAAATACCTCAGAATAGGAACAAAATATGTTTAAACAGGAAATCTTTTGGGCAGATTTATGAAGATATGAATATGTAAACCAGAGATAACAAACTGTCCCTGGGCCTGATCTGACATGCACTATTATTTATCTTGCAGAGGATAGGAACCCCTGAACAACAGAGGTTTGAACTGCATAGGTCTACTTATATTTTTTAATAAATAGTCACCCCTCTATAATCTCAGATTTTGCATCCTTGGCTAAAGAGGGACCATTGTATTCATTGTACTACGCCATATGCCGTATAATCAAAACTATGGTTTTTCTAGTAGTCATGTATGGATGGGAGACTTGAACTGTAAAAAGGCTGAGTGCTGAAGAACTGATGCTTTTGAACTGAGGTGATAGAAAAGACTCTTGAGAGTCCCTTGGACTGCAAGGAGGTCAAACCAGTCAACCGTAAAAGATACTAATTTTGAATATTCTTTGGAAGGACAGTCGCTGAGGTTGAAACTCCAATACTTTGGCCACCTGATGTGCATAACTGATTCATTGGAAAAGACCCTGATGCTGGGAAAGACTGAGGGCAGGAGAAGGGGATGACAAAGGATGAGATTGTTGGATGGCATCACCAATTCAATGGATATAAGTTTGAGGAAGCTCCAGAAGATAGTGAAGTACAGGGAAGTCTGGCATGCTGCAGTACATGGGGTGAGAAAAACTTGGACACGACTGAGCAACTAATCAACAATGATGCCATTTTATATAAGGGACTTGAGCACTGGTGGATCTTGTGTATGGTGGGGCTCCTGGAATCAATCCCCTGAAGGTCCTCAGGGACAACTGTGCTATAAATTTTTCAGTTTGAATATCTAAAGATGACATATGTACTTCTGGGATCCTTTCAGTCTTATCACACCACATTCTCATATCAACCTTATTGATTCATTTACATCAATCCAGCTTGGACTGGTGGACATGTTCTATCAACTTCTAACATAAATGTCATGGACAAAATGTTTCGAAGGTAGTCACACTGAAATGGGAAAATAGTGTCCTAATATCTATAAAGATAAAAGAAGTAAAAAAAGTCAATGATATTATAATTCAAAGTACAAAAAAAGATGATGTCAATTTAATAATTAAAAAAAAATCCTGCCCAATATCACATAGTTGATTAAAGGCAGAGTTACCAAATATCCTATTGAATCCTATTACCACAATATTTAATCTACCCTCTTCCTGTCCAAACGGTGTTATATTGCTGTTGTTTAGGCACTAACTCACGTCTGATTCTTTGTAACTCCATGGACTGCAGCATGCCAAGTTTCCGTGTCCTTCACTGTCTCCCAGAGTTTGTTTAAATTCATGTTGATTGAATTGGTGATGCGATCTAACCATCTCATCATCTGCTGCCCCCTTCTCCTTCTGCCTTCAATCTTTCCCAGCATCAGGGTCTTTTCCAATCAGGAATCCATCTTCCTGACCATGGGTCAAACTCATGCCCTCTGCATTGGGAGCTCAGAGTCTAAGCCACTGAACCACCAGGGAAGTCCCAAAAGGAGTTATAAAACTGCATTTAACATACTTGGCTGTAACAATGTGAGCAGACAGATTCTTGGTATGAATAAATAGAAAAAGAATTTCCTGTGGTAATGAGAAATAATAATGAAATGGAACATTTAATTAAAAAGTTCAAATGAGTTTAAAAAATACTAACTTCTATTTCTATAAAAGGGCTTCCCGGATGGCCCAGTGGTAAAGAATCTGCCTTCCAATGCAGGAGATGCAAGAGACATGGGTTTAGTCCCTGGGTCAGTAAGATCCCCTGAAGGAGGAAATGGCAACCCACTCTGGTCCATGGGGTCACAAAGAGTCAGACATAACTGAGCACACAGCATAATGAAACACTGCTCTAAAATGTTCTTGTTCAGGTGCTAAGCCATGTCTGACTCTTTCTGACCCAATGGGCTGTAGCCATCATGCTCCTCTGTCCGTGGTATTTTCCAGGCAAGAATACTACAGCAGGTTGCTATTTCCTATTCCAGGGGATCTCCCAGACCTTATTCAGGGATTGAATCTGTGTTTCTTGAGTCTCCTGCATTGGCAGGTGGGTTCATTACCACCAGTGCCACCTGGGATGCCCAGGTAACCAGAACTATATACATGAGTAAACGCATGGACACGATCCAGAAATCAAACTTAAAAAGAGCAGGTTATAGAGAGGTAACAGTATCACTGCAACAAAGATGTAGCTTTCTTTTTTATTTTTCTTACACTACGTAAACTTCCAACTTAAGGTTGACAATGTATTTAATTATTATATAAATATATCTACTCCAGGTCATCGAAGTTAAATTACAAGAGGACAGCTGGGCTGGGAGTCTTCTAGACAATCTCCAGATTTCGTGATTCACTGGGAAGACCTATGGGACTTAGCATATAGGCATGTTCAAGGCTATGATTTATACATACAGTAGGATAAAAAGCATAATGGGCAAAGAGAAAGGTGCATGGGGCAAAGTTCAGAGGAGTCTAGATGTAAGCTTCCAAGAGTCTTTGTCTCCTGATGGAATCACACTTAATTCCTCTAACAACAAACTGTCACAACACTTGTGGAATGCTGTCTACCAGGGAAGCTCATTAGAGACTCAGTTCTCAGCAATTTAAAGGGGGTTAGTGCAATGGCACCCCACTCCAGTACTCTTGCCTGGAAAATCCTATGGATGGAGGAGCCTGGTAGGCTGCAGTCCATGGGGTAGCTAAGAGTCGCATACAACTGAGAGACTTCACTTTCACTTTTCCCTTTCATGCATTGGAGAATGAAATGGCAACCCACTCCAGGGTTCTTGCCTGGAGAATCCCAGGGACAGGGGAGCCTGGTGGGCTGCCGTCTATGGGGTCACACAGAGTCGGACACGACTGAAATGACTTAGCAGCAGCAGTGAAATCTTACATATATGTTAAAAGTCTAAATATAAAGGACCTCCAATGTGAGGTACTACTGTTTTGCATCCTACCTTCCAACAGTTACATGAATGATGAACTTATTAAGCTTATACATGAATGAAATAGTCCACTGAATCTAAGATCTGCCTTTTAAATAGAACACCAGAACAAGTTTAAGGAATATATACTAGTGAAAATATAAATTTCTGAAAGATGTCTATTACTATTTCTACTATCATAAATTTTAAACTCAGCACCCATAAATTGCATTTTCCTTCTTTGAGGGGACTGAGAAGAAGAGCCCATGATGTATTCCAAATTATGACTGAATTACAAATATTACTCAATGAGCTCTGCAGTAATAAATGAACTGAATCATGTCAATTGAATGGTTTGCCTTGAGTCAAAGTAGGAAAATGTCTGGCAAAGGGTACAATAAAAAAGGCAATTTACTTTTTCTATTTCAAAATGTCATCAGACAGCCTGTAACACAGTTGATATATCCAGTTGATTAGAGTCCCATAAAAATTTAAAGCAGAATTTAAGAGCACTGTTTTACTTGGTATGTTATAGGTAGGACTTTGATTTTAAGATTATTCCGTTGATACAAAGCCTTTAAAGTCTATTCATAGAAACCACAAAACAGCCTAGTTGCCAAACAATTGGAGGAGTTAGATCTTAACATTTAGAAGGGGATGCTAACAAGTACATATTGAGAAGCCAGTTTGAATGTATTTGAAAAGTAACCTATTTTAGTTATTAGCTTTCTATCTTAAATCAATTAGCATATAAATTAGAAACAAACACTATGTCAACTATACTACCTAAGATCAATTGATNTTACTCATGTATTTTATGAAGCAAAAAAAAAAAAAAAATTCAAAAACTGAAATGCAGCTGACTTTCCTATAAATCATAAACCACTAAAACTGTTTAAATCACAGGTGTCTGATACAGAAACTGAATATATCAATGGATAATATATATATTTACGGATTGCTGGCAATCAAAATAATCAGGATTCTAATTGGTGTAGATGTCTGAAATATCAACCTGTAATCAAGTAATGGGAATTTATTAAGAAAATTTTGTCACACACAGATAATTCTAATATTAAGATTTTTAGGAAATACCCTAAAATCAAAACTGTTGATTGTCTCACATCTTGCAAATGAACTTTATAACAAAATATAGTCAAATTTTCTTGGCAAGCAAGTATAATCAGATGTAACAACATTTATTAGATGTAGTTACATTTTCTAATTCAAAACCATTTGTGGACTGTTGTATTTATTTGTGGTCCTGAGTAACTCTAGGATTTTCAAAATCAGCAGCTTATTCCACTAGATGTTACTAATTGTACTAATATTGTATAGTAACAAGTAGGAGACATTCAGTTCAGTTCAGTTCAGTTGCTCAGTCGTGTCCGACTCTTTGTGACCCCATGGATTGCAGCACGCCAGACCTCCCTGTCCATCACCAACTCGCGGAGTTCACTCAAACTCATGTCCATCGAGTAGGTGACGCCAACCAGCCATCTCATCCTCTGTTGTCCCCTTTTCCTCCTTCCCTCAATCCCTCCCAGCATGAGTCTTTTCCAATGAGTCAACTCTTCACAAGAGGTGGCCAAAGTACTGGAGTTTCAGCTTTAGCATCATTCCTTCCAAAGAATTCTCAGGGCTGATCTCCTTCAGAATGGACTGGCTGGATCTCCTTGCAGTCCAAGGGACTCTCAGGAGTCTTCTCCAACACCACAGTTCAAAAGCATCAATTCTTCGGCACTCAGCTTTCTTCACAGTCCAACACTCACATCCATATATGACCACTGGAAAAACCATAGCCTTGACTGGACGAACCTTTGTTGGCCAAGTAATGTCTCTGCTTTTCAATATGCTATCTAGGTTGGTCATAACTTTCCTTCCAACATTCAGTTCAGTTCAGTCGCTCAGTCGTGTCTGACTCTTTGCGACCCCATGAATCACAGCACGCCAGGCCTCCCTGTCCATCACCAACTCCCGGAGTTCATTCAGACTCACGTCCATCGAGTCAGTGATGCCATCCAACCATTTCATCCTCGGTCATCCCCTTTTCCTCCTGCCCCCAATCCCTCCCAGCATCAGAGTCTTTTCCAGTGAGTCAACTGTTTGCATGAGGTGGCCAAACTACTGGAGTTTCAGCTTTAGCATCATTCCTTCCAAAGAAATCGCAGTATATTCCTCTTAGCTATTACAGTCTTTGAAGTTGACTTGCTGTTGCTGTTTAAAAAGTACATCATAAAACCATGAAGCAAAAGTTACATGTTTTGATCTGGGTATTTCAACTGAGGCAGCAGATTGACCTTGAACAAAGAAAGTACTTTCAGGTGGTTGTTGTTGTTTTTTAATACTTTTATAGAAAAGGTATGGCATGTCAAATAGGACAGAGTCTTAAATCATAATGAAAATAACACTTTCTTAAAGGAAGATATTCTAAAACGTCACCACTGAAAAGCAGGTAATATCTTACTATCTACACTATTAAAAAACTTTTTAAAAACTTCATCTGTCACTATAATTTTAATTAAATTAGCCAATAAAGGGAAGATGCTTTTTACTTTGTCAACAAATTATACTGTTAGTCAACTGGAATTTATTGAGAAATTTTTTTAAAGATGAAAAAGTACAAAAAGTGATTATTCATATCTAATACAATATAATAGTATCATCTATTCAATATAGTAAAATGTATCTGGGTCTTTAGAAACAGAATTATATTATAGCTACTGTATATATTAATTTTAAATAACATTAGGCAGCAAAAAGCACAGGACTATAATGAGACAAAAATATTAATTCAACTACTAAAA
>SJYQ01004045.1:229498-241268 GCA_006410935.1 Redunca redunca
TTCAGATCAAAACTGACAGTGACTTAAAAATATATAGATATACATTACTGACAAATATTAAACTACAATTGGTAATTAGCTTTTAAAAACTTATTTTAATGGTAAAAGTTTGGAAATACTATTCACCTATCAGTATTCCTATTTTAGTTTTTCCCTTCTGATTGATTTATTTCTCACAGATTAACTGTAATTATAATAGTTCTATTGTAGAAAAAAACATTCATGATTTGATAATTTTCCATCATCTTATTAAAATTTATAATTAGATATGTAATGTTTATTTACTTATATTTAGCCAGCTTCATTTCAAAAGACTGATGAGGCAAATTAAAGATAAGTACATATAAACACCATCAGAAGTAAAGGAGAAGAATATAAGCTACGGAGAACAAAGGTCTGTAGATAAATAAATATAAAGCATCTGGGAATTAATCTTCTTTCCTAAATAATTTCCAAAATAATTATGACTTTATAGACTCTACTGACTATAAGAGGATTTTCCTTGACTATTCCCCTTAAATAACAAATATTTTAAGATCATATTCAGGAGAAATATTCTTTTAGTCTATATAAAGATATAGATATTTACAACACTAAAGAAGTTGCAGTGCAGCAGTGCATTAAGTAGACAAGCACTCCGGGCAGATGAAGAGCTGGGAAATACCAGTTGCACGGGGACAGATAAAGCAGAAGGAAAAGAACAGCACCTATTAACAATTCTTCAGGAAACTGTGTGTACATGCCTCTGTGTGTGTGTGTGTTCTGAAGGTGGGAAATTGAAGAAAAGTTTATGGGAAGTTGCTATTTAATCATATTTAAATTTCAACTACACCTCCTTCAGCAGTTTTCAAATTTGTACTAATCTTGCTAATTAATATATAGTTCTCTAATGTCTATTTGTACACGTTCCTACAAACAAAGGGAGTTAGCATTTAGTGCTTTGGCTAGAATAGAACAGAAAATATGGGTATTACATAGAAAAGAGAAAGAAATTCAAATTAACTGAGTGTCCACTGATTTCTAGTCCTTACTTATTACATAGTCTCACTTGCCAAGGCTGTAACATCAAATGTGTGTTTCATGGTTGGAGAATCTGAGATTTTCAAAACTTAAATAAAATGCTCAAGGTCACTCAACTAATAAATACAGGTGGAATTCAACTTTCTGAGTCCAAAATCTCAACTCTTAAGTATACTATGATAGCATGACTATGTGTGAATAACTTTTTATTTTTGGCAATTTCCTTGGGTCAACAGTTTTTTAAAACCACATACTCATAGCACCAACATGTGGTCATGTCAGTTGTATAAGTTTAGGCAAGGCCTCAGTTTTCTCAACTGCAAAATGGAAGATAATTTCAGCACACTCCTGAAAGGGGATTAAATAAGATAATGTGTCTAACGTGATTAGCAGTGTCTGAGATACAGCAGGATAGATTAAGGAGAGCACCTACTAGATGATAAAAGATTTTAAATGTATTCTAATACTTATAATATCTTTCCATACTGAAAATAAATTTTCAAAAGATGAGCATGTGTCAGCTAATATAAGAAAATAAGCCTTTTTTCTAGTGGACTCAGCAAGTGAGTTGTTACACACTCTTTAGCAGATTCTGACTTCCATGGCCATCACCCTAAGCCTTATTGTTTTAATTCTGCCTTTACTTTTTTCTGGAATAGTGTGGTGCAATCAACAAATATTTCTTATGTATCTGCTTTGTGTCAGGCTCAGTGCTAAGTGCTGGTGACACAGTCATGAATGGGAAACATACAGTACTCATTGCATGGAGTTTTGTGTCTAATGGGAGAGATGGACATTTTACAAATAACACAATGCATTCAATTACAACAGTGACTAATAACACAGAAAAAAGTATGGTAGTACTACACTGCAATGAGAAAGGATCTGTTAATACAGTATGGAAAAGGAAGTGAAGATCCTCCAAAAAATTACATTGACGGTGGAGGTCTACAGGATAAACTGGACAATATATCATCCAAACTTATCGGAGATCAGCTTAAACTTAGTTCAGAAGAGCTGTCAATCACTTCTGACAGGCACAGCAGGAATATTTCTATATGATATACTATCAGTTCTGAAGTGTAACTTTTAACATGGGCCTCCTCTCAAAATCAATTCTAATACAGTCCATACAATCACATTTTATGGAATGCTATCTAAAATATTAGTCATCAAATAAACAGGTGAGAGCCAAGAAAAAATAAGAAACAGTTTTATGTGGAAATTTTGTGAATGAACTCTTAATATTATTTATTTGAGTCATATTTCTCCAGAATTTTCTCTTCTAATTTATTTAACTTGGTCAATAAATTTATTATTGTCTTTATCCAAAAAAATCTTCATAGAAGATTATGCTTTGGTTTATCAGCGCTGGGTTTATCAGCTCCTGAGCTCTGGGTAGGCTTACCTTCTAAGCTACTCTATCTTTCTTCTGGACATGTGACACTCTTGAGATGGTTCTACATCTTCTTTTAACCTTCTTTCTTGGGCTTCTTCTTACGAGGAGATGTTTCTTTGCTACAGCATCATGAGCTTCCTTAGGTATCTCCTCAGTCATATCTAGAGTCACATTGTTCTTTATGTACTGAGAGAATTATTTCTTGTAAGCATCTTCATCTTCTTCAGTCACGTAACATGTATAATCTGCAACTTCCCAAACTATGATGTGCTTCCAGTGTCCTACAAAGGATTCCTTGCTTTCTGAATCATAATCAGAGGGATAGACAAGTCTTCATCCACAGCTCCCTTCAGGACTCCAGACCTTTACTTCAAGGAGTAGTTCTGGCAGCCCTGCATCCAAATAGCAGGTGAAGGCACCAGGTTGACCATCAATGGTCTCCATGTCGTATCTATCTTCAGTCACCCCCACTAGTCCTTCACAGAGCACAGCAAGCCTAGTGAAAAGTCTGAGGGTCAGCAGGCGGCTAGTCGAACAAGTCACAGGATAATTTTTCAGGGCAGCCTTCATACCATGTTTTGGAAGCTCACGAGCATAAGCCACACAAACTATCATATCTCCTTTTACATTGAAGAAGCAGTCTGACAAATGGTATCTCTGTTGGTTATGTGAGCTACCACCCTGTATCTGGGTGTGTTGTACTTGTTTATATCCTGGATTACCAAGCATTTCCAAGCATAGTAATCAGCTTTACCCTCTCATCTTCTTCCAAAATTTGCTTGGTGTCTCTTGAAATAGGCCTTATTCTTGATACCTTTAACAAACCGCATCCTGCAGAACAGAGTGCCCACTACTAGCCACTGACCTGCAGACTCAACACCTCTGGGGGTAGGAGTGGGGACACGGATAGGGAGATGACTGAAGCCTGTGTGCAGGCACAGTAAGCAGCCAGAAATTTCCTCTTTATAAAGAATACCTTTATTTTCTTTCAGCAATAATTTTCTTTCTAGCAAGTTACACTTCTGAGAAATTCCCACTCATGGTACTGTCTATTTCTCAATGAGGTCTCACACTTTTCTTGAATCCTGCCCCAACTACTGCCCCCTTTAACTGAGACTCTTCTCTTTCCATTAGTGTTGAGAAGCCATGCCTCTTTCCCTTGCTCTCTCTGGCTCTTTAATCCCTGAACTAGCTTTGTGTAGGATTTCTTCTCTTTCCTTTCCTTTTCTTTTTTAACCTCTTTTCCTCTCTCCCTTTTCTCTTTCATTTTCCTCTCTTCCTTTTAAATCATCATTGATAAGGTAAAAGAGAAAGCCTATCAAACTAAACTCACTATAGATTGAAATCATGAAATAAATAAATTCAATAACTTTGAAAAATGAAGAAAGCAAGTGCCTTGGTTTGATGCATTTTATGAGAAAATTAAGTCAGACACTTAATGAACATCAAGAGGCATTTTTAACACACACATACAAATAGCAAAGAATTAGGGGGTCAAGAAAACCATTCTAGTTGATTTTGCCCAAATCAATTTAAGCACATAACCTTTCTAAACCTCAGAGTAACAATTTTTGATAAGAAAGTACTAGATAATTTTTTCTCTTAATTTCAAGTTTAATAAACTTTTTACTAAAGTGAAAGACTAATTCAAGATAAAAAATTTTCTGCGTTTCAGGACACAAAGCAAATAATTTGAATCTTTTTACAAAATGCTACCAGAAAATTCTGAAAGATATTGGAATACGAGACCACCTGACCTGCCTCTTGAGAAACCTATATGCAGGTCAGGAAGCAACAGTTAGAACTGTATATGGAACAACAGACTGGTTCCAAATAGGAAAAGGAGTACGTCAAGGCTGTATATTGTCACCCTGCTTATTTAACTTACATGCAGAGTACATCATGAGAAATGCTGGGCTGGATGAAACACAAGCTGGAATTAAGATTGCCAGGAGAAACATCAATAAACTCAGATATGCAGAGTTTATGGCACAGAGTGAAGAAGAACTAAAGAGCCTCTTGATGAAAATGAAAGGGAGAGTGAAAAAGTTGGCTTAAAGCTCAACATTCAGAAAATTAAGATCAAGGCTTCTGGTCCCATGACTTCATGGGAAATAGATGGGGAAACAGTGGAAACAGTGTCAGACTTTATTTTGGGGGGCTCCAAATTCACTGCAGATGGTGATTATAGCCATGAAATTAAAAGAAGACTCTTACTCCTTGAAAGGAAAGTTATGACCAACCTAAACAGCATATTCAAAAGCAGAGACATTACTTTGCCAACATAGGTCCGTCTAGTCAAGGCTATGGTTTTTCCAGTGGTCATGTATGGATGTGAGAGTTGGACTGTGAAGAAAGCTGTGTGCCAAAGAATTGATGCTTCTGAACTGTAGTGTTGGAGAAGACTCTTGAGAGTCCCCTGGACTGCAAGGAGATCCAACCAGTCCATTCTAAAGGAGATTGGTCCTGGGTGTTCTTTGGAAGGAATGATGCTGAAGCTGAAACTCCAGTACTTTGGCCACCTCATGCAAAGAGTTGACTCATTGGAAAAGACTCTGATGCTAGGAGGGATTGGGGGCAGGAGGAGAAGGGGACAACAGAGGATGAGGGATTGGGGGTAGGAGGAGAAGGGGACGACAGAGGATGAGGGATTGGGGGCAGGGGAGAAGGGGATGACAGAGGCTGAGATGGCTGGATGGCATCACCGACTCATTGGATGTGAGTTTGAGTGAACTCCAGGAGTTGGTGATGGACAGGGAGGCCTGGCATGTTGCAATTCATGGGGTCGCAAAAAGTTGGACATGACTGAATGACTGAACTGAACTGAACTGAACATAGATCAGACCAAAAGGTTTATTACATTAAATAATGTGTTTTAGGCAATAACAGAATTCTAGATGATAGGAGAAAATAAACACACATACAAAGAAACGCAACCATTCAGTATCTCCCAAGAACAAATATAAGAATTGTCCATTCCTCTTCTATCCCCAAACTCTACATATTACTCAAGTCTTACTATATGCTTCACGAAATCTCCCTGACAATTCTTCAGTTAGCATGAAAGACACCAGGAGATAAACCAGTTCTTGTAACCAGTCTTCCTAACACAACCATAAATGTCTATGTGATAGAAATCATATCCTATAACTTTTTTAAAAAAATAATTTTAAATAAATTGATGTGAACTGAATTAATAATGTACATAGAAAGCTAAGAAACTCAAATNGCAACTTAAAGTTTATAGTATCAATACTTTAGATACCTACAAATGTGGCTATATAATTAGTATGGTGTAGGCTTCTAGAAAGATATTTTCAGAAAGAAAACTAAACAAGTAATTATTTGGAATGCTCAAATAAGATTATCTTCTTCTTTTTTTCATCCATAGTTTACAATCCCTGTTTAGGGGCCTTTTACAACATGTTTCAGTTCAGTTCAGTTCAGTTTACCACTATGAAAAGTCGTATCATTAAACTTCTTCACTAATCATATTTCTTTATTAATGCATAAATTTGTGTAAGTTTTAACACACGTGGGCATTCATCCGAACATACCCCAATTAAAAAAATAATAATATATTCTGCCCCTAGTGAGAACAAATTCAGATTGGTCTGCATGTATAGCCTACATTGAAATAAGAATGCTTATGATTAAATATTGAAAATTTCCCCAAACGTTATATAAATCTCTGGTGACGACAGCAAAAGAAAGAAACCACAAAAATATCAGTATCCTTAAGGAACCATCAGCTTCTTTTTGTTTGCTCCAGTTATAAATTTTGCATCTGTGCATTGCTGCCTAGATTTTCAAAGGGTTCTGCAATAATTAATTTAACAGTCTACCCATGTTGCTGTAATATAGCCAAGAACTTTTACATATATATAATTTATAATATCCATATGAAGGACAGATTGAGATCCAGGTTGAGATGTGACTTATTTAAAAATAAGGGCTGGTCACTCTGACTGGGCAGGATTTTAACCTGAATGGGGGATAAAAATCCAGTCTACGGCCCTGGTTACAAGGTCTGATATGATCAAGCACCAGTTTAATACTGTGATTATCCACCTTCCACTGAGTACCAGCTATAATGGCCTTCTTTCTGTTCCTTAAGCACAACCAAGCTCAACTTAGCCCTAAGATCTTCACATCTCTGCTTGGAATTCTCTACCTGAGTTGGATCCAAGCTCAAATATCAAGCAGATTTTAATCAAATATAACCTCTGAGAGAATTTTTCTACCCACCCAGGGATCATATATATATATAAACTGCCTGGAGAATCCCAGGGGCGGGGGAGCCTGGTGGGCTGCCGTCTATGGGGTCGCACAGAGCCGGACACGACTGAAGCGACTCAGCAGCTTAGCAGCATATATATAAACTATGTCTTAAGCAAGGAATGTTATAATCATGTTCATCTACGACTAGTTTTATATTAGCTCCTAAAGTCCCTCGGATCTAAGTCTGCTTTTACTAAAATTAGTTTTTGTTGATGAAAATCACCGATTTGGATACTTGAATATCAGCAGGTTACAGCTCATAAGATCAATGGTTTTTTGGGTTGCTGGTTAACTCACCCTTGTCAAACTACTCTCTCCACTAAGAGGGCATCTGCAACCTAAACACTATGGTCTGCTTGTCTATTATACACAGATTAGGGGCTATGCCACATTGAAAACAAACAAAAAAAGCAGACAAAACACACCTTTGCACAATGTGAAAGTAAGGAGAGGCACTATCGAGTTCAATCTACTGTGCTTCTTCTCTTGAAAATTGTTCCTGAGAGAGATTTTATTTAAAAATATGAATTCTACATGTTATTCTTTGATTAAATTAGGCGTTTGAGGAAAAGCTACTTATTTGGGCATCTTCTCCCTCAGAAAATCACTCTCAAACTACACTTTCAATACATTTTTCAACCTGCACTAAAGGCCATGGAGTAGGTTTGTGACATCTGCTTTTTCGTTGGCATGTATACTGTCATTGTGAACAGGTCAAACTACAAGACTCAATCACCCCACAAACAACAAACAACATGAGATAACCGTCAGAGCCATGGTAAATCTGCTAACTCCTGAAGATGACGTCATGTCTCCTCTGGCTGCTGCCAGTCTGCCTTCTGGGGAGACGGGAAAAAGAGAATATTACCCTTCAATGGGAATCTATAATGAGTCACATGCTTTATCCATATAATCCTATTTAACCTTTTCTTTCCACTCATATTAAGGGTTGCTACTGCTACTGCTGCTAAGTCACTTCAGTCATGTCTGACTCTGTGTGACCCCATAGACAGCAGGCCACCAGGCTTCCCCCATCCCTGGGATTCTCCAGACAAGAACACTGGAGTGGGTTGCCATTTCCTTCTCCAATGCATGAAAGTGAAAAGTGAACGTGAAGTCACTCAGTCGTATCCGACTCTTCGTGACCCCATGGACCGCAGCCTACCAGGCTCCTCTGTCCATGGGATTTTCCAGGCAAGAGTACATATTAAGGGTTATCATCCTCTAACTACAGACTAGGAAATGGAAATAGGAGATTTTATGTGATTTACCAAAATCACCTGGACAGATAAGTGAAGGACTGGAACACTTGTACAGATCTGCCTGACTCTCCCCCATCCAAAATGGCCAAAATCTTTAAAGTCAGGCAAACTTTATCCACAGACACAGCAACTATACTAATGATTATAGCTCATATATTTCCTTGCCTCCCAAATTATCTTCTAATTTTTGTTGCCTACATTTTTTGTTTTGCTTTTGTTTTTTGCTTTCTCTTATTATCATCCATATTATTAACATATCAGTGTAGCTCATGAAATTTTGGCTGTATCACAGGAAGTTCACAGAGGAGCAATGTGCCATTCCACTTGTCATTTTAAGTTGCCATTTTCAGAGCCCATTTGCTCATGGATGTTTCTTTTAATAACTACCCTGACAATGTATTTCATTGTTGATATTATTGACTGCTAATGGCCAAACCTACTTTGAAAATAATCATATTAGAATTTTTAATGCAGATGTTAGATACTGTAAATATATAAATTGCTCACAACAGACCACAAATAGCATAAATTTGGCACTTTGACTTGGCACTAACATAAAAATGTGATTCAAATTCATTCACAGCCAGTTACATGAAGGATAAAGGGGGAAAAAAAGGAGAGAGAAAGGATATAAAATTTAATAAAGAGGAAAATGTGAGCAGAGAATGAAACAGGCACACAAACAAGCAGAAACGTCCAGAAAAACAAAGCTATACACAAAACTGAGTATTACTCTGAAGTATAAATTTGTATCCTAATTTGCTGATTTTTTACAACTGTTATGACATCCCATGTTATATGTCTGGCCCACTGGTTCAAACTGACCTTCGTTTCACTATAGCCATAGCAGCACCAAGCGAGCAAGCATGTCTGTATACAATGCTTCCACATCTGTCCATCACCATCCAAGAATATAATTCCTTGACCTCTGATAAAGCAAGCTAATCAAGTTCAGAGGTCCTTTGTTTCATAGATAATTGTTAGTCTTTGGCAACAGCTGACTTTATGAAAAGTGTGTCTCTTTTAAAGATGAAAGAGAGGAATATCCAGTTGAAGACAATTGCATTTTGTGAATATTTGTCATGTTTACAGATAAAAGGCCTACATTTGTTTCTCATAATTCATAAATATGTCATAAGGAAAGGCCTCTTTGAAGGCTTATGATCATATTACAAGGCAGATATGATTTTGATTAATCGAGATTGCCTATATATTTCCACTATAGCCTTTAAGAGACAAAAGTTTGAAAGTGGCCCAAGGACCTCTAAAGTGCTGTTATCACAATGGCTGGCTGAAGGAAAATACAATAGCTCTTCAAACACCTGTGATGGCAGGTGGCTCTTCATGAAAAGCAAAGCACCACTTTCCTCTTCAGTGGTGACCACTATGTTCCACAGCAGGTCAGCTGACCAGGGTGCTTCAAGTCCAGTTTTATACTTCTGAAAAACTGGATTGTGAGCACTAACAAGTTCCCAATTTGGCCTGTTAAAAACATAAAAAATGGTCTGCTTTCCCTCCCTTAACATACATTTTCCTTCACTAAGTATAGCAGGAGATTTAATCTAGTGACCTTTCAGAATCCAATTTAAATTTAAATGATAGATTTTAAGATTTTTCAACTAGACATGTATTGAGGTTTGAAAAAAATACTAATCTTCCCAGTATACTCCAGGGAGAATAAATGAGGTAAAACAAACCAAAAAAATGAAAAAGAAGTATCACTGAAAGAGTGATTTTTTTTCCCCCCGATTACCTGGTACACACATTATTTACAAGGTGAGAGACAGAACCAAACCAAATCTTAATATGCTCAAGGTATTTTACTACAATTGCACTTTTCAGGTATAAAATGAATAGAAAACAGCATGGGTACATTGCAGGCCTGCAATAGCTAGGAAATTTATGACTAAAATATAATATGATATAGTCAGAACTCATCTGGTATATTAAATTTAGAATTCCAAATCTAAGAGGGATATAGACAAATTCAAGTTTGTTAATAAATAAGAATTCAAAACCACGTAATGCAATAGGAAAAACAATTGGGGAGAAAATGGAAATACACGTTCTGCAAATAGAAAGAGCCCCAGGGTATTATACTCAAAGGCACACCATGTAGAAAAGTGACTGTATCTGTTTTGTGAGTGTCCATGGGTTATAAATTGATAGACAGATTTTTAACTCAATATAACAACAAATTTCCTCATGGAAAAACCTATTCAAATATGGAATGGGCTACCTTATGAGATGGGTTTCACAGTACTGAAGACATCTAAGAGCAAGCAGAAACAGAGATGCTGAAGAAAAGATTGAAGATTAAACTATGTTACTGAGGTCTCTTGAAAGACTGGAGTCTATGAATTTTCCAGTAAAGAATTGTCTACAATGGAAGAGATTGATAAAGAGAGCATCTCAGAGTAAAATAACTACCAACATATAATAAATAACATCATCTAGTAGCAGAAGTAAATGTAACTAAAAGCAAGGTGACAAGTTTGAATTGTGAAAACCAGGATGTTACTGATGAGATTTCTAGAAAAGCAATGTATTGAGAAAAGAACAATGATCTGCATTAGGTTTGGCGAAAAACAAACATTATCACAAATCTTAATAAAATGTGTTCACCAGTACTAATCCAGCACTGATGGGAAGAAAGAAATACTAGTTGGTAAATCCAAATTCTCCACTTATTACAGGTTGTAGTAGCGCCAATCAGGCAGAAATGGTCCATAAGATGCTTACTTTACTGAGAATACATATTGTCTAGGACCAAGCAATGTTTATAGTGTTAATTTCATGCTCACTTTAAAAATTCTTAAAGTTACTTACTTGAATTCAAAAAAACTTTAGAATAAAACAAAGGTGACTTTCCTACTGAACACAAGGGTCCTGACTAACTTTTTAAGGCATATACTCCATCTAATATTATTAGATCATTTTTTAAATATGAGGTTAGTGTGAGTGTGATCCCTATACTCAGTCTAAGCTATGGAGGGGTACTGTAAACTCTAAAGTTGAAGATTAGTTCAAGTCACGGTGATTTTAGTGGGCACTGACGTTTTAAGACTGCAAAAGCAACAGATGTCCTGATCTGACTATTTAAACAAAAATTACTTTAAAAAATTATTTGAAAAATTATTACCTTTAAAATAAAGACTACTTTCAAATACCCAGGAGAGGTAATAATAAATAGTTATTAACATTTTCATGTACTTTCCTTGAGCTAATGTGTTTCTTATGTAAAGAGGTTTCTAAAAAGATTTAATTAAACTTTTGATTTTGAGATAATTAGAGATTATCATGCAGCTACATAAAATAACAGGGAGAGATCCTGTGTAGACTTCACCAGTTTCCCCAAATGGTAACATCTGAAAAGCTATGGTACAATATATTAGCCAAGGTGTGGCACTGATACACTCAAGATACAAAATTACATCACAGGTGGCTCTTCTGATAGACTTTTACATTCACATTGCAAAAGAAACACCTTAACTAATGTTATTTTAGAAATCTCTGAACTTGTATATGAGATACTTTTAAAAACATGACCCTTTAATTTATATAAAAATAATGAGGATATATCTATAATGTTTCCATATAAATCTACAAAAAACATGATGGTTTTATGGTCTTCTCCTATGTCTGTCCATGTTGAAATCAGAATTTAAAAAAAATCAATTTATGATGTATATATTTATAATTAAATTTATAATTACAAGTTATTATACTAAATAAAATTGATAGATTATTACTGTATTTAAGTACATATTTCAATATTCTTATATTTATATAAAATTATTTATAAATC
>SJYQ01004045.1:248214-258490 GCA_006410935.1 Redunca redunca
TATAATATAGAATTTGCAAATGCACACTCAACAAAATATCTCCTAAAGATGAAATCAAGGGAAAAATAGGTAAGTCATCACTGTTTTAAAATATAAAATACACATTTATGTGGAAATCTTACCTACAGATTATGATAAATAAGTGAAGAATGGAGAGAGGAAGCCTTGAGCAAGGGGATATACAAGGGGACTGATTTTAGACAGCAGAAGTTAAGAAGGGGCTTTTACACTGTGAACTGAAAAATAAATAGGAGCTGGCCAAACAAAGGGAATACTCCAGACGGAGGAAAAAGTATGCACAGAGGCCCCAAAGCGAGAAAAGCACCAGAGTGGTGAGAGATTAATGAACGAGAGGAAGAGTAAGTGAGGATGAGACTAGAGCCAGGTCCTTCAAAAATCTCATAAGACATGCTAAGGTTTTGGTTTTTTTTTTTTAAGTCTCTTGTAAGTGCACTGAAGTGCTTCAAGGTCAAAGAAATTTGAGAAATGAAGTATTATTGTGTAGCACTTACTTGATTCAAAATGCACATTAGCTAATTAAAGATTCTAAGAATTTCAACTTAAAAGAAATGTGTTGAGCTTGATTTAATTTGGGGTTTTCCAAATTTACTGGAGCACCACATTCTTCATGTGATACACACTGTTATCCTCCTGAACCTTCCTCCCTGGTGGATCATTTCCCAAAGTAGTCACATGGAACAATCTGAACACCAATGTTACTTCATGAACAAACTGATATAACATTTCCTGTATCTGGGAATAAAAGGACATAAAATATTCAAAAAGTATTACTTCGTAGAGATAATTGGTTTCATTTTTAGTCAGTTGAACAATTATTTGATAGTCTACTCTCTGTCAGGCTCTGAACTACTATGCTAAGCAAGCAATGGGGTTACAAGGTACACAAGACCTATACTCTAATTTGAGACCCTTAGTAAAACATAAATGTATTAATTACCTTCCTTATTCATTCAACAAATTTGTGTCTAAATAAGTCAAGCACTTTTCTAGTCTTGAGGGATAAAGGACAACCAAGACAAGGGTATGTTTGCTTTGCTGAAGCTCATATTTTTGCGTGGTCTGAAAGTGAAAAGAGAAAGTGAAAGTGAAAGTTGCTCATTTGTGTCCAACTAAACTTTGTGACCCCGTGGACTATACAGTCCATGTAATTTTCAGGCTAGGACACTGGAGTGGGTTGCCATTCCCTTCTTCAGGGGATCTTCCCAACCCAGGGATCGAACCTAGGTCTCCCACATTGCAGGCAGATTCTCTACCAGCTGAGCCACAAGAGAAACCCAAGAATACTGAAGTGGGTAGCCTGTCCCTTCTCCAGCAGATCTTCCCGACCCAGGAATTGAAACAGGGTCTTCTGCATTGCAGGCGGATTCTTTACCAGCTGAGCTAAAAACTAAACTAAATAACCCAATCCAAAAGCTAGTATAGTAAACTATATATTAACATGAAAGAGAGCACAGAGTGGAAGTAGATAATCAAATAAGAGCATTTAACACAGGACAGCAGGGAGGAAAGAGAAACTGGTTTTGAGAAATAATTTGCAAGGAATATAAAGAGCAACTGCAATGGTTAGATGGATATATGTTCAGGTTTATATGATACATAAATTTGAGATCAACATAGAAGCTGATGTGGAACATGCCATGAAACAAGCCATAAGATAACAATAATTAATTTCTGTTATGTGCCAGGAACTGTTCTAACAACTTTACATATTTTTAATACTTCAAATCTCTCAGCAGTTCCATGAGGTAGGCTCCTTAATCATCATTTTAGAGATGGATGTAGGCACTAGAATATTTGAAATTATGTATGTGGCTGGCATTATATTTCTTTTGGACAATGCTGTTCTATATGCTTCTCAGAAGGACTACTGGGTTTCTTTGTTGCACACTTATTTTGTGCATCCTTCACATATAATTCCCCATTTTTTCCCTACTGACCCCACTGGCCAGCAGCCTGGCAGCACAGCAGTCTCCAGGACCAAGCGGTCCGCAAGGGGAGCAGCACTGAGGCCTCTCTCGCCACCTCTAGGACCTGAACGTGCTCATCCCTTCATTTTATCACTAAGCTCCCCAAATTCTCTTCTTTTTAGATATTTCCATTTTGGAGAGGGCTGGAAAAAAGAGAGATGGGCTATTTCTGATAATCTTTCAGATAAAGCCACACAAGCTAGTCAATGAGCCCATGGCAGAAACCAGGAGAAAAAGCTTCATGTCAAGCAAAGCCCATGCCAGATTAAGGCAACAGTAATTTAAGGCAACACTTATTAATAACATTTTGTCAGAAGGAAAACGTCTCAGGGGAGATGCTAGTCCAGACTGGGCTCCAGACAACAAACACTAAGGTCTGATAGCCTTACCCACAGTCAGTGTCACAACATGAATGTTCACGAAGAATAGAAAGAAGAGATACAGCTGCAGAGAACTAAGCAGGCCCTCTCCTGCCTGAGCTGACCTAGGTAGTGTCACAGCAAACAGCTTAGCCATTAAGCCGAGAGTGTCACCTGAATCCATTATTGGGGAAAGCTGATTTAGAATTAACATCCTGAGACTAAACTGCTGTCTTCCTGTCACAACAAAGCACCATAAAATATTCTAAGAAACAGATGTAATGGTCCCAGATTCAGAATGCAAAAGAGTCAGGGTAGTCAATCCAATAACTGTTGAATAAAATGCCTTTGGCACCTCAAACTCTTAAAAATAATAAATAGAAGGACTCTGCTTATTCTGTATTGGGGGATACAAAGTAGTCCACATTAAAAAAAAATCTTCACAGAAACTCTCCTTAAAATAAAGAGTTCACAGAAAACATTAATCTCCAACATTTAAAAATTTAACATTTTAACAAAAATACTTTGAAATAATGTTTTACTTTTTCCTGGTGCCTAAAAAGACACTTTTGAATGTGACTTTAAGTTGTTTTTTTTTAATGATCCACATTCATTATGATCAATTATTATACTCCACTGCAGTCTAACGATGCCCAGAGGGACAATTACAGAGAGTGGAACTGTTTGCTGCTGCACCTGAGTGCCCTTGCATAGCTGTGCTCACTGTGCTCATTTCTGACTTCGATGGGCTTTCTACCGCTACCAATGCTCTTGGCCGTGATTTCTCAATACTGTTAGATGTTGATCACCACTGGTCATTTCCACAAATGTTCCTAATTTGGAGTTTCTACCAAGAAAAAACATTTTCATGTGTTTTTAAAGAATAATGAGACCAGAACAAAGATTTACAGCAATAACAACACACATTGGGCTCACAAAAAATATTGCAATTACTTGCCTTCAAGCCTCTAAATATGCTTCAGAGGAATAGGTTGGCTAGTTAATCTGCCCACAGGAAGACTGTAACAATGCTGTGGCAATGGTGCTGACAGAGGTGATTATCACAACTACAAACCAGACACAGGGAAAGTGAGTTGCTTGTTACTGTTCAGTTGCTCAGTCATATCTGACACGTTGCAACCCAATGGACTGCAGCACGCCAGGCTTCCCTGTCCTTTACCATATCCTGGAGTCAGAGACCATCCAACCATCTCATGCTCTGTCATACCCTTCTCCTCCTGCCTTCTATCTTTCCCAGCATCAGGGTCTTTTCTAATGACTTGGCTCTTCGCATTAGGTGGTCAAAGGATTGGAGTTTCAGCTTTAGCATCAGTCCTTCCAATGAATATTCAGGACTGATTTCCTTTAGGATGGACTGGTTTGATCTCCTTGCAGTCTAAGGGACTCTCAAGACTCTTCACCAGCACCACAGTTTAAAAGTATCAGTTCTTCAGTGCACAGCCTTATTTATGGTCCAACACTCATATCTATACATGACTACTGGAAAATGATAGCTTTCATTATACAGACCTTTGTCGGCAAAGTAATATCTCTTCTTTTTAATATGCTGTCTAGGTTTGTCATAGCTTTTCTTCCAAGGGGCAAGCGTCTTTTAATTTCATGGCTGCAGTCACCATATGCAGTGATTTTGGAGCCCAAGAAAATAAAGTCTGTCACTGTTTCCATTGTTTCCCAATCTATCTGCCATGAAGCGATGGGACCAGTTGCCATAATCTTAGCTTTTTGAATACTGAGTTTTAAGCCAGCTTTTTCAATCTCCTCTTTCAACTTCATCAGGAGGCTCTTTAGTTCCCTTTTACTCTCTGCCATAAGGGTGGTGTCATCTGCATCCCTAAGGTTACTGATATTTCTCCTGGCAATCCTGACCCCAGCTTGTGCTTCATCAGCCCAACATTTCTCATGATGTACTCTGCATATAAGTTAAATAATTAGGGTGACAATATACAGCCTTGACATACTGCTTTCCTAATTTGGAACCAATCCATTGTTACATGTCCGGTTTTAACTGTTACTTCTTGACCTGCATACAGGTTTCTCAGGGGGCAGGTAAGGTGGTCTGGTATTTCCATCTCTTGAAGACTTTTCCACAGCTGGTTGTGATCCACACAGTCGAAGGCTTTAACATAGTCAATGAAGCAGAAGTAGATGTTTTTCTGGAATTCTCTTGCTTTTTCTATGATCCAATGGATGTTGGCAATTTGATCTCTAGTTCCTCTTCCTTTTCTAAATCCACTTTGTACATCTGGAAGTTCTTGGTTTGCGTACTGTTGAATTCTAGCTTGGAAGGACTTTGAGCATTACTTTGCTAGCCTGTGGAATGAGTGCAATTGTGTGGTAGTTTGAATTTTCTTTAGGATTGCGTTTCTTTGGGATTGGAATGAAAACAGACCTTTTCCAGTCCTGTGGCCACTGCTGAGTTTTCCAAATTTGCTGGCATATTGAGTGCAGCACTGTAAAAGCATCATCTTTTAGGATTTGAGATAGTTCAGGTGGAATGACATCACCTCCACTAGCTTTGTTCATAGTGACTCTTCCTAAGGCCCACTTGACTTCACTCCAGGACGTCTGGCTCTAAGTGAGTGATCACTACCATGGTTATCCAGATCTATAAGATCTTTTTTGGATAATTCTTCTGTGTATTCTTACCACTTCTTCTTAATATCTTCTGCTAGGTCCATACCATTTCTGTCCTTTATTGTGCCCATCTTTGCATGAAATGGGCTTCCTTTGTGGCTCAGTTGGTAAAGAATCTGCCTGTAATGCGGGAGGCCTGGGTTCAATCCCTGGATTGGGAAGATCCCCTGGAGCAGGGAAAGGCTATCCACTCCAGTATTCTGGCCTGAAGAATTCCATAGACTGTATAGTTGGTGGGGTCACAAAGAGTGGACAGGACTGAGTGACTTTCACTTTCACTTTTGCAAGAAATATTACCTTGGTATCACTAATTTTCTTGAAGAGATCTCTAGTTTTTCCCATTCTATTGTTTTCCTCTATTTCTTTGCATTGATCACTTAGGAAGGCTTTCTTATCTCTTTGGTATTCTTTGGAACTCTGCATTCAGATGGGTATGTCTTTCCTTTTCTCCTTTGCCTTTCACTTCTCTTTTTTCTCAGCTATTTGTTAAGGCTTCCTCAGACAACCACGTTGCCTTTTTGCATTTCTTTTTCTTGAAGATGGTCTTTATCACTGCCTCCTATACAATATTATGAACCTCTGTCCATAGTTCCTCAGGCACTCTATCAGATCTAATTCCTTGAATCTATTTGTCACTTCCACAGTATAATCATAAGGGATTTGATTTAGGTCATACCTGAAGAGCCTAGTGGTTTTCCCTACTTTCTTCAATTTAAGTCTGAATTTTGCAATAAGGAGTTCATGATCTAAGCCACAGTTAGCTCCCACTCTTATTTTTGCCTTTTATATAAAGTTTCTCCATCTTCAGTTGCAAAGAATATAATCAGTCTGATTTTGGTACCGACCATCTGTTGATGTCCATGTGTAGATTCATCTCTGGTGTTGTTGGAAGAGGGTATTTGCTATGACCAGTGCGTTCTCTTAGCAAAACTCCATTAGCATTTAGTCTGTCACTACATCTTTACAGTCACACAAAGGAGATACAATTAGAATCTTATTTTACAGATAAAAAAATTAAACTTAGAAATGTTAACTAACCTGGTTTTGGTTACATGCTAAGTGGTGGAAATAGTATTTGAACCCAGCAGGCCTCTACCCATTCTGTATAATTTCTCCAAAAGTCAATAACTACATTTATATATTTTCAAAGAAATTACTGAAAACCTAGATGCAATTAAAATAAAAAAGGCTGCTGAATTTTAACTCTGTCCATTTCTTCAGTGAATGTGAATTTTGATTTATTGAACTTGATTTTAAAAGGCACTTCTTTTATTGATTCATTGGCTATTTAAAATGAAAGAGATGCTAACATAATTCTGCTGAGTGACAGTATCACACTACAAGTTTAGGTCTATAAAATCATGACCGCTAATGCAAAGAAAGTTGAATTACAATGTTGTGTTTAAACTGTCATGTCTTTCTATCATATCTGACTCAGTATCTAATTTACTACTTAATTTTGGAGGTTTTATAGAATCTGAAACTCTCTCAACGTAAGGCCCATCTCAAAGTCCACAGATAGCCCTGGTGGCTCAGAGATTATCATCGATCCCAAATTTCTGTT
Source organism: Redunca redunca (assembly GCA_006410935.1). Taxonomy (NCBI): domain Eukaryota; kingdom Metazoa; phylum Chordata; class Mammalia; order Artiodactyla; family Bovidae; genus Redunca; species Redunca redunca. The sequence goes on from SJYQ01004045.1 coordinate 254,781, forward strand.
CACTTAGTCTGCACAATAACTTCAAAAATATAAAGTAATTGCAGACATTTAAAAATGGGAATATTTCATATAAAATGTGGGCTTCTGACTTTACTCAAAGAACTGGAGGATGTGGCTTCATGGGTCACATTCTCACATGGTAATCATCACCAGGAGCTTGGAAGTGGCAGCTCCTTCACACAGGACCTATTTGTTCCGGGTCGCCAAGACTGCTACCTGGTCTGCTTCCCTTAGCAATGACTGAGGTATGGCTGGTTTGTGACTTGAGACCTGCTTTCACCTTTAATAAACATCTGAAAGTACAACTCTAAACTCTTCATAATGTTCTACATATAGTATGTCAAGTATTTCCAATGATGTTATTTGATATAGTTTAAACAACTACTCTGTGGCACATAAATAATAATATTATTATTATGAGCTCTCACATATGAAACTCAGATTCAAGTGTTAAACAGCCTGGTTTGAGATCAGAGAGATAAAGGTCATTTAATTCTAAAATCACTTATGTCAGATCCTTTATATCTATACTATAATTAGTATTTATCATCATGATCATCATCATCATTGTGGCTGGAAGTATCATTGACAGCTTTCTTCAATGAACAGAGTTCTAAAGAGTAGATGTGCTGTGCTGCGCTCAGTCGTGTCTGCCTCTTTGCAACCCCATGGACTGTAGCCTGCCGGGCTCCTCCCTTTATGGGGATTCTTCAGGCAAGAATACAGGAGTGGGCTGTCATTTCCTCCTCCAGGGGAACTTCTTGACCCAGGAATTGAACCCAGGTCTCCCACATTGCAGGCAGATTCTTTACTGCCTGAGCCACCAGGGAAGCCCAAAGAACAGGTAACCCTACCAAACTGATACTTTGCAGTGTCAATTTCATGGCAAGAAAATTTGATGTTGAAAAGTTTAAGAGACAGATAGTGCTTTACTTAAAATGTAATCTATAGGAAACAATAAATTATTAGCTTAACTTCCATATTTAATATATAAACAATAAATATATCACTAAATTCAAAAAATTAACAAATTACTATCTTTTTCAAATGCAAAATGGTGGTACGTGCAACAGAGAAAAATGAAGCAGGGACAGAGGATAGGAAATGGCAAAAGATGGGAGGAGACACTGTATATCAGATCGTTAGAGAAGAAAGTTCAGTAAGGTATGCAAGGCACCTAATGCCTTCAAATTGAATGACCCTTCATAAAGTCTACCACTCTAATCATCATGCACGTCCCTGCTGGCTCAGTTGTAAAGACCCACCTGCACTGCAGGAGACCCAGGGGTGATCCCTGGGTTGGGAAGATCCCCTGGAGAAGGAAATGGCTACCCACTCCAGGATTCTTGCCTGGGAAATCCCATAGATGAAGGAGCCAGGCTGACCGCAGTCTGTCCATGGAGCTGTAAAGAGTCAGATGCTACTGAGCACACACACACACACACATACACATACACTAATGGGTAGAGGGTTTCTTTTAGGGGTAATACAATTTTTCTAGAATTGATTATGCTCATGGTTGCACAGCTCTGTGGCTAGACTCAAGGCACTGGAACTGTACACTTTAAGTAGATTCATGGTATGTGGACTCTAGTATTCTTGCCTGGAGAAGTCCATGGACAGAGGAGACTGGCAGACTATAGTTCATGGGGTCACAGAGAGTCAGACATGACTGAAAGACTAACACTTTCTTCTCGCTTTCATAATCATCATGATCATCATCGCTTACAGAGACCAGGTGACCCATTAGAGTTAGTTGGCCTTATTTGCCATCTCTACACAGTGCTAATCTCTTAGAAAAGTTGGCTGTTACACTGTTTTGTTTCCAAAAGAATTAAGAGAAAATGTCAACTATAACTTCCTTTGAGTTTTACTAATACTTCTAGCAGATAGAAGTTTGAAATGCTACTCGGGAAAAGGTCTAATCTTGGGGAGATATTTTAAGCTGGAAAGAGACAAGGAAAGAAATCCTGATGCTGTTGGCTTGTCTTACTAACAGCGAAAGAAAAAGAAGATAGAGTGAAGACCAAATAGAGATATCTCATCATCACAAAATGTGTATGGGAAATTCAGAAGTTAGAGAAAATTACATCTGATCACTGATCCAAATGAATGGCAGTAGGGAAGACCCTAAAAAAATAAATAATTTTTATGTTGCTGATAAATATGTGTCCTTCCAAAATTTTAAGAGATACCTATACTTTCTGAAAATAACTGGCTTGCTATAACATGGGTTATTTATCAGCAGCATTACACTAAGGAAATCATTCAGCTAGGAAACCATGAAATACCTCTTCATAACTTCAAAACTGCTAGTCCATAACCTGGAAAAGAGACATGCTTAAACAAGTTGTTTTGGTACACACAGATAAAAACAGAAAAATTGATTTTTCTTCACATTGCACCTGCTTGTTTAAAAAAGTCCTAAGAAAAACCCAGATATTATCATTGACTTGAGAAAATTCCCAGACTTAAATAAACAACCATTGAATAGGGACTTTCAGACCATTTTCACAAGCATGTACCCATGTCTGAAGTTTAAAAAGCTGCTTCTAGAGCCATGATCGATATTTTCAAATTTAAGGTAAATTACCAAGAACAGTCCTATGTTAGAGTGAGTTTGCACTGAAGAAAGAGAGTGTTATGAGTAAAACCTAAATACTCAAGATATTTTCAGGATATCCCTGTGTACTTAAATTTTAGACTTGTGGGAATAAACGAGGCAGATAATACCAGGCACAAAGTTTATACAAAGACTGTAAATCCTTACTCCAATGCTGTGCTCCGCATCAATAGAAACCTTTCTGCAAAGCTGAATAATCTCATAAACCCTGTGAGAGAAGTTATATTTCTACCATTCAAACTCAAATCCAGACAGATTAGATTGATACAGCAACTTTCTTAATCTCTTGTACAAAAGAGAATTAGTCTGTCTGCATTAGAGTCTGTCTGACTCTACTTTCTTTGAAATAGTACATTTAACCAGTTTCCTTAATCAAGGTGAAATAAGAGTTACTAAAAAGAAGAGAAAAAAATACTATAAAAGAAGAAAAACAGAAATAATTTTTATGGGACATCCAGCATTATTAAAAATAATTCTGTGAACTTTTAATATTCTTAATGAATAGGCTGCATAAGTTATTGTTTACTTTTAATTGCCTGATTCCCTTTGGAATAGCTAGCTGTTTGCTAAATCGATGTCCAAAATTGTCTTTAAATCATCTGTGATTTGCTTCTTATATTAAACAGGACAGGTATTTGTCTAAAACAATATTGTGTTACTTCAATTTTAAAAAACATACTAAATGTTCTGAAACCTATCCTAAGAAATTAAACATATACTTTCTTTTAGGGTTTTCTGCTAAATATTAATAACCTATATGAAAACTATTGTCTCCTTAAAGATAGGACATAGGGTATACACTTAGGAAGTCTATTTAAAAAATCATTCACTAAATTTATGAATAAATTGATCAGAAAAAAGTTTCTGTTGCTTAAAAAAAAACTTTGATGTTAACCTTAATTTACCTAAGCAATTACCTGTAAACTTTTTTGACTGTGTGCTTTATTAGTAATAACTTTTCAGCACACTCCTCCATGTATATATTTACTTTTCAGCATAAATATATGCCACGTTAGTAATGTGTTAATAGATACACAAAAAGAAACTAACTTTAAAATAAAGATAAAATAGTCAAGATCAGGTTAAA
>SJYQ01004045.1:263029-294082 GCA_006410935.1 Redunca redunca
AAAAATATAGTATAATACATATTTTAATAAAATAAAGTATCATAATATAGAAATCCACCTACTGAATGTATTTCTTTTTAAGATTCAGTTCCACACCAAAATTGTTTCAAAACATAAAAACTTAACAATTTAGTGTACTTCTTTCATAAGACACAGTTCTACAGGATAGAGTCAATACTTATTCATCCAAATATGAACCAGAAAGCTTCAATAATTGTATTTCTCATCCACATTCTACTTTTAAAAGATTTACTCAACAATGAAATTAAGAGTTGTATCATAAAATTAACATAGGTTCAGTCCTTTTTTTACTTATTATAAATCTATAGTATAAAAAGCAATGTTCAATAAGACGACACAAATACAAAATACCTTTACGGAGGAAATTGTATTAGTCCCCAAACTCTGCCTCCTTTTATAATGAAAAATCTGAGAACCAGAATGATTAATTTGTACCAGAGTGAAACTAGGCCTGGAACCCTGCCACCTGCTTCTGCCTCTTGTGTCTTTTCTCATATATTATGCTGCTTCATCTGACATGAGTGATTCCTACACGGCTACGAAATATAAGATAATGCCTGATATTAAGAGTTAAGCAAAACAACTTCTTCCATGTAAAGTCATTAATTTATGTTCAAAAATTAGAATTTTTCATTTTATCCAAGTACTTGCTGAGGCAGTTTTCTACTCTTTTGGTTTTCCATATGTGTGGTTATTTATTTGTGGGGTAACATCCAACAGAAAACTCATTAAATTCTTTCAGAAATATTATAAAAAAGTTAATTATACATTACTTGACACCCTGCCACTTTTAATATACCTGAAAACATATTTTCATTATATTTTCACTTAAGATAAAAAAATGGATACAAACTGATAGTATTTCTAAGTTTAAAAAGTTTTACCATATTTTGGAATTTAAATTTAATCACTTAAACACCCTTCTAATTAGATGGCAAGTCAGAGATATGTTTTACTCTTAAGAAACTGTTTCAGGACTAAGCCTTATTTTATTACCTGAAAGATGGTCATAACAATAGTACTTACTACATATAAGTAGAGTTGTTGTGCATAATAAATGAAATATATAGCTGGTGCTGCTGTGGATGCTGTCACTTCAGTCGTGTCTGACTCTGTGCGACCCCATAGATGACAGCCCACCAGGCTCCCCTGTCCCTGGGATTCTCCAGGCAAGAACACTGGAGTGGGTTGCCATTTCCTTCTCCAATGCATGAAAGTGAAAAGTGAAAGTGAAGTCGCTCAGTCATGTCTGACTCAAGCGACCCCATAGACAGGTGCCCACCAGGCTCCTCGGTCCATGGGATTTTCCAGGCAAGAGTACTGGAGTGGCTAATATATCTAAAACACCTGGCACCATTTCTGACATATTACATACTAATGTTAGTTGTTCATAGAGTTTAACTGCTATCAAAAAAACATGATACTATTAAGATCCTGCTGCAATCAAAAACATCTGTAATATTTAGATAGTAAAACATAAAGTGTTTTTAGTAGTCTACTTAAAACAATGTTATTTTTCAATTAAAAGGCAATTTTCTATGTTTAATTCAAACTGATAAAGTGTTCTTTAGATAATAAAAAAAATTCACATTAAACTTTTAAGTGGCAATATAACCAATATATGTTAAATAGCATGTGATTTGTAAAACTGAAACTTAGTGCAACTTACCAATAATACATGTGCTAATCAAAACAAGGTAAATTCAATGTATGATAAACATTTCTCATACAATTTTTTTAAAAATTAAGAAACTAAATACCAGTGACAGAGTATACATACAATGAATTTGGTAAAACTCCTTGAATTATTTTTTAAACAAATAAGACATTTCATATTATATGTACATACCTGGCGTAGGCAAATAACCGACTATCCCATAGAATATGAGTCCCTCTAGGTCCATAATGAAAGTAACAGGACTCAGTCCCATCAAACATATTTAGTCCATCTTCTGAATTTTTTGAGGCATGGCTGTGTACCACATCTAAGAGGACTGTAATACCCATGGAATGAGCTGTATCAACCAGTTCTTTCAGCTCTTCAGGAGTTCCATAACGGCTGAAGGTAAAAGAGACAGTAAAAACAAGATCACATCATATTTAAAGGAAACAACCAATTCTTTATTGACAATCAATTGTTTTACCAGAACAGTACTAGATACTTCAAATATGCGAATATAGTATGATATATTAGACACAGGCCAAAGTTGCTTAATATTTTCTATCAGGCATTTTTATAAGCATTTAATAAAAAATAATCTAATAACTGTAAATTTATAACCCAATAAAAATTCACATTTTGAGTAGGCAGACAGTAAAATTCCCCTTCTCCATACTCAGAGCTTCTGATTTCCATAGCCAAGGCTAGTTAGTTTAAGAGGCATGGTCATTCCTGTCTGCATACCTGGCCATCTCTTTGTGTATGCACGGTTGGGGTTGTGGGGCTCTTAGAATACTTCTTTGAATATCCTTAGTGGCTTGACTGAGGCCATCTTTTCTGCACTTACTTATTCCCAGACTGGAACACCCCAAGTACCAGTGGGCCGTGTCACCACCCAAGCAGGAAAGATGTTCACGTGTACGTGGATTTGTGTTAAAAATGGTTTTCTAGTCTGTGAAATAGGAAACAAAACTCTACCTAGAGGAAGGCCTTTTTGAACCTTTGTAAAGTCTCTAATATTGCAGTCAGTCACAGCATCAGGGCTTCCCTGATGGTTCAGCTGGTAAAGAATCCGCCCGCAGTGCAGGAGACCCCGGTTCCATTCCTGGGTTGGGAAGATTCGCTGGAGCATGGAGAGGCTACCCACTCCAGTATTCTGGCCTAGAGACTTCCATGGACTGTATAGTCCGTGGGGTCACCAAGAGTCAGACACAACTGAGCAACTTTCACTTCATATCATAGTATCAACTTTTGCCTTTTACATAAGTAATCACGCTTGTGATGAATTGATTCCTGTCTCTCTTCATCATGACCTACTGCACTATCTAATTTGGTTCCTTCCAAAAGCTTTAGGGGCTTGCAAGATGGCACTAGTGGTAAACAACCAACATGCCAGTGCTGGAGACATAAGAGATGTGGGTTTTAACCTTGGGTTGGGAAGATCCGTTGGAGGAGGAAACAGCAACCCAGTCCAGTATTCTTGCCTGGAGAATCCCATGGACAGAGCAGCCTGCTGGGCTACAGTCCATGGGGTTGCAAAGAGTTGGACACAACTGAAGTGACTTAACACATACAAAAGCTTTAGATTTATGACACTCTACTCATTACTCTTCTTATCCTAGCTACCTGGCCTCTTTTGCCACTCCCTGAAAAGCATGTTCAATGAATAAACAGCCCTAAAGTTTCATTCATTCATTTCTTCTACAAATACTAATTAAGCAGTCTACTGTGTGCCATAAATTTTTCTATGCTCTGTGATTCACTAGTGAACAAAATAAACATCACTGGCCTTATGGGATTTGTTTTCTAGTTGGGTGATAGGAAATAAATAAGCAAAATATGTGGAATATCAGATAAGAGTGACTGCTCGAAAGAAAAATGAAGCCAGGCCACTAGCAGGAAGGTTTGCTATTTTAAATAAGGTCATCCATGAAAGTTTTATGACAAAGGAAATATTTGATCGAAGATAAGAAAGAAGTAGGGAGCAAGGCATGCAAATATCTAAAGGAAAAGTGTTCAGAAATAAACAGGCATTGGAGACAGAAATGAGCATCTGAAGGAGAGCAAACACACTAGTGTGGCTGGAGTGTAATGATCAAGAAAGAGAGGACTCCAGACACTGTCCAGGACCCAGATAACATGAGGTCTTATGGATCAATGTATGACATTTGGCTTTTATTTCAAAAGAGAGCTGAAAATTGCTAGAGAGTTCTGATTGACATGCAAGTGATATGATCTGATTTTCATCTTAAACAGATGACGTTGTGTACTTTGTAGAAAGTAGTCCATGTGTGGAGGAGAAAGCCAGGAAAAGGAGAAAAGAGAATGCAGAGTGACCCATTACGGAGCTAATGAAATGACTCAGGTAAGAAGTGGCAACTTGGACAGAATGGTAGCAGTGAGAACAGGAGAAGCAGACAGATTTGGGATATATTTTGAGGTTACAGGTGGCTAGTTTTCTGATAATTAGAGTGTAGTGCAGACCACACAGGGAAAAGGTAAGTATAATGTAGTTGGCTTAAGTAACTGAAAGACAGAAATGTGATTTACTGAATTAAGGAAAATAACAAGAGAAGAAGGTGAGAAGATAAGAACAGAAATGTAGTCTGAAACAGGTTAAGTATGAGATACAAATTAAATATCCCAACCTCAAATAGAAACTGAAGTTCACAACGGAGGTGAGGACTGGAGAGTTCAATTTGGCGGTTGGCATATAAAGTGTATTTAAGCCATAAGAATGAACGAGTCTTGCTGTGGCTACTGCTAAGTCGCTTCAGTCATGTCCGGCTCTATGCGACCCCGTAGATGGTAGCCCACCAGGCTCCCCCACCCCTGGGATTCTCTAGGCAAGAACACTGGAGTGGGTTGCCATTTCTTTCTCCAATGCATGAAAGTGAAAAGTCAAAGTGAAGTCGCTCAGTCTTGTCTGACTCTTAGCGACCCCATGGATTGCAACCTACCAGGCTCCTCCATCCATGGGATTTCCCAGGCAAGAGTACTGGAGTGGGGTGCCATTAATGAGACCCTAGAGATACTTCATTTAAATACAGAAGGGAATGGAACCAAGGGCTGCGCACTAGGAGGGCCCATCTTTAGTGGTCAGAAAGAACAAAGGAAATGAAGCAACAAAAGATGTAAGAAAAACCACAGAAAAGTTTAATATTCTGAAAGCCAAGGGGAAAAAAAAAAAGTTGAAAGAAGGTGTGAGTAATCAATTGTGCCAAATGCTGCTGACAGGTCAAGTAAGCTAAGAACTGATGATTGACTTAATATGTGGAGGCCATCAGTACCTTAGATAAGAGCAATTTCAGCAAAGAGGTAGAGTACCTACTTGGAATGAGCTCAAGAAAGAAGAGAAGTGGAGGAATTAGAGACAATAAGGACAGATAACTCGTTCAAGGAGAAATCCTATAAAGAGAAACAAGTAAAAGGATCAGTATCTTTTCTCTATGTCTGGAATGCTATCTACGTACTCCCACTTCACCTTTCCCCCTAGATAACCCCCCACTTTTTAAGATTGAAAACCGCTTATCTCTTAATCATGTTTTAAATCTCAGTTGCAACATCAGTTTAGATCTAATCTAAACTGGTCAAACCACTGGTTCTATGCTATCAGAACAATTTTCCATCTTCTCAGCTTTTATTACAAGTGGAAATCTTAATATATATACGATTACTGGATTTCTGTCTAAGATCATGGCATCTGGTCCCATCACTTCATGGCAAACAGATGGGGAAAAAATGGAAACTGTGACAGACCTGATTTTCTTGGGCTCCAAAATCACTGCAGACAGTGACTGCAGCCATGAAATTAAAAGACACTTGCTCCTTGGAAGAAAAGCTGTGATAAACCTAGACAGTGTATTAAAAAGCAGAGATATTACTTTGCCCACAAGGACTATATTCAAAGCTATGGCTTTTCCAGTATTCATGGACAGATGTGAGAGTTGGACCATAAAGAAGGAAGAGTGCTGAAGAATTTATGCTTTTGAACTGTGGTGCTCAAGGAGACTCTTGAGAGTCCCTTGGAGAGCAAGAAGATCAAACTAGTTAATCCTAAAAGAAATCAGTCCTGCATATTCATTGGAAGGACTGATGCTATAGCTCCAATACTTCAGCCACCTGATGTGAAAAGTTGACTCACTGGAAAAGTCCCTATGCTGGGAAAGATTGAAGCAGAAGGAAAAGTGGACCACAGAGGATGAGACAGTTGGATGGCATTACTTAATCAATGGACATGAATTTGAGCGAACTCCGGAGGTGGTGAAGGACAGGAAAGCCTGGTGTGCTATGGTCCATGGGTTAACAAAGACTCAGACACTACTTAGCAACTGAACAACAACACCAGCTGGACTGATGTTTACATGCCACCACAATGTAAGCTCCATGAGGCAAAGTTGGACTTGTGCAACTTGTGGTCATTCAGATCAGTACCTCTCCAACTGCACAGGACCCTCTGATGTTTTTCTGCTCAGAGAGTCATATTCCTTGGATTTCAACCTGGGAAGAAGGACAGTTCTGTGGGTAGTATAAATCCCAACAAGGGCCTTCTCGGTTACCTTCCTACATAAGTGAGTCTCTTTCCAAAAAAGGATATGAGCTCTATCTAGCAAGGGGCTTCACTAAGTCAGTATTTTCTGACTAAAGCTTAGCCTCCAAACATGACAATTTCAGCAGGCTAACTGGATTTTCTGTACCAGAAATCATTTCATGAAAAGCAATCTTAAATCAGGCTAGTCTCTAAGGTTTGATGAGAGAAGAATCTATGATCTTAAAAGAAAATGCTCAGATTTTATTAACTCTATTAACCTTAAAGTAGGTCATAAAACATCATATGAAATACAGAAATTCATTCTATTTTTTAAATTTTTTGTTCACATAAGAAAATGGATATCATGTCCTTCATTTTACCTTGAAGCTGCAAAGAAGCTTGTGATTTGGTAACCAAAACTGGCATAGTAAGCATGTTCCATGATCGCCATCAACTGAATGCAATTATATCCTGTATAAGCAAAGGTCAAATAGAGATTAAAAGCCACATATAAAAAAGTAATAAAAAATATATATAAACACAGCCCCCTGTTTAAAAGGCATTAAGTTTAGCACATAATCTAATGTCTGGTCATTTTAAAAAGTTCTAGTACTTTAACATCTTTTTCTTGTCTGACCTTCTAACACAAAATTGGACAGTTAGTTCTTGAGGGTTATAGTCTAGCTATTTGAAATGTCTTCATTTTAACAAGTAATAAATGATATGCAAATATACTCTTAATTTGGCTTTAGAATATTAAAGATGACAATCTGCATATGCTAAACTTCAGTTGCACTTGTAATATTCATTTCAAAGATTATGAAAGCCAAATAAAAGTAACTGATTGCATGCCATGTATATTACTTCACCTTTTTCTTTATATTTCTCTTATTTCTAGCCTAAGATATACCATCAAATCAATTTTTCTAAAAGGTGGCTTTTATGAAGCCAGCATTAATGCTTCCATCTTCCACTTTCATTTTCCATTTTTAGGTGTTTCTAGCACCTAAAAAATTACTCCACAGTCATCCATGTGCAAACCTGTGTGCACACACACACAAGTACACACACATACATCTTTCCTTGCTCTATCTGAAAATGTTTTGTTTTAATTCTAAGTGAACTGGCTCAAAAAGACAGGTATGTATTTTTAAAAGTTCTTAATACTTAAAAATACTTATTAATGTGTTTTTAATGTAAGCAAATAATCAGAGTCGAGTAAATTTTGGTCTTCTTAAAAAACTAAAACATTCTTTTTCTTCAAAGAAAAATTTGGTAAAATTTCCAAATATGATTTGACTGTCTTCTGCAGTGTACATAGAAAATATTCCTGATGGACATCTAGGTTGCTTCCATGTCCTGGCTATTATAAAGTGCGGTGATGAACATTGGAGTACACATGTCTCTTTCAATTCTGGTTTCCTTGGTGTGTATGCCCAGCAGTGGGATTGCTGGGTCATAAGGCAGTTCTATTTCCAGTTATGGTATGGGGATGGAGGTGGGAGGGGGTTTCAGGATTGGGAACACGTGTACACCCATGGCAGATTCATGCTGATGTATGGCAAAACCAATACAATATTGTAAAGTAAAAAAATAAAATAAAATCTGAAAAAAAAGAAAATATTCCTATTCTGTTCTCAAAATCAAATGCATTTTAGTATAACTTCTTGTGCACATATTTTAGTACATAATTAACACTGGGACAATTAAAAATTCACATTCAGAAGTAGGGATTCTTAAGTTTAAAGGACAACATAAACTCCATGATTCAGAATCTGTTGAGACGTTATTATCTTTGCCTTTGCTGTTAAAAAAGAAACAAATTAACTCTCTCAGTTTAAAATATGTGTGTAAACTATAGCTCAATAATATGTCAAGTATAATACTTAATAATAAAACATAGAGTTTGTTGTTTATTTCTCCATTATGTAATAAGTATTAATCTTATGGGCAAATATCAACTTATATATTTTATTATTCATTTTATGTCATTAACCATTCCTAAACTTATTTAACAAACTCCAGGAGATGGTGAAGGACAGGGAAGTCTGGCATGCTGTAGTCCATAGGGTCGCAAAGAGTCAGACATGACTTAGTGACTGAACAACAACAAAATTATTTATGGCAAGAGTACTGAACTACGAAATTCAAGCACAAAGAAAAAGAAAATGTCTGATCTGCTGAAAGTTCTGTAAGACAGAGGTCATAAACAATTTATTACAGTATAAGATGAGAGAACATCTCAAATATAACAACCTTAATATAATATCTATTAAATATAATTCACATTAACTTCTCGATACATTTAATTAATTATGGTCTCTGGAACCTGACCTCACCATCTCAGGTAATCAAAATGCCTGTATAAATGAAAACGTCATCATGAGAGACTTTCCTCTAGCCAAAATGTGGACTGCCTATTAGAAACAGACTAATTAAATGTAGTTTATCTTTCTGCCTAGCTACTGGAGCAGGTGCTAATATGCTGTGAAACGATGAGAAAAAAACCTATAAAAAGAAGATAACGGAGCATTTCCAATCAATAATCTGACATTATACTATTCACTCTCTTGTTTGCTCCCATGAGACAGGGTCTATCATTAGAGTACAATATACAAACATCTAGAACAACGTGTCTCACACAGAAAGATGCACCATAAATATCTGGCAAATAAGTCATTCTAACAGAAGCTATATCTACAGTGGCTCTGAAACAAAATGAGTTCCAGTTACTTACAAATGTAAGATCTTTTTCCCTATCAGACTAAACCGAACAGGCTATAATCAATGACCATTTAAATTGATAAAAATTCTCTCCTGCAGAAAAGTAATTATGCTTATGTATTTATCTACAATTTTGGAAGCCATCAATTCACATTACTTAAAATTGAAATTGGAATAATATCTTGAATTCTTATGTTCTATCTTTATTCCATTTCTCTTTTCTATGCTATCACTATTACAAGGCAATTTGAGAAGCCTAAAATAAAATGCATTTCTATTACATATTTAATCTCTTAACACAAAAAAAGACACTTGTAATTAGCTTTTCTAATAAGAGAACAGACTCATTAAAATTTTATCTGACTAAAAATCACAGTTATTACTTACCAAGGTCTTTGATTCTTGGTAGTACATTGCATGTAAAATGTTTATAAGAAGCTATTTTTCCTTCATAGGAAGAAATTCCCACGTGAGATTCATAAATTCGTAGACCTTTTGGCTTCTTTGGTTTGGAATGTTTAAACTATAGAATATTAAAATTACATATAGAATTAGACCAAAAATGCAGATATGGCACTAACCGATTAAGCATGTTAAATGAAATGATGAATTAACTCAAACACTTTGAAACTACTTTCACATATGAAAGGCACTGTCTAACTCCATTAAATTTTATTTTAGGAATAAAAAAACCCTTGTTAGGATCATGGTAATAGACCTATTTTAAAAGAGAAGTCATGCAATGACTTATGGCTTATCACTGAGTGAAGATGTATTTTGAGTCTAAGCCTTAGAGAAAACATAAGAACTGTGAAATGCATATATAATTATTAAATGCAAAGCATTTATCAACAAGCTTCAATAACTTAAAGGACAGAAAATTGAGCTCAAAGATACTTAAAACTCTTGTCAGTAAGACAGCCTTAAAAAATTACTCCAATTAATGTGAAACAGATCGCCAGCCCAGGTTTGATGGATGGGACAGGGCACTCGGGCCAGTGCACTGGGATGACCCTGAGGGATGGGATGAGGAAAGAGGTGGAAGGGGGGTTCAGTACGAGAACACATGTACACCCATGGCTGATTCATGTCAATGTATGGCAAAAACCACTACAATATTGTAAAGTAATTAGCCTCCAATTAAAATAAATTTATTATTTTTTAAAATTACTTCAATTAAAACATTCATGAAAAAACATACATTCACGAGACATCTTCATCGTTCCTAAGGACCCTGATTCTGCTTCAGACCCAACCAGTGATAAATATTACACCACTGGAGTCTTTGGTTAATTGAAATTTTATTTAAAATGTTGAAAGATCAGTATTCCTTAGCAGGCAGTACAAAGAAATTTACTGTTCTGCCCCACCTCAATTTCAGAAACACACGCTCAAATAAAAACTCACTTTTACATTTTATTGGCTACAGATGATGGGCTTTGATATATGTATAGCAAACAGGTGCACTATGATGTAAAATATTAAATTGGTGGTGAAGAGAGAAGTTGAACATGACTATAAAAGTTATAAAAGTAAAAATTAATTTTCCTAGGAATATTGGGCAAGCATTTATTTAAAGATGTGTTGTTCTCACTTTATATGAGTATTCTGGATCCCAGTGTATCCAATCATAGTTCACATTACCGCCTTCACGAGTCACATATTTTGCCCACGGTGAAATACGGTACAAGATTTCTCCACTTTTACTCCTGATGACAAGCTAAAAAGAGAACAAGATGTTATTACCTTAAAACACTTCCAAAAGTCTAAGCTAATGCATGATAGTCTATGAGCACTGTGGCAAGGAAAGAACGGAGGAATGAGCTTAAGAATCTACACTGCCATCCAGATGTGTGACCTTAAGGATGTTTAAATTCTATGAACCTTGCTCTCCTCATCTGCCATGGTATATGATCCTTAAAGTCATTTCCAGCTTGAATATTTTATGATTCTCTGCCAATTTCCATCATTGCCAACCAACCATTATAGTAGTTAATTAAAGTAAGCATAGAGTAGATAGTAAAAAGACATGAATATTACTGCAAGCTACTGTGAATAAATCAATCAACAGAAGAAACAAATCTTAAAAAATAAAGTGATGAGTTATATCACCGTCTTTTCCTTTTTCTTTTCATAGCAATTAATGATAACATTTTCAAGAAAAAAAATGGGTTTTGATTAATAACTGCATTATATAGACAAATACTACCTTGCAAATATTTTTCACTTTTTACTTCTTGTACACCTTATTCCAAGCATGCTTTACCATATGAAACCAAACATTTTCCTTTTTAACCATTTATTTCTATATTTGCCAATAATATCACTAATGCTGTCAGTACAAAAAATAACAATAAAAATGCAAAGGCAATGTTTACAGAATCCACCAACTTAGAACTGAATATAGGACTTTGAATTTATCAGCATGGTTAGAAAGTAAAGTGAGCTACATGAACAGAGTTTCCAAGCGACTAAAATATAGTTTTTTTAAGTTTTTGGTTTTTTTTAAATTAAGCCTTCCAAAAACAGGCAGCGTGTAACAAAAAATGTTCAGATCAGAAACTGATGTAAATGCTGAGTGATCAATACACCCTAAGCATTGAGCAAGAACATATTCCTCAGACTCCTTTAATTGAGAAAAGTTCAAGTATGCATAATTATTGGTAATTAAATATTTGTAGAATGCTTTATAGTTTAGAAAGGACTTTCACATCATATCTCACTTGATTCCAGGGAACCTTTATAACCCAAATATTAACTGAGTTAAATGAGCAGCCAGAGTCCCAAAGTTACCAAGTGGTAGAACCAAAAGCTGAGCAGAGCTTCTGACACTCACTTCCTTTTGCTTAACAGGCTGTCGTGGCACTTCCCTCAGACACAGAAAAAGAATAAATCATGATTTAAGATGGAGGGGACAGGCAAGTGGTAAAAAGAAATGTCAACTTACATGAGTTCAATTTTAACTCTTTAGTTATGCCTCCCACTTATTAAAGCCCATCACAGCTAAGTACTGCTATTATTCAAATCGTTATCACAGAACATAAATGAATAAGATCAACAATGTACAGGAGTATTTTATCTTCCAAAATATGTTCCTTAAGTCACTTACATTTCTAGTATAATACACACAGTGTTATGCCGGGAGCCAGGGTGAGGAATTCCACCCGTGACAAGGTCATGTGGAAGGAAGCCTGACAAATGCAAGGACGTGATGGCTTCAGGTTTTCCCCCTGGAATTTCCTGAACATCCACCCCCCAAAAATTAAAAATCTGCCGGCTTTTGTTCTCTGCTTCTCTACTCTTCTAATACGCTCCAGAAAAAGTTATCTCTAAGCTTTGGTCTTCTGCATTTGAAAGGGATGTTTCAGTTAAACCTCCTCTGGTAGTTCTCTAGCTTGCCTAGAGAGTTTCCCAGACCCCTTACAGCTTGTGAATTGCTTGCAGCCCCCAACTGGGAGAGGCACAAAGCTTGAAAGCATCTTAAAGATACAGAGCCTTTTCTAAAGAGTTAAAAACCATATTGGTGACGGGTTTTCACTGTTGATTCAGTGATTGCCGCCAGGCCTCCATATTCTTTATCTTTTAGGCACCTGGGAGAATGTTGATCAATGTAAATGGGATATGGAAAAAGATATATAGTAGTTTGATGTTAGCAACACTAGACTTTTGAGTTAATTACTTTTTTTGTTATATATCACTGCACTCCTCTTGTGTCCTTGCTATGTAAGAATGTAACTTTATTTAGTGCTTTCTGAGAGCTGCGCCTAACTTTGGGAAGATCAACACGAATAAGTCTTCTGGTTGACAAACCCTTATCAGAAAAACGGCTGTAAAATGTTAATTGGCCCTTTTGGCGGAAGATGATGTAAATTACCTAAGACTTGTGTTTGCAGTCAGGTATGCAGAGAGAAAAGCCTAGTTTTGATAAGAGTCTAAACTGCTAACGCTGCATAAATTTGTGTTACCCATTGATCTCCATATATTATCAAAAATATAAATAGCCCCTTGAACAATAAAAGGACGGACCAGTTTCTCAGACTAGCCTCTCGGCCTAGTTTCTTGGGAATCTGGCTCCCCCCCATGTCTCTTTCTCTCACCCCTTTCCCCTCTCCTTCCTTCTCCTCTTTACTCTAACTTCAGACTGAATTCCCATCTGGAGCGGGCGGCTCACCAAGTCTACTTACTTGCTCTGGCACTAAGATCCATGAGAGAGAGCACCCAAGGTGGGGCACTCTCTGCTATTCGAGCAGGTGCCGGCGGCCTAACATAGATGGTGCAAGCTCCTTGTCTGGAACTTTATCGGCCTTCCCCATAAACCAAGTTATTCAGCCTCATTTCTCCACTTAATTTTCCTACTATACTATTTCTTCTTAATCTCTTTTATATTTCTACATAAGTAAGTCTTTTCCCCGCCGACGCCGTCCTTGCTTCGAAATTCCCTGGATCCACTGGGGCTGGACCCCGCAAAGGCTTTTTTGCTCACTCATCAACCCAGGGCAGGCTACGGGGAAATAAAATACCAGAAATTGGTTTTCCATGAATAGCACCCTGGCTAATCCATCTACCTATCTTTTCTCTTTTTTGCAAATGACTCTACAATCCCTCCAAAGGATGATCATGAATCAATTATTATTTTTCAAAGTATCTGCTGGCAGAGAGAATATTTAAAACTTCAAACAAAGAACATATAGAATGTCTTTATGCTGAATATAATTTCCACATTCTTTGGAAAATTACTTACCTTACAGTACACATGAACCTCTTTGGAGGCTACTGAGTAATAGAAGCTGGAAGGAAGATTCCTTCTATGGGTCTTCCTCACTCCTATATATTTTGCTGGATATATTAACAATATGAGGTCCTATTGATTACAGAGGCCATTTCTCAGAATTGTGTTTGTGGCAAGTAACCCTGAGGAATGAGATAATGTTTTCCATGAAAACAATGGACAGGCTTCCTTAAGGCTTCTGTAACAGAAGGTAAATACTCCTCAGCCATGAGGCAAACTAACTATGTACATAGCATCAATATAGACCACACAACATCATCCCTATAAGACCTGGAAAACAAGGGGAACTACTGCAAACAAGAGGAACTAGTACAAGTCTCTGATTCAGGAGCCCTGTGTTTTCTACCAGAATCCATGAAACAGTAACGGGTTAACTTATCAGCTTGAAGGTACAACAAAATAAAATCCTATACCCGACAATGGATTATTTACTTATTCTTGAATGACTTTAATATTTTTGTTACCAAAAGTTCTACTTCTTCATTTCTATTAGTGTTTTATATTAGACATTCCTATTCATCAATTTTTATAATGTTTATGCTTGACAAGAAAACTTTTAATTATCCAATTCTTTCCTCTCTTTTTTTTTTTTTAGCAATAAAAGTAGAGCCTGGATCTCTGAATGATATGTAAAATAACACTTCCCACCAAATCTGGAACATTTTACTGTAATCATTACAGAGAAGGGAAATAAATTTCTCGATTCTTCAGGCTCCTGAATTGAAGGGATTTCTGCTACAAAAGTTTAGGTTTTCCTAAGAAATATACTTGCTGAGAGTAGCCACCTCTCTTCGCCTTTGATTTGTTGTTTCTAAACTGTTGTAATAACCGACTAAGTGTATCATGAAAGTGAAAGTGAAAGTCGCTCAGTCGTGTTCAACTCTTTGCGACCCCATGGACTTTACAGTCCATTGAATTCTCCAAGCGAGAATACTGTAAGGGGTAGCGTTTCTCTTCTCCAGGGGATCTTCCCAACGCAGGAATCAAACTGGAGTCTCCCACATTGCAGGTGGATTCTTTACCAGCTGAGCCACAAGGGAAGCCCAAGAGTCTTATCAGTTCAGTTCAGTTCAGTCACTCAGTTGTGTCCAACTCTGCGACCCCATGAATCATGGCACGCCAGGCTTCCCTGTCCATCACCAACTCCTGGAGTTCACTCAGACTCACGTCCATCGAGTCGGTGATGCCATCCAGCCATCTCATCCTTGGTCATCCCCTTCTCCTCCTGACCCCAATCCCTCCCAGCATCAGTCTTTTCCAATGAGTCAACTTTTTGCATGAGGTGGCCAAAGTACTGGAGTTTCAGCTTTAGCATCATTCCTTCCAAAGAAATCCCAGGGCTGATCTTCAGAATGGACTGGTTAGATCTCCTTGCAGTCCAAGGGACTCTCAAGAGTCTTCTCCAACACCACAGTTCAAAAGCATCAGTTCTTAAGTGCTCAGCTTTCTTCACAGTCCAACTCTCACATCCATACATGACCACTGGAAAAGAGTCTTATAGTAAATCTAAATAAGTCAAATTTGAGAGACAATCCAATGGGTGAAAAATACGACTTTTCTGGACTAAACTATGCTCCCAAAATCTTTTCGGAGGGAGAAAGAGAAGAGATGAGTACACTTTCTGAATTTGTGCTTGCTTGAGTTCAGATTCAGATAAAAGATTTTTTAGATGAAATAAGACTTTATATCATTAATTTACAACTTCAAAACAGCACATGTTATATGGCAAATTGAAAAGAAAGAGCTAGCTTGACTGATTTTTCAACAATAAAGTCTAATAGTTGATGTACAGAAGCATTTACTCAATACTGCTGCTACTGCTGCTAAGTTGCTTCAGTCGTGTCTGACTCTGTGCAACCCCATAGACAGCAGCCCACCAGGCTCCCCCATCCCTGGGATTCTCCAGGCAAGAACACTGGAGTGGGGTGCCATCGCCTTCTCCGTTACTTCATACTAACAAACTGAAAATCTTATTCACTACTAATATGAGTATAAAACAGCATGGATATTCTAAACAGCAGTTTGACAATATGAATCTAAAATTTTTTAAAAAGTAATTCTCAATGACTCAGCAGTTCTAATTGTAGAAGTTTGCCCTGTGAAAACAATCAGAGAAGTTCCAAAAGAACTATATTGTTACCTATTAATCTTAGTATTATATTTATTAGAAAAAAGAGAATATTTGAATAGTGTGTGCTTGTTAAAATTTATGCAGTGAATTATATTGAAGGTTACAAGAATTCTTTCAATTTATACAAAAGAATTCATGAAAAGTGAAAAGTGAAGTCGCTCAGTCATGTTCGACTCTTTGCAACCCCATGGACTGTAGCCTACAGTTCTACCAGGAGTCCACCAGGAGTCCAGGAATCCTACCAGGCTCCTCCACTCTTGGGATTTTCCAGGCAAGAGTACTGGAGTGGGTTGCGATTTCCTTCTCCAGGGGATCTTTTCGACCCAGGGATAGAACCCAGGTCTCCCGCATTGTAGACAGATGCTTTTACTATCTAAGCCACCGGGAAGTATCTTCCTAGTGTGAATACATACAAACTCAGAGACTAAAAACTATTTAAGAAACAGAAAAAATACTGAGATGGTTGTCTATAGATAGATAAATTAATAATAGCTTTTATTTTCCAGTTGTTTCTTTCTATATTGCTATCAATTTATTTCCTTGTAGAGCTTCTATAATCAGAAGAAAAGTATTTTGATAAGAATTGCCAATACATTAATTATATAATTGTGTACACATTTGTGGACTTGTGCTCAAGTTGCACATATGTGTGTGTATAAGTGTTAAAAACAAAAGTTTAAAAATTATATTAATATCACAGCATATTACTCCAAAAAATCAAATCACTTTAAAAGAATATACTAAAGAAAATAATATGATGAATTTTGTAGGGGNATATAATTATAACATTTTGTAACTTAGTAAACATGACATTAGACTCCTTTTTCAATGAGTCAAATTATTTCATTGACTTATGGGAGGTTAACATCAAAAACATTATGAAATGAAGGAGTGAATGAATAAAATAAACTTCTACCTGAGAAAAACTCAAATGGACTTAATGAACTATATGAAGTCAAGTTTTATTTACAAATTGACACTTTAAAGTTGAATGTAAAATATAAGAAATAGTTTGGTAACATAGGGAAGAAGTAAAAAAAATTATGTCTGTGTAAACTCATTCAATCTAGGAATATCTTTTGAAATGCTTCTTGTCAAAGGATATTGTTTCTTTGGATTGGAAAATCAGTGAGACAAGATGCTTCTCAGGTGGCCAACAATTTTATATGAAAACAGAGGGTGTGTTTAACTGGTTAGAAGTGTTAGTATATTCTGTAAACTGGTATTGAATGTAACTCTCAGTTTCATGATTAAATGGAGCAAATCAAGAGAAAAGGCACAGATATTAAGAAATATAATTCAATTTGCCCAGGTTATAATAGCAAAATCACAACTACATTCTATGAAGAAAATATTTTCTTTAAAAAAAGGCAGGTGAAAAGAAAGATATTAATAAAGATAACTATTTAATAGAGTACACGTCAAAGTTAAAAGAAGCAAAGTAACTTCTATTTTATGAAGCAACGTATTCTTTTATATAACCTCATTATATAATATCTCAAGTAATTGATATTATATGTAATATATATATAGTGAAGTGAAGTTGCTCAGTCGTGTCTGACTCTTTGCAACCCCATGGACTGTAGCCTATAGGGCTCCTCCCTCCATGGAATTCTCCAGGCGAGAGTACTGGAGTGGGTTGCCATTTCCTTCTCCAGGGGATTTTCCCGACTCAGGGATCGAACACGGGTCTCCTATATCCCAGGCAGATGCTTTAACCTCTGAAAAAATATATGATTGATGACATATACATATTTCAAAAATAAGAGGTACAATCATACGAACATGCAATGCTAAATATCAGTATTATATTGTGTGTTTTTAAAATATGAAAAAATACATGTACATAGAAAGATAAATATAAAGGAAAAATATAAAAATTTAAAGTAACTTTTAGAATGGAGTGGGGAAAAGATAAAAAAGAGCATTAAAAAAGGAATTTTTATTGTTGTTTAGTTGCTAAGTCATGTCTGATTCTTTGTGACCCCATGGACTGTAGGTCCTCTTTGCTGAGCTTCAGAACTGATGAGAGCATTCCAAAAAAATGAATTTGTAACATGCAGTTTTGGCTGCTAGACTACTCCCATGTAATTATTTCCAGAGGTTGAACAAAAGAGTCACACTTTACATGATACAAATAAAATTTAATGTAAGAAGAAGCTAACGGGCTATTTTTTTTACCCAAGACTTGATATATTTGTTTCATTTTACAGAGTTTAGACAATTAAATAAATAGATGATCAGTTGACAATAATAATATTTCATTCTGCAATTTCTAATTAGGAATATCAGAAATACTATCTAATATTAAAAGGCTACATATTTTATTGTGACTTGAGTTTATATTTCAATTACTGAGAAAAGAAAGCTAAGACACTGATAAAAGTATCATGGCAGTTTTTGAATAACATAATAATTATTATTATTTTTTAGAAAATCATAATTTTCTAATAATAATAATGTNATAACTTGCTTAATAATTTTCAATTAAACAAATTTAAACAAGCCGTATGCATATAAAATTATCCTAAAAAACTGTCACACCCTGTGATGTCCTTAACATCTACAATGCTCAGAGATTGAGGAAGGTAGAAAAGATATTAAATGATTAGACTGAGTTTCTTAAGTTCTAACGTTAAGCAGTACTGGACATTATATAAAATAAAAGAAAAGGCAATATTCTTGATAGCAGCTTGACAAAGAAAAGACAGAAATCAGTTGACTTTCAAAAGCAGTAATCTACTGATGGATTTTCACTGGCTCTCATTATTTTCAGTTCAGTTCAACAGCTCAGTCATGTCCGACTTTTTGCAACCCATGGACTACAGAACGCCAGGCCTCCCTGTCCATCACCAACTCCCGGAGTTCACCCAAACTCATGTACATTGAGTCGGTGATGCCACCCAGCCATCTCATCCTCTGTCGTCCCCTTCTCCTCCTGCCCTCAATCTGTCCTAGCATCAGAGTCTTTTCAAATGAGTCAGCTCTTTGCATCAGGTGGCCAAAGTATTGGAGTTTCAACTTCAACATCAGTCCTTACAATAAATACTCAGAACTGATCTCCTTTAGGATGGACTGGTTGAATCTCCTTGCAGTCCAAGGGACTCTCAAGAGTCTTCTCCAACACCACAGTTCAAAAGTATCAATTCTTCAGCACTTAGCTTTCTTTATAGTACAACTCTCACATCCATACATGACCACTGGAAAAACCATAGCTTTGACTAGACAGACCTTTGTTGACAAAGTAATGTCTCTGCTTTTTAATATGCTATCCATGTTGGTCAAAACTTTCCTTCCAAGGAGTATGTGTCTTTTAATTTCATGGCTGCAGTCAATATCTGCAGTGATTTTGGAGCCCCCAAAAATAAAGTCTGACACTGTTTCCACTGTTTCCCCATCTATTTGCCATGAAGTGATGGGACCAGATGCCATGATCTTAGTTTTCTGAGTGCTGAGTTTTAAGACAACTTTTTCACTCTCTTCTTTCACTTTCATCAAGAGGCTCTTTAGTTCTTCTTCACTTTCTGCCATAAGAGTAGTGTCATCTGCATATCTGAGATTATTGTTATTTCCCCCGGCAATCTTGATTCCAGCTTATGCTTCATCCAGCGCAACGTTTCTCATGATGTACTCTGCATATAAGTTAAATAAGCAGGGTGACAATATACAGCCTTGACATACTCCTTTCCCTATTTGGAACCAGTCTGTTGTTCCATGTCCAGTTCTAACTGTTGCTTCCTGACCTGCATACAGATTTCTCAAGAGGCAGGTTAGGTGGCCTGGGATTTGGAATAGAAAATAAAGCATAAGTAGTTGTTTTTGTGGAACTCTTTTGAGTTTTCAATGATCCAGCGGATTTTGGCAATTTGATCTCTGGTTCCTCTGCCTTTTCTAAATCCAGCTTGAACATCTGAAAGTTCACGGTTCATGTATTGCTGAAGCCTGGCTTGGAGAATTTTGAGCATTACTTTACTAGCATGTGAGATGAGTGCAATTGTGCAGTAGTTTGAACATTCTTTGGCATTGCCTTTCTTTGGGATTGGAATGAAAACTGACCTTTTCAGGTTCTGTGGCCATTGCTGAGTTTTCCAAATTTGCTGGCATACTGAGTGCAGCACTTTCACAGCATCATCTTTCAGGATTTGAAATAGCTCAACTGGAATTCCATCACCTCTACTAGCTTTGTTTGTAGTGATGCTTCCTAAGGCCCACTTGACTTCACATTCCAGGATGTCTGGCTCTAGGTGAGTGATCACACCATTGTGATTTTCTGGGTCATGAAGATCTTTTTTGTATAGTTCTTCTGTGTATTCTTACCACTGCTTCTTAATATCTTCTGCCTCTGTTAGGTCCCTACCATTTCTGTCCTTTATTGAGCCCATCTTTGCATGAAATGTTCCCTTGGTATCTCTAATTTTCCTGAAGAGATCTCTAGTCTTTCCCATTCTATTGTTCTCCTCTATTTCTTTACATTGATCACCAAGGAAGGCTTTCTTATTTCTCCTTGCTATTCTTTGGAATTCTATAGTCAAATGGATATATCTTTCCTTTTCTCCTTTGCTTTTCACTTCCCTTCTTTCCACAGCTATTTGTAAAGCCTTCCCAGACAGCCATTTTGCTTTTTTGCATTTCTTTTTCTTGGGGATCGTCTTGATTCCTGTCTCTTGTACAATGTCACGAACCTCCATCCATAGTTCATCAGGCACTCTGTCTATCAAATTTAGTCTCTTAAATCTATTTCTCATTTCCACTGTATAATCGTAAGGGATTTGATTTAGGTCATACCTGAACGGCCTAGTGGCTTTCCCCACTTTCTTCAATTTCAGTCTGAATTTGGCAATAAGTAGTTCATGATCTGAGCATATGTCAGATAAATAAATAAAATAAATTTATAAAATACAAAAATGAGCATCAGATCAAATTGTATCAAATTGTTGCATAAAGAATACCTATGCACAGAATAGAGACTATTTTTGACTATACCTTATAGCTACTTTGCTCCTGACTTAATACCAATTGTAGGATTACAGAGATAAAAACATTCACTTCTGTAATACTTATACCTGAGAGAGAAGAAACTGCAGAATATTACCCAAAAGAAATAAATGAAGATTAGTAACTGTTTCTCCTAAAAACAGGTCCTTATTTAGAATGATTTAGAGAGACATATGCTCCTGTATCCATAAAAAGGAGTATTACTCCCATAGGTTTCCATCCCAGTTCCCCAGCCTTCTAGCCTAGTTAAAAATTATTACAACAATAATATATTTTTCTGTTTCTGTCTTTTGCCTGAGGCAAATCTTTAAAGAAACAAATAACTAAGTAGAACTGGTAAAGTGTTTGCTTCATTTCAGGTCCATTACATGAACAAAAACCTTATAAAGTGACATCACTACAAAAAGACAAAATCCAAAGGGATTATGCAAGATATAGGAAGCAGGCATTGAGAATATCCCTGAGCAAGTGAGTATAACTACTCTTAAGAGAAAAGAATCGGAACAAAGCTGCAATGTTATAATCAGGTAAAGATTGATTAGGTGACTTAGACTAGAAAACAAATGAATTACACATGATATAAAAATATAGGATTTAAACTTCTAAGACATTGGAAGATCAATACAGTAATAAAAGAAAAGAGCCATGAAAAGGGGAAAAAAATCTGTGAGTTTTCATTACTGAAAAAGGTGTGCTTTAAAGAGACTCACCCATGAGCAGTGAAGGCTAGAATTCTATTAAGTAAACACAGGTATAATCCGGTATAACATCAACAAAAAATATTAAGAAGTAGTTTTTGAAGTGCTAGATGGGAGAGGTATTATCATAGGATGAGTCAAAACTCACTTTAAAATACTTCATTAAGTATAATTATAAAAATCTATATGGTGATAAGTTAAATCATTTGAAAACAAAAGAACATGATTCTTTTTTTTTTTTTTTTTTTTAGGCTGTGAAGCTGTGTGAACAGTTCTTTTCTTTTTTTTTTTTTTAATTTTTATTTTAACTTTAGTTTACTTTACAATACTGTATTGGTTTTGCCAAACATTGACATGAATTCACCACGAGTGTACATGCGTTCCCAAACATGAATCCCCTCCCACCTCCCACCCCATACCATCTCTCTGGGTCCTCTCCATGCACCAGCCCCAAGTATCCTGCATCCTGCATTGGACATCGACTGGCGATTCATTTCTTACATGATAGTATACATGTTTCAAGCAATCACTCTAAGTGCTACTGTAATGAAGTAAAATATAAAGTGTAGGTGGTGGGGGAGAATTCATTTGCCACCTTAACAGAAATTTAGAAAAACTCCAGAAACTAAATATAGAATATGTAATTCTAAAAATCATAAGATCTTTTGAGAAAACACATATACTTAACATACATTGAGACTATCTCCAGGAATATAACTGACTGTTAAATAAGGAAAACAGTTAATAATGAAAAAAACTCAGAGCAACATTTAAATATTCTTTATAAATTAAGGTTTAATAATATGGAGTAAAACACTCTCACTCTTTGCTTCCACAAAAGTCACATATTTTGTCAGGTGCAGGTTCTATCAGAGGAAAAGCTACAAATAGGTATGTATGAATTACAAAATACATAGTACACCCATCTAATGAGAAACAGATTAAACAGACAACATAATGAGAAACAGATAGTGAGTTCATGTGAGATATGAAACTCAAAATATGCATTTGGATAATTTCTTATCAACTGATAGACAGCGACAATGGGAAGAAGTAGTGAAAAATAATATGTGTCTCCACAATGGAGTCATTTACTTTAAACCTTCCCAACTGAAGTGAACTTAAATTATTAAACATAGATAGTCCCATCTTATGTAGACAGCGAAAGCACAGAACACCAAGTGAACTTTGATCTCCAAGTGTGACAAGCTCTCTGGAGAAGCAGGGAAACTCAATAAAGCACACAGGATACCCACCTGACTTATGCATGAGGCTCAGACAATAATGGGCTAAAATGCAGTGACTTATGGTTCACTGTTTTCAAATACATAAATATATATTTCATAAAATAAATATTATATGTATAAGATTGCATATCTTATACATATAATATTTATTTTACTCACAGGCTACCCTGGTAGCTCAGCTGTTAAAGTATCCATCTGAAACTCAGGAGACTGGGTTCAATCCCTGTGTTGGGACAATCCCCTGGAGAATGGCATGGCAACCCACTCTGATATTCTGGCCTGGAGAATCCCCATGGACAAAGGGGCCTGGCGGGCTTTACAGTCCGCAGGCTGTTACTCAGTCAGACATGACTGAGTAACGATAAGCACAGGATACACACACAATTTTTTTTTTTTCCCCCAATCAGGAGCATACTGAGTCACTTGTGGAAATTTATGGCTTACTGGCATATTTGAAAGATGTTAAAGATGAACAGAATGAAGCGTAAAAAAAAAACCTTTACATTGAAGAGGATTAAAAATTAATGTTGACATTTAAAATTCAGCTTAAATGCAAGTATTCAAATCATAAAAAGATTATATAGTATGTACATTACCATGTAAAAAAGGTCCTGAAGGTATTATTATTTGAATTCACTATTATCACTTGGCCAAAGTGCAAATACTTCTATTAACTATAACTAAAAATAACACCCACCTAAACAGTAACAAACTGTGATTTTCTTCCGTTTTCTAAGACATCAATAAAAGATCAAATACTGCAAACACTAAACAAAAGCTCTAGAAAAAAATTAATGCCTACATAATTTTTAAAGAGCACAAAATACTTTTATCAAAAATGATACTCCTAAAGAAAAATGAAAGTGTTCAAATCTCCAGATTTTATAATCATATTTAAAATCTACTATGCCCATATTGAAGGACAAAAGAATTAAAGACTGTAAAATAATTGCAAGATATTTCATAGTACATGGATACAAGAAAAAGAGAGTCTGCTAATACATTTAAAGTATTTCTAGAATCAATGTTCACATAAAGGGAGTAATCAGGGAATGTGTATTTATGGACAGTTTAATTTTCTAGATACCTGTGATTCACTTCCATAAGCACTAAAAAAGAAAAAGAAAATGTTTTATAGTTATCTTTCCAACACGTATTATATGTTCCCTTGTGGCCTTAACAGAAGGAATTAAACATTTGTGGAAATTGATTTATATACACTGAACTGTGACATGTTTGGAATAAGAACATGTCCCCTGAATTCAGTAAAGAGAGTATTAGACTTTTACATGTGTCTTTGACAGTAGTTTGCAACCTTGGATGAACGATGAGAACTACCTGAGGAACATTTCAAAATAAAGATAGTAGAGTTCTAATTCTATCCATTATCACTACCCTAACCTGTCACCCTTGATTCTGATTCTGTGGCTGCAGTCCAGTATCTTAGGAGGTAAAAGCTAGACCTGAGAAAACAAAAGACAAAGTAGCCACAGGGGCCAGTGTTACAATTATAAAAGGATAGATTTTTACTTTTAAAAAGTTATCATGCAGGAAAGAAAACCAACACTAAAGTTATAGGGAACCTATTTTCTAAATCTAGATAATAATAAACATCTTTTCAGATGACAAAACATATTTTGCAATAAAATTTGTCTCAAACTACTTTGAATTTTTATTTCTTATTCAATAATAAATTATAATTTGTTTTCATTCTTCATAGTATAATCTCCCTAATTAACCTCAATCATTTTGTAAACTTTCAATCATGAAAGGCAACCATGCTAGCTCAAAATTTATTCATTTGTGGTCCTGAGTATACCCATGAATATTCACTGATTTATTTATTTAAAAATTTCTACTCCACTTAAGAAGATCTCATAAAAAAGTAAGGAGAATCTATTCAAGTTTCTGATCTTATCCTATAGTTTAGCCATCATTTAAAATATTTCACAATTTCTATACTATGTATCACATAAATCATACTGCAAAACGATATTTATCATGGTTGCTTTAAACGTCATTGCTAAAACTGGATGATTGTCTTTTCAATACTTTTCAATGGGATTCTTAGGAATCCCATTTATAGGCTTTATTTAAAAGTTGTAGATGATATTGGCTCTTCAGTCAGTCAAATCACTTTCTGGCATTTCCCCCTATTATAGAAAGGATGGAAAGCTTACAGTCACATTTTTCACAACCCCTTGCAGCTAGGTTTCTGCATCTAGTAGACACACCCAAGCAAGATCTGGAAGAAAGAAACTAATACTTCAGTTAAATCATACGGACATCAATCATTTTGTCTAAGAACCCTGAATGATACTTAATCTAATAAAATTCTAATAAATCTACATAGGCATGAGCAGTAGAAACCTCAAAGACAACTGGCATGCCACAATTAATTAGCTCATAGACTCAATTTCCATTTGTACCCCTCTATATACAATTACATATACATTCAGAATCAGCTTTTTCATGAGAAATAATTACACAAAAATTATCTGCGTGGGGAAAATTCTTTTCATCCTGCATTCGGTTTTAAACTAAATTTAAAATATAAATTTTTAAGCAGGGTTGTTATGATTATCATGCAAAAGGAAGCAGATGTTGGCAATACACAGTAGTCCTCAGAGGAAACAGAGAAAATGTTGGGGGCAAGGGGAGAATACTTTGAGCCTAAACTGGGATTTGAAAAAAGTACTCTTATCATACAAAATAAGAAAAAGATAGTTTGACCTAAAATAGGGCAAGAATTTAAAAGAATACATCAAATTTGGATTATGAGATTTTATAGAGTCAAAGTAAGTTTGAAAAAAGCAGTGGAGAAGCAGGTTCATATAAGAAAAAGTTGGAGGTAGAACATGGAAAGTGCACATATATATAGTGTTGTATAAACTCCATTTAGATTCTGCAGACTGAAATAGTGTTTTTAAACTTTTAGGGAAACTGATTAAAAAATTATATTCTGAAAGTAATTTATGAAAATTAACCAAACAAATGAAAACTACCAAACCGATGTTAGTCATGAGACTTTTTAAATAAGAGCCTATTTTTGACTATTGAAAACTTTCTTTTATATGACATTTATGTAGTCATCTTGGGATATGGTAATGATTAATTGAAAATCTTTAAATCTGAAGTACTTCTTCACAGTCTGTAGGCAGCACTGCAAAATAAAATCTAAGACCATATCCAGCAAGATACTCAATACCATTCAACAATTAACACAGGTAAATTCAGAACACTTTTAAGGCTCAGCTGCAAATAGCAAAGAGGGTAAAAAACACAAATGCTATCCTAGACAATGGTAGTGAAGGTAGAACTCAGATCTTAATACCTCAAGAAAACACAAGATTGTTATAAAATTAGTTATAAAAGAAACAGATTTGTGTGATACACATTGTATATTAATAAGATTTTGTTTCTTTTTATAATAGTATGCCAAAGTAGAATGCTTAAATATCAGTTTCTGGATTACATATTTATATAGCACTCTCTTCATATGTGTATAGAGTTTATTTAAGTAAGCAAAATAGTATCGTACCTTTTGAAATTTGCATGATATAGTGAGTGAGGGGAAAAAAGAAAACTAAGAACCAGTAGGCATAAAATAATCACACTTTTATGTGTTTATTTTTTAAAAAGCGTAAAAATACAGGCAGAAAGATAAGGAGAAAGACAGTCAATAAATGTCTAGAAACAGATCAGGAAGAATACTTAAAAACTAAAACAGTGAATGGTAGGAGGAAGAGTCAGGCTGTTAATTTTGAGAAGAGCTACTTTGCTGTTTTCTGTCTATATTCCTTAATTGTTTTTAAGTCTTGTTTTTGTTTTTTAATGACATTATAAATCATGTTTAATAATTACAAAAAAGTAAAAATGACCTTTCTTAAAATAAAAACGAAAGCTTTGCCATTCTCAAAACAAGGTTTCCCTGGGTTGAGACTCATATCATATGCCCTGTACTGTATACCCAACGCTCAACAAACATATGACCATATGGATGAAAACTGAAAGTAAAGGGGAAAAAAAGTTTACTGTTTTTTATCAATGTTCCAAAATTCCAAAGGAAAACCACTCCAAACAAAAATACTCATTTTTATAGCTATGTGTTCAGGAAGTTATATAAACTGAAAATCTGTAGAGAATCAATCTTAATCAAAATGCCATGCCTTGGCTTTCCAAAAGAGGGAGATAAAACTCCACTGCCACAAATGTATTAACTGGATACATAAGTGATATATTCAAACACAACTCACCAAGTTACTGAAATAAAATAATTTTAAGAAAAAAACTTAAATTATGTGTTTATTTTAGCCTTATGATTTTAATTGCCTAAAGAGCATAGTAAAATCTATGAAAAATATCATGATCCACAATAATAAAGCAGAAACTGTTCCAACTCTTTTATGGAGCTCTCAATTGGAGAATAAAAATATGACAGAAGTCTCATGGTGTTTAAATTTTGAAAATAAAACATAGATTCACAGATGTTTACTAAAAACTATGGTCCTGATCATTACATGAAAATAAAATTTGGTATTATTCAGAAAAACTAGAGACAGAATGCTATCTATTTTCTTCAGGGATTATTAAAACTATGAATATTAAATGCTGTATGTAGGGATTTCCTATTGAAAACAATGCTTACAAAACTGACGTTATCATTTAAATCAGATCTTTAAAAATGCATTGCATCTTTTGGGGAAAAAAAGAATATAATCTAGTTTCTAAATTGAGAAAAAGTAATCAATGAATTAAAAGGCTCAAAGCAAAAGAAATCTTTTTGCTATATTACAACTAAAGAAAAAACACCAATGAGGAAAGAAGAGATAGCATCAAATCCATAATATGAATCAACTTGATAAAAGCAAAGGTATCACTTTCTGGACAAGTATTTCTAAAAAGAATACAGAACTGTTGTAGGTTAAATACATACACATAAACATTTAAATATAAAATGCAAGCAAGCAAAAACACTTGAAACATAGGGCACCTATTTATTCAAGATGCTATTTACCACATGTATTTATTTTATCCACTTTCTATATAATTACCATTAAAAATAAGATGGTTTGTTTCTCTTGATCAGCATGTGGCCAAATCACTACGTTTCCACACATTTAAAATCAAGTTTGAGTGAGTTGATTAACTACAGTTCTCCCAACTTCAGCATAAGTCAGTATATCACAGAGGATAAAATAGAGGATAAACATCTTAGTTTGATTATTGTTTCAGTCACTTATGAGATCAAACAAGATACTTAATCTAGTCAATACCCACTTTCTTCAGCTAAAACTGGGGATAGTAGTCGTATCTATACCTCATAAATGGCGACCCACTCCAGTATTCTTGCCTGGGAAATCCCATGGACAGAGAAGCCTGGAGGGCAAGTTGGACAGGACTTAGAGAGTAAGCAAAAAACATACAACATAGGACTGGCTGTTAAGCAAGGGTTAAAACAGAACAACGTATTCAGCAAATAAAATGCTTAAAACAGTACCTTTAATATGTTGAACACTCAAAATAATATTTTTAAATTCAAACTGAAATGCTCTAACAATTTAAACTCATTAAAGGACAATATTATCTCTGGACAACATTATCAATATTATTATCTCTGGAAGACGTCAGAGTCATAAAAAAATACTACCAAAAAAAAAAAGAAAACCTGCTAATGTTTTACTATTCAAACCTTAAGCAAGTGCAGGTCATTTATTTTGAAATGAGGATTAAAGAGCTGGTATTTTGTAAGCTCAGACCTTGCTAACTTGAAGAAAGATATGATCTTGGGAAAAAGCTATAATTTCCTTAAAATTCAACTTTCCTAAATGAAGCAAGCACGTTGGACAAGGATGATCTAGAAAATTCCTTCTTGTTTGCAAATTTGAGGATGCTCATCATAAAGAGAGAACGCTGTGTGTATAGGTACATACATATACATATGGACAAATATAGACACAGAGAGAGAGAACAGGATAATATAGTACCAAAAAAAAAAGTGTATGTAAGTTCTGAGGCTGTGTGAAAACTGATATTTAATCATAATGTTATTTCAATAAGGAAGGAACTTCTAAGCCATTCTGAAGAAAGAAATGAATTCGTAAAAGCAGAATACAGAAAATGGGGCATTCAAGGAAGTGAATGGAATCAAGGAGAATTCAAAAGTAGGAAAAAAAAAATTCAGTGAAAGAACAAAACCTGATTCTAGAGTATCACACAAATCTCCAAATAAAAAAACTGGCACACTGACCAGAAGAACATTTAAAACAACAAAAATTATTCAATTAATGAAGAAAGTAGGAGCTGCGGATTGGGTTAACAGATTTAAAAAAAAAAAAGGTGCCAAGTGTAAGATTAAACTAATGATTTACATAATTAGATTATTTTCATCTTTTAAAAGTATCTTTACAAAGTCATTATTTATGACATGTAAAATATAAATCTATTGAACAAATAAACTGAGGAACCAAGATATAAAATCAGTGAACTCATTATTAATGTGCTATCACCCAAAGTGCCTGATCCCTGGCCCAGTGTTATTTCTATGAGGCCAGTAATTCCAAACCTATCACCCACCAAATCATCAGGAGCTATTTAAAAGCACAGAGTCCTATTCCTCTGTGATGGTGATACAAAGTTATCTTTGAAAATTACTGTCTTTTGTGGTGGAAATGCCACAGGAGTAATTTAGACAAAAGACAATATTGGCCAGAACTACCAATGAAAACAATACTATTCAAGAAATCCTACAGAGGTAGAGTCAGCTAAATTCCTCAACTGCAAGTGAAGGTAAGAAAAGATAAAATTTACTTTAACCTTAAGTTTACAGGAGACCAAAGAATGGCATACCCTTTGAGAGTGGTAAATAAGCTGGAAAGCTCCACTAGTTTACAAATGAGAATATAAGCTTTTATTCTTCATATTAAATGTCACTTGTAGGGACTTCCTAGTGACTAGTGTTTCTGCAGTGTGGCTAAGGCTCCACACTCCCAGTGCAGGGGACCTGGGTTCAATATCCGGTCAGGAAACTCTATCCCACATGCCAAGACTAAAAGATCCCTCATGCCACACAAAGACGGAAGATTCTAAAACTAAGACTCAGCACAGCCAATAAATACATAAAAATACTTTTTAAATATGAATTGTACACTCAGATCTTGTCAGATTTTGAAGTTCATGCAAATGGCTGAAAGATATATGTACTTTTTCACAATATGTTCAGAAATTTTTTTCTGTTAAAATTAAGCAACTTAAAAACTACATATGATATCTGAGTCAATATACATGAATTTATATAATAATTATATGTAGGACTACCTTCCCTCATATCCCAAGCCTGCAAGAACATAGGCACTATTGAAATGCAGAGGTAAAAATTAAGCTATATTGATTTCAACATTTATTCTTCTAGGGGAAAAAAAAAATCCTATTTTAAACTAATTAGGCCAGTAAAAGAGAATTGTCTACTAAATCTAAACTACAAATTTCCCTTTTGCAAAAATACCTGTTACTTTCAATGTTTAGTCTAATTTAAATTATTATCCTTGAAGTAAGTGTTGTCAGTAGAAGCCCTCTCTTCATAAATCAGTAAAGATAATTTTTAAACAATATAAAACACTTGGTCTAAGAAAAACAGTATGTGCTTGGTAGTCTACAATTTATGTGTGTGGCTTACCCTTTCAGTTCACTTCAGTTCAGTCGCTCAGTCATGTCTGACTCTTTGCAATGCCATGAATCACAGCACTCAAGGCCTTCCTGTCCATCATCAAATCCTGGAGTTCACACAAAATCATGTCCATCGAGTTGGTGATACCATCCAGCCATCTCATCCTCTGTCACCCCCTTCTCCTCAGGACCCCAATCCCTCCCAGTATCAGGGTATTTTCCAATGAGTCAACTCTTCACATGATGTGGCCAAAGTATTGGAGTTTCAGCTTTAGCATCAGTCATTCCAATGAACACCCAGGACTGATCTCCTTTAGAATGCACTGGTTGGATCTCCTTGTAGTCCAAGGGACTCTCAAGAGTCTTCTCCAACACTACAGTTCAAAAGCATCAATTTTTCAGTGCTCAGCTTTCTTCACAGTCCAACTCTCACATCCATACATGATCATTGGAAAAACCATAGCCTTGACCAGATGGACCTTTGTTGGCAAAGTAATGTCTCTGCTTTTGAATATACTGTCTAGGTTGGTCATAACTTTCCTTCCAATGAGTAGGCATGTTTTAATTTCATGGCTGCAGTCACCATCTGCAG
>SJYQ01004045.1:297823-334072 GCA_006410935.1 Redunca redunca
C
Organism: Redunca redunca; assembly: GCA_006410935.1. Lineage (NCBI taxonomy): Eukaryota > Metazoa > Chordata > Mammalia > Artiodactyla > Bovidae > Redunca > Redunca redunca. The sequence continues at coordinate 297,825 of SJYQ01004045.1, forward strand.
GTCTATGTCCAATGCAGGATACAGGATGCTTGGGACTGGTGCACGGGAATGACCCAGAGAGATGTTAAGGGGAGGGAGGTGGGAGGGGGGTTCATGTTTGGGAACGCATGTACATCCATGGTGGATTCATGTCAATGTATAGCAAAACCAATACAGTATTATAAAGTAAAATAAAGTAAAAATAAAAATTAAAAAAAATAAAACAGCTGTATACAACTATTCAAAATAAAACCAGCAGGTTCTTCCAAGGGATCCCATCAAGATCTACAAATTAAAATAACAGCAACAACAACAAAAAAAGCAAAACAATGAACGAAAAGAAAAAGAAATAAGACTTGAGGACACAATTCTGCTTTTTAAAACATTATCAACTAATAGTATGTGCCAAGCAATTACAGATTCCTTTGAACTGTTTAAAACAACAACAACAACGGAAAAGCAAAACAGTAAAAGAAAAGAAAAAGAAATAAGATTTGAGGACACAATTCTGCTTTTTAAAGCATTATCAACTAATGGTACGTGCCAAGCAACTACAGATTCCTTTGAACTGTTCTCAAAGCACGGTCCCTGAACCAACAACTTTGGCATCACCTGAGAACTTCTAAAACTTCAAAATTTCAAGCTCATCCCATACCTATTGGATCAGACACCCCAGGGTGTGTCTTTTAACAAGGCTGGCAGGTGTTTCTGAAATGAGCTGCAAGCTCGAGGGGATGAGGTGGTTTGATAATATCACGGATTTCATGTATATGAATTGGAAAACTCCAGGAGATAGTGGAGGACAGAGGTGCCTGGCAGGCTGCTGTCCAAGGAGTTGCAAAGAGTGGGACACAACTTCGAGACTGAAGGAAGTTCAAGAACCGGTGCTTCAGGATATGACTACACAGGGTTTTATGGCGGGTTTAGGACTTCCCTGGAGAAGGAAATAGCAACCCACTCCAGTATTCTTGCCTAGAAAATCCCATGGACAGAGGAGCCTGATGGGCTGCTGTCCATAGGGTCGCACAGAGTTGGACACGACTGAGTGACTTTCACTTTAAGGATAAAGGAAAAATTTACAGCATGATCACCTCAGTGGATAGCTGCATGCTCAGTCAGATTTTTTGCAACCTCGTGGACTGTAACCAGCCATTCTCCTCTACCCATGGGAATTTCCAGGCAAGAATACCAAAGTAGGTTGCCATTTCCTTCCTCCACAGGATCTTCTAATCTAAAGATGGAACCTGTGTTTCCTGCATTGACAGGCGGATTCTTTACCTGCTGAGCCATTGCGGTCATGCAACTTAGTGAAACTGAGTTGGGAGAAGGGCAAGATCGGAGGAGAGCGGAGGAGGTGAAGGAACTGAGAGGCCAAGGCCAGCAAGTTGATGGGTCTCCATCAGGATACACAAATCACCAAAAATAGTTTTGTTTAAAATACTTTCAAGGATATAACTGAAACATTTTAAGGTGCTTCTGTCCTCCCTAAAGTTAATGATTTGACCTTAAAATAACTTTTAGAAAGATGGATTTGAGAACTTATTTTAATAAGATTCCATTTATTAATGGTTGTGCTTAAAAATGTTCAACCAACTTGCTGGTTTTAAAAAGCAGTCTTCTTCCTAAAGTTCTTCTAATACTGTGTAAAGTATCTTGAAAATCACTTTCATTTATCATTACAACTTTACCCATAAATGCTGGCTCACACCCTTTCCTTCTTATCTGATGTTCCTGCAGAACTTTTTTTTAAGTATGAAGATTTAAGTAGGAATATTCAAAAATGCTCAATACCAATACAAAAAATAAATGATTAGAGTCAATACCTATTTAGCTTTGTTAAGAAGGAAAGGGAAATGATTCTTCTTGAACCCTAACTTAAATGTAGGCATTTCAACTATCCTATGAATTCTCTGTAATAGAGGCAGTCGGTTTACATTCTCAATTATGCTATTCAAAAAAACCAGGTTAGAGCCTAGTTGCTGTCAGTTGCAGATTCTTCTCACTATGCTTTTAAATCCCACACTGCTATATTTACCTGCAGTGTGTTCATTACAATCCTAGTCTTATTTTATGCAGAAGCTGTTTTCAAACTAAAAATAGCATAAAAGTACGACTGGCATTTCATGATAATTTGGACATCCTTCAAGAAGTTGCAAAATTTTAAGCCTCACATAATATCTAATAAATTCCAGATTGCTTTAGGATTTTACTTTCATTTTATTTGTTTAATGTTGGTGTTTGCAATGATCTGAAGCATACTGTTAGGACTGCACAAGATTAATGCTACTAGCTATATCCTGAGTGTATATTATTAACATTATCAGCTATACCCTCTGTATTTTCTTTTTTATGAAGAACACCACACTTTTTTCTAAGCTATAATAAATAAACTCATAAAAGTTTTAAAACAATGTGTTTCTATAGCATAACAAATAAAATAAGGATACATTACTTACAGTTGATCTATGAAATATTTAAAAATGAAACTTTCTAGCACAAGGTTAGTTCTTCTATTTCCTTAAAGGGTTTCTTTAAACTGGTTATAGCAGTAAATGCTAACTGTATTTCAAAATCAACCCTCTATTTTTCATTTGAATAAGACAGAACCTGCTGTATTTTAGCTTAACAAATGGCCCTGAATGACATTTTCCAACATTCTTTGCAGTTAGGATAGCCAATGTAACAAAGATCTGGCCAAAAGGATGTGTACAGAAAAGATGTGTTCACATCCTTAAAAGAGAAAGCCTTGATCTTGTTTTCCTCTTTCTGCAGAAAAAAGGAGAAAAAGAAGGAGACAAAAGGAAAAACACAGGAGAAAAGGAAGAAATCAACAAGTGTTTTTTTTTCTTTCATTTTTCCTCTTACTTATCTCTGAAGTGTTGTTAACTGTACAGATAACACACTTAGGAGACAGAAGACCAATAAGATGTAAGGAACCTAGTCTGGACATATACATCGAGAAGAAGTCGCCTATCCACAGAGCACCTACTGACCCAGACTTTACTTCAGGGAGAAGCAATCATCTATATTTATGAAGACACTGTTATTTTGGCCCTTGACAAAGTAAACCATACAATCATTTACCTAATAAGATGACGGAAACAGAAGCAACCTTAATGTAACAAACATGTAAAGTCAATCTAGTGTGGTCCTGAAGGACCTAACCTCCTCCATTTTGTAAGGTTCCAGGAAAAGAGCTTTTGGAAATCCAAGAGCCTTTGGAAATCCCCTGACCTCACCCCACCACCCACGAGCCAATGGGATCCCAGACCAATATCTCCTGACCTGATGCTCAGGAACTTGTGGTCTACCTAGACAATGGGAACCAATCAGAACCCTTGGCCAGCCCGGGAAATGGGGACCAATCAGAACCCAACACCTAACCTTTCCGCAGAAGGTAACCAATTAGACGTCTCTCAACCCGGAAACTCCCATATTTCAAATTTTTCCCGCAAGAATACCCTATATAAGCAATGTAACCCAGAGCTCGGGGCTCCTCCCTATAGCTGCTGCGCCGGTATCGGTGGGAGCCCCAGCTCGAGCTTGGTAATAAAATCTCTCTTGCTTTTGCATCGGATATCGGCTCCCTGGTGGTCATTGGGAGATTTTGCGACTTGGGCGTAACAGTCCTAGACCAGCAAAACACATTATAATCCACATATAAGGAACAGCATGGTGGAGACCCAGCAGCAACCTCACTGGGCTCACTTTACATTCATTTTGTTTTCTTAACCACATTCGTTCCTGACTTCTCCATCCATTCTGTCTAGCAACACCAGCTTTATAAACAATGGGATTTCTTTCGTCCTCTATCCTCAGCATTTCTTGTGGATACTTTAGTCTGTTACTTCTCTGCTGCTGCTGCTGCTGCTGCTGCTAAGTCGCTTCAGTCGTGTCTGACTCTGTGTGACCCCATAGACAGCAGCCCACCAGGCTCCGCCGTCCCTGGGATTCTCCAGGCAAGAACACTGGAGTGGGTTGCCATTTCCCTCTCCAATGCATGAAAGTGAAGCCTGAAAGTGAAGTCGCTCATTACTGTCTGACTCTTTGTGACCCCGTGGACTGCAGCCTACCGGGCTCCATCCATGGGATTTTCCAGGCAAGAGTACTGGAGTAGAGTGCCAGTTACTTCTCTAACTCTATAATAACACTGATGTCCTTCCGGGTACAATGCATGGTCTCAATTAGCCAGTAGAATCTCACTTTATAAACCCTGTCCCTTCCTTCATCAGCTCCCAAACTGATAGGTCTGGCCAGAGAGGTAAAACATGGATGTATTCCACAGTAGGCACAGGGTCTAGTCTAGATGTAAAAAGAAAATCCACCTTGCCTTGCAACATTCTGGCTTACATAGCTATAAACCTAACAACATATATACACACATAAAACATACATATATATAATGACTAACAATACCATGAGATTAAACTGTGTCAATCTGTTCACAGCTTCCCGTGAGGATTCTCCCTCCTTCACACTGATGTCATGATGTCATCTACTAGTAGTTATGACTTCATAAAACACTTAAACTGAAATATATATATACATATATATAAAATATGTGTATGCATGTGTGTATAAATGCATTAGTGAATAATTTTATATATATATATAATGTATAGCATACATTATATTGAATATTCCTAACCAACAATGTTGAATTGTTTTCTGTGTGCTCCTAAATGTATTACTGTCATAGCCACTTGCTCATAAGAAAATATGTATTCTAAAAACACATTAGGATTCACAAAGGTTTATTATTTTAGCCAAAGGCTATGCTTGGTGATATTTTTAAACACAGGTATCAAGAAGTCACAGGAATTGTAATTAAACTAATATATTATAGCAACATAACACAATGTTAAGAACACAGCCTCTAGAGCCAGGCTTCCTGGGTTTGAATCACAACTCTGCCTGCTCTCAGGTAGCTATGTGACTTTGAGCAGATTACATCTCACTGCACTTCAGTTCCTCATCTGAGAAAACGGGGATGATGGGCTGTTATGAGGGCTAAATAAATTAATATGCATAATATTAAACTAGTAACTGACATATAATAAGGGCCATCTGATAAGCAAAAGAAAGCAAGGAAGCCTTTTATTAGGAACGAAGTTAAAGTGTTACTCTCTCAGTCATGTCAAACTCTTTGCAACCCTATAGACTGTAGCCCACCATGCTCCTCTGTCCATGGGATTCTCCAGGCAAGAATACTGGAGTAGGTTGCCAAGCCCTTCTCCAGGGGGTCTTCCCAACCCAGGGATGGAACCCAGGTCTCCTACCTTGCAGGCAGATTCTTTACCATCTGAACCACCAGGGAAGCCTTATTAGAAGCAAGCCAGACTATATTCACAGGCTAGTTTAGGCTGTAAATTCTTTATAGTCAATTACTGCATATTTAAATTATAATTATTTTATGTACTGCATTTTTAAAAGAAAGAAAACAGAGGGAAAACACAGGAGAAATGGAAGAAATCAACAGGTTTGTGGTTTTCTTTTTTCCTTGTGCTTATCTCTGAAGGTGACCTTTTGGGAAAACGTATGTTATTTGTTCTCTGAGCTGTGTATGATTAGTTTCTTCATCATACACAGACAAATTAGGAAGGCTGCTGTGGTGATCAGAAATCATCCATTAAACAAAGTCAAAATTAATGATAAAATTGAGTTCCCTTTGTGTTTGATTTTCATCTATCTGCACTCAATTATAAACAAGCTATCAAAGAAAGCTGCCCATTAGCTCTTAATTCATAATGACTTCAGAAGGCAATCCCTATACTGCCATTGATATCTCACCAACAAGCTCCTATTCTCTGCAGAGCTTTTAGCTGAAAATGAAAAGGGAAAACAAAACTACATCATCCATATGGCTCGTGATCCTGAGCCTTGCTGTGGAAAACTTGGAAATCAAGGTTAACATACTCAAGCTATAATAAGTTTTTACCTATATATGTAAAAGAGACAATTGAACTATTTTTTTCTTTCCACCATAATTTATTGTGCCTTAAGTAAAATAGATATAATAGCAACAGTGCATCCCAGATTTCTATTTCATTGTGTCAAAAGTAAATAGTCTTCAAAGTTAGAGAAAGTTTTCCATGAGGAAAATGTCTAAAACAGAGATGATATGTGCTTTATCTAGAGAGAAATAATGTCTGTTTAATTATTTGGGAAAAGAGTGGCATCATCGTACAGTTGGACTTTTCTGTCTTCATTGTACTCACCTAATTACCTAAACATTCTGACCTCTGGCATATCACATCCTAAATCCATTCTGTAACCTTCTAACTAACTGGTTCTGAACCATAAGGGAAAAGAACTAGGCATTGTTCATTTATGCATATGTGATTTAAAGAAATATTAAAACAAATTTGGATCCTCATTTGAAATAGTTACCTGCCCTTATTCATAGATTTACATACATTTAATTTATATTCTTCTTAGTTCAAAAAAAAAAGCTTACAATTTTTAAAATATAATATATTTAAAAATAAAATGAGAAGAAAAAAATCAGCAGTTACAATGGAAATGGTCAGAAGGAGAGAAGGGCTGGAGGGCAAGGAGACGAGATAATGATGTAGGACTCTGGAGCTGGATGATTATTGCAAGTGTACAAGTCACTTAATTTTAAGTCTTTGACAGACAAGAGAAAGGGGGGAACCATGAGATAAAAATAAGCATTTCAAATCTTTAGGAGAAAGTCAAACTTTTCTCTAATATTAAGCTCTTTAAACAGTGACTCACAGGAATCTTTGCTTGAAAAGTAACACAGAAAATGCTAATGACTCATTAAAACAAACTGATTTCCAGACCAATATTTGCTTATTTTGGTTATTTTGTTTGTTTTAGGACTATTATCAATAGGATTTCTCCTATAAATAAGCAATTCTATTGGCTGAGATGCCTGAACTCAAAGAAAATGCAATAGTTATTAAAACACACTTTATAAATTTCTTTCACTTTCTGTATAAAATGTATATGCAAAAATAATTCCAACAGTGGCAAATATACTTATATAATGATCCCTAAGCTTTTCAACCATGCAGTCAATAAACATTTATTGATGGCATCTAGAAAGCAGTTATTTCTAGGTTCCAGAGACACAGTGATGACCAAGATGCTGAACTTGTCCTCAAAAAGATCACAGTCTGGAAGTATGTATCACCACAGTGAGCATAGTCGAAACATGGTCTGAGATGCTCGTGGAAGAAGGAATATTTGGTAAGTAGAGAGTGGAGTTTTAGATTATGAAAAACTTAACCAAAAATAAATTGTATATAAACTCAACACCAAAGACTTGGGTGGGGAGAGGTTATCAGGTTACTAAAACAGGGGAAAGCCATTCCATGTAAAAGGGATGCTGTCTTTGCATTTGCTGAGACACAACTAAGACAGCATTTAAGCAACAGCAAGTAATTCAGTATAGACAGTGTACTTCATTATTGTGGACTGAATGTTTTGCCCTCCTCCAGTTTTATATGTTGAAACCCAATGCCCCAGTGTGATGGTATGAGGAGGTGGGTCCTTTGGAAGGTAATTAGCATTAAATGAGCTATCAGGAGTGGAATTAATGCCCTTATTAGCATCACTAGAGAGTTTGCTTCCTCTTTCTGCTCTCTACCATGTGAAGAGACGTTACCAATGAGAAGCTGGCAGACTGTAACCCAGAAAAGAGCTCTCACTAGAATTCTACAAGGTTGGCACCCTTACCTCATACTTTCAATCTCTAGAACTGGGAGAAATACATTTCTGTTGTTTAGAAGGTACCTAAGCTATGGTACTTTATTATGACAGCCCAAACAGACCGAGACAAGGATAAGACAAGTTTGGAGAGGAACCTAAAGTCCAGAGCAAGAAAGGCTTTCTATGGAAGGCTAACAAGTATGGAATACATCCTAGAGGTCATTGTTATTCAATTCTAGAAAATAAAGAAATCATTATTTAGATATAATGATACATGGGAATCCAACTATAAGACAGAAAAGGAATCACTTTATTTCATGTGAGTGCTGGGGAATCTAAAAACTGACCTGATCAGCTTCTTATCACACAGTTTGAAAACCCTGCCCAATTCTTTGTGACCTCATGTACTTGTAGCCCACCAGGCTCTTCTATCCAGAGGATTTCCCAGGAAAGAATACTGGAGTCGGTTGCTATTTCCTTCTCCAAGGGATCTTCGCGACCCAGGAATTGAACCTGGGTCTCCTGCATTGCAGGAGCTACTAGGGAAGTGTTCAAAACTTCTGAGCTGCTACGGAAGTCTTGAAAACCCTGGCTACAACCAAATCAAGAGTGAAGCGAGTTTATCATAAAGGCTTTTAAACAGAAGGATAATATGAACAGATTTCAAATTTTAGAATGATGACTGTAGATATTATATGAAAGTGAAGGGGGAAAGAGGAAACAAAGGAGAAGATCATTTATTTGGACCATTTCAAGAAAAGAATAACAAATGAAATTTTGTATTAGCAGAGACAATAGTGAAATTTTTAGAACATAAAGGATAAAGAGGAAATCCAAATGGCTGACAGGAGAAAAGGCTGATTATACACAAAGGAATAAAAATCAAATTATCAGCATTTTATCAGCAACACTGGATATAAGAAAAAACTGGATGTAGATAATAAATAAACTTTAAAAACATAAGATCTCAAGTCATCACTAAAAGAATCTCTACAGGATGTTCCATATGAAAAGAAAGTGTTAACAAGTAAGCTGAAAAAACAATGACTTAACACTAAACTGAACTGAACTGAACTAAGACAAGAGTGAGTTGGCAGGTGGTACATAGCAAAAGAATGTATTTTATACATGACATAACTAGCAATGATCACTCAGGAACTACAGAAGATAGAGATTCTATCACAGGCCATGACACAGTAGAATTCATCTGTAAATCTATATGAAATACTAATGGGAATATGCAGTTCAAATGATTCATAATGGTAAATGAAATTTATATGCTTCATTCATAGATCTTACATTTAAATTATCATCATCTGGCTACTGGTACTGTTTTATTTTATATTAATAAAACAGAGTAGGAAGGGATAGAAAACAACAAAGTGGAACAGAGGGTATAGAAAGAGCAGTTGTACATGATAGTAAAGTTCTTTCTAGGTATCTTTACAACATAAAAGAAGAGAGAATATTCAGGGTTCACAAACAGTGACTAATTTTTGTTAAATGCTAATGAGATTACTTCAGCATTTTTATATGCTCCAGAAGAGAGAGTATAAACAATTCTGAGGGGAAAAAATGAGATCATTAAGGGTCCAAAACACCACAAGTTAAAGAATAAACTGTTCATTATTAAAAATCATTGAGTTTTTTTTTTTTAAGTAAGAAATACAGGATTTAAAAAAAAGCAAAAAAGAATCCCTGTCAAAATTCTCCAACTGCATTGCCGTGCATGCTTTGAGAATAAAATTTCCTAAAATAGATTCACTATTTCATTTAGTTTCCTTATATATCTTACATCTTTATAAGTCAATATAACTCAAACTTACTACTGTCTCCCACGTAGAATTGGTTAATTCCTATACAATCTTGCTTTATTTTATATTCTTTTATTCTCTAATTGACCCTTGATAACTTATTCATAATCATTAATCTAATCCATTAACACTTTCAAGACCAAGCTTAGAATGCATCTCTTCGTCATAATCATTCCCTAACTATTCAGCCTGTAAATTTAATTCTCCATCTTTCTAGTCTCCTAAAAATCGATCTCTAATCCCTTGGGTCCCTTCTCAGCCCCATTAATATTTAGTCAAAAATGAAGGGAACTAACAAGTTTTTTAAAAAGTAAAAGCACATATTCTATTTACTTTTATTTTTCTGTTATAAACTTCTTTTTTTAAAAAAATAAGCTTCTTCCTCTACTCCTTTAACAGTCACAAAACGCTCAAGCGACTCATTTGTTTATGGTGAGCTTTGTCCAAGCAGACAGTAAATTCAATATGCAGGCATTTTGTCTTTTATTTCTTCACGTACATCCAGGGAAGAAAGTGCAATATGTTAAGTGCAGGGGAAAAAAAAAAAAAAAGCTAAATATGTGCTAACTAAGATATTAAGAAAGAAAAAGAATAAAATTTGATAAATTAATGTGCAGCAAGCTCAAAAGCTCAAAACAGAGGGAAACACCCCCACTTTTTACCTTGCCCATCCTCCAGGCAAAAAGAGTTATGCTAAATATTGATTATAAGACTGCTTTGGAAACTTACACATTTATTTTGTGTTTCCTGCCAACATTCTGAGGAGCTTTAAAAAAAGAAAAGAAAAACGAATCATTTAAAAAGCCTTTATTCTCACCTACAGAGGAAGACCATTTCCTAGTATGTTATTTAGGTTCATTAACATTCAAGTTGTATTTTGCAAACACAAAGAAATATAAGTTCTGTGGTATGTGAAAGTGCATCTAATTCTAACTACACGTTCTCCAAAATTAAATGTTTCAAGGTCTTAAAGGTTGATTAAGTTAAATCAGGTAACAAAGAGTAAAGGATTTTTGTGGGTCATGGAGAAGAAAATCTTTATCATATAAAATAACATGTAAAGACATCACAAGCAAGAAATAATCAGTCTCACCAAAATTTTATATCATGGCATATGATAAGAATGTAATATTCAATTGAGGCCCCAGAATTTTAAAACATTCTTCTATTCAGGAGATGTACTTTTTTCTTCTTTCATTCAAATAAGGGTGTTTGAGAAGTCTGGATTAAAAATAACAAACTTAGCAAACGTCTGTTAAATAATAGCAAACAATATAAAAAGTAAAATTAACAGAGAAAAACAGAAAAGAAGACAACAAGAGAACAGAAATCTCAACAAATTTTTGGAACTTAGAAAGTAATTGGAGAGGTAAGAAAATAAGTAGACAGGAAAAAATTAAAATCTGGTATTACAGAGGAAGAACCTGAAAAGAGCTAGTCAAGCTGCTTCACAGGAGCCCTAGGACTTGTCATGTGGAAGCTTCTGGTCCTGTGGGAGAGGTAAGATTCAATGTTAAACAGAGGAACTGTAGGCTCTTAAACATAGCCTCTCCCTTACTGCACAAAAAAAATGTATATCCCTCCAAAATGCCACCTCTCGCCCCTCAAATGGGAGATGAGAGGTTCACTCTGAAAAATACCAATTCAGTGGAAAAGACCTTGATGCTGGGAAAGACGGAGGGCATGAGGAGAAGGGAACAACAGAGCATGAGATGATTGAATGGCATCACTAAATCAATGAGGATGAGTTGGCACAAACTCTGGGAGATAGTAAAGGACAAATCCCAGCATTCTGCAGTCCATTGGGTGGCAAAGAGTCAGACACAACTTACCAATGGAACAACAAAGGCAGGCTTCAATTCCAGAGACAATAGCACAGAAGATGGCAGAGGTGAATCAGATGGGTGAAATGGGGGGATTCAGTGTCTTACTGAAAGTTGGGACCTTTATCCACTTTCTCTGTTCCTTACATAACTGCAACACGCCAGGCTTCCCTGCCCATCATGAACTCCTGGAGCTTACTCAAACTCATGTCCCTTGAGGCAGTGATGGCACCCAACCATCTCATCCTCTGTCATCCCCTTCTCCTCCTGCCTTCAATCTTTCCCAGCATCAGGGTCTTTTTGAATGAGTCAGTTCTTCGCATCAGGTGGATAAAGTACTGGAGTTTCCGCTTCAACATCAGTCCTTGCAATGAATATTCAGGACTGATTTCCTTTAGGATGGACTGGTTGGCTCTCCTTGCTATCCAAGGGACTCTCAAGAGTCTTCTCCAACACCACAGTTCAAAAGCATCAATTCTTTGGGACTCAGCTTTCTTTATAGTCCAACTCTCACATCTATACATGACTACTGGAAAAAACAGAGCTTTGACTAGACGGACTTTGTTGGCAAAGTAATGTCTCTGCTTTTGAATATGCTGTCTAGTTTGGTCATAACTTTCCTTCCAAGGAGCAAGCATCTTTTAATTTCATGGTTGCATTCACCATTTGCAGTGATTTTGGAGCCCAAAAACTAAAGTGTGTCACTGTTTCCATTCCTCCATCAATACCCCTTCCACCCACCCCTTATAAGAGACTGGAAAATTCACCTCTGGAAAAAATAAATGACCTCAGAGTAAAATTTTCACTCCTTGCCATCAATATAAAGGCTGTCTCACTTTCTGGCTACCCAGTTGTGAAGATCACCAGGAACAAAGCTTACCCGGGAACAGAATTTTCAATTGCCTTTTCCTAATAACTCTTTCTAAAACACAGTTCTATAACTAGGCATTTTAAGACAGTCTGCAACACAAAAGATAAGAGGCTAAAAAAACATAGAAAAAGAAAATTTGAAAGAAACAGTGAGGGAATAGGAGAACAAAAAGGAAATTGGGGGAAAAAATAAAAGAAAACATCTATAACCCTTTCAAAGAAGATAAAAGTATCTCTGAATATTTAACAATGACAGAATCTATGTAAAAGTAGAGAAAACAGCATGTTATTAGAAATGCTTGTAATGTGATTACTATAATAATGCAGTTGGGGGAATTCCCTGGTGGTCCAGTGGTTAGGACTTAAACTTTCAATGCTGAGAGCCCAGGTTTGATCCTTGGTTGGGGAACTAAGATCCCACAAGCCTCATGGTGTGACAATAATAATAATTATAATAATTCAGTTGGAAGATACTTTTTCAAAGTGGAACAGAAAGTAAAAATGACAGGAGACTTGACAAAAAGATAAGAAAATCTAGGTGATTCAATATCCAAATACTAGAATTTCCTGAAACAGTGAACAAAAAATGTGGAGAGAAGGAAATAGATAAAAGACACAAGAAAATATTCCAGAGGTAAAGGATAGTGTGTGTGTCTGTGTGTGTTAGTCACTCAGCTGTGTCCAAGTCTTTACGACCTCATGGACTGTAGCCTGCTAGGCTCGTCTATCCATAGAATTTTCCATGCAAGAATACTGTAGGAGATTGCCATTCCCTTCTCCAGGAGATCTTCCCAACCCAGGGATCAAACCTGGGTCTCCTACATTATAGGCACATTGTTTACAATTTGAGCCACCAGGGAACCCCAAAGGATAGAGTGCTTATGAGATTAATCTTAAGCAAATATTTAGATACTAACTTTTCAACATGCCATATCACTGCCCAATGACATCCTTCTACCTAGCAATCTCATTCTAGCTATCAATAATTAGTTTCACTTTACTTAATTGATCTGATCTCTTATTCTCTAAAACCCAAACTTTGCACAAACTATCTATTAATACCTCCTTTTTATTCTCATGGAAGGTCACTTCAATACTCAGCATCCTGAAAAATGGAAATGATAGTTCCACACAAAAATAAACATGGTATAAGATAATTTGCTGGGCTTTCCTGGTGGCTCCGTGGTGAACAATCCACCTGCCAAGGCAGAAGACATAGGTTCAATCCCTGACCCAGGATGATTCCACTTACCACGGCACAACGAAGGCCATGCACCACAATACTGAGCCTGTGCTCTAGAGCCCATGCTCCACAACGAGAGAAGCCACCACACAGAAAGCCCACTTGCTGCAACCAGAGAAAAGCCCGCATAGCAACCAAGACCCAGCAAAGCCAAAAATGAATAAATAAATAACACTATTTTAAAAGCTGTTAAATAATTTGTTAAATATGAGCTAAGGCTCAAGTTCTACTTCCTTTGTATCACTTTTTTTTTCCTTTTTCTCTCTGTCAACCCTTAGCCTGACCAGCACTGTAGCACAATGATTAGGACCATGGACTTCTCTACTAGATAACCCTTAATTCAAGTCAAGGCAATACCATCTACTTAACCTCTCTAAATTTCAGTGTACTCATTCATGAAATGAATATGTACAGCATTTCATCTCACAGTGTTATAAATAGAACCAAATTAAATATGGATATAAAATAATTTCTAATTTCATGTGTCTCATCTGAGAAAATCGCAATGTGAGTATTAGGTTCCATGACTCTTTTCCACCAATCAATTGTATAAAATCTAAATATAATTCAGAATGCAGTATGATCTGCTCTGAACTGAACTGTGGCCCCTCCAACTTCATATGTTAAAGCCCTAACCCCACTGTGATGGTCTCCGGAGACAGGACATTTGAGAGATAATTAGGTTTAAATGAAGTAATGAGGATGGGGGCCGGATGACAGGATTAGTGCCATATGAAGACAAGGGAAGAAGGCAGCTGTCTGTAAGCAAAGAAAAGAACCCTCACCAGAGCTCATCCATGCTGATTATCTCAAACTTCCAGCCTCCAAACCATGAGAAATTAAATTCCTGTTGTTTAAGCTGCCCAGAGTATGGTATTTTGTTGTTGTAGCTCTAGAAGACTAACACATGAGCCTTGAAAAGGTTAAAGATCTGGTATCAGGAAACCTCTATTCTAGTCCATTATTTTTTACTGATTTGGCAAGGGAAAAGTTAAAATACAGAAAAATCCTTAACATTTAAAAGGAGACAATACTAATTGCCATTGCTAGTTATATGAGTATTAATAGAAATGATTTTTTAAAAAGAAGGAAATGGTGATAAGAAGACAGGAATTCTTTAGTTTGCCTCCAACCCACCTTTTGAATTTACTGTCCTGACCTCTTGCTTTTCCTGATCACTGACTCCTGAGCTACATCTTAGCAGTCAGTTCAATCTACTTCTCACCAGCTCTCTGCCCCAGGAGGCTAACCCATGTGTACCACAGTCCCTAGAAATCTGGCTTCTTATTGGGTGGGCCAATGTTGAGCCACAGGAAGAGGTCAGAGAAAGGAAGGAGTGTGGGAGATGAGAGAATTTGTCTCCTTTTTCCTCTGGCTCCTTTCCTGCAAGGTTACCATGAATTAACTGTCTCTCAGCAAAACTCAGTGTTCCTCTGAAGATGGCTGATTCTGTCTCCCTCTGGGTTCTAGGAACCAATCCCTATTCCATATGGCCTTGGCAAGGTAACAATTTGGGTCTTACTAAGTTCCTTCACCCAACCCTGCTCTTAACTCTAGAGTGGACCCCTTGTGCGTTGAACTTTGAAAACAGCATTTGGGGTGGAGGGTGGAATGGGGGAACTATTCAAACTGTCCTATTTTCCACATGCCATTTACTTCCTGTTGAAACTTCAGTCAATACACACACTTTTATTCACACAGTCTATCTGTCTGGTCAACTTCTAAATATGTTACCAAGGAGGCTTGAATGTCATTGCCCTTCTGTTATTTCTCCTGTTACCATCTCAGGAAAAATAAACTGTTCACTAATATTTTGCTACAATAGCACCTTATTTTTAAAGCACACACATACACCCTATGTATATATAACAATTTGACCCAAGAATCTCAGGTCAAGGATAGTACCTGACACAGCATCTCAATAATTATGTAAATTCCTACAAGACAACTTACAAAGTTGTCTTAATATAATTTTATTAAAGGTATATATTTTAAAATAATGAACAAAAAATAACTTCACATAAATTAGTTTGGCTGTGTGTCCAGAAGAAAAAATATTAAACACACAAGTACCATGTCTCATTATCCCTCAGGAACATAGTCTTCTATGCTTTTCTTGTATCTTTATAGCCTTGAAAGTTTAATTCACCTTAATACAGTACTAAATTTTTTATTTGTTTTTTTAGTAAATTTATTTAAAAACATGAAAAGGAGATATTTACATGACAATGTAAGTAATGAGGTATCTTCTTCCAAATTGTTCAGTTGAAAAGACCAGAGTTTTGCAAGGAAAGCAAAGTTATTATTTCAATAGTAGACAATATTCTTTTTTGAGAATGGTTATCAGATAATTCATAAGAGAAACATCCACAAGTGAGTTATAAAGGTCAATCCCTTGTGGACTGAAATAAAATTTCAAGTTCAATTTAAAACAAGATTTTTAATTACCAAGGTAAACTACCTAGGGACAATTTCAGACTGCAAGGCCAAATACCTTATGTTAGCTGATTTTTTTATAGAAAATTTAACCCCATTCCCTGAAAAAAAAGCTGATACATCATTTCCCATAAGAGAAAAACTAATTATATCACCATATTGACATTATAATAGCATCTAAATGCTTCCTCAAAATTTGAAACATCCAAACACTATAAGTGATACTTTGGGCCTAAATTTCTAGTAAATTAATCCTCATTTAAATCCTTAGCAAATAATAATTCAGAAAGATGATACAACAGTTGACTTGATATTTTCTGAATGTTTATCTACTGTTAGATATAAAATTTTCAAGCAAGTAAAAAGGGAAAAGACGCTTTTTAAAAAATTTTTCTTTGATTATTTCATTTCATCCAGGTCAAATGAATTTATGAAAGAAAGCATAGTATAGTACATAGATAGTATCAAAAGCACCTTTATCCATTTGGACTGGTATAACAAAACACCAGAGACTGAGTGGCTTACAAACGGCAGAAATTGATTTCTCACAGTTTGGAAGCTGGAAGTTCAAGGTCAGCTGCCAGCATGGTCTGGTGAGGGCCTTCCCCCAGGTTGCAGACTTCTGGTTATATCTTCACATGGTGAAAAGGGCTAGAGATCTCTCTGGAGTTAGAAGCTCACTAATTCTATTTAAAGAGCTATACCCTCATGACTCACACACACCTCTCAAAGCCCTAGTACCATCACATACTAGTGCCATCATATCAGGAATTAGCATTTTAACATACGATTTGTGAGGAGGACACAAAACATTCAGACTATAGGATAAAGTATAAAAAGTTCTGGAGTTGGCCGAGAGAAGCAAATTTCTATCATTATTACTGTACATATTAATAATCATTCATTCCTAGTAATCATTTTTCCAAGGTATAAAAACAACATATGACCATGTTGGTTATCTCTGTTCAATGTTTGTAGCAGCCAAGGTGGGAGGTGAGTTTGGGAGAAAATGGATGTGTATGGCTGAGTCCTTTGCCATCCACCTGAAACTATCACAAAACCATTAATTGGCTATACTCCAATATAAAATTAAAAGTTCAAAAAACCCCACAATGTATGAAAATTAATTCATTCATTGTCTGTAATAAAATAGAAACAGACTCAGAGATATAGAGAACAAACTAGTAGTCACCAGTAAAGAAGAGGGAGGGGGGAGGGAGAAGAGAGAGTATGGGATATAGAGATGCAAACTGCTACTTATAAAACAGATAAGTAACTAGGATAAATTATACAGCACAGGGAAATATAGCCATTGTTTTGTAATAACTTTAAATAGGATATAATCTATAAAAATATTGAATCACTATTTTATCCCCTTGAAACTCATACAACATTGTAAATCAACTATACTTCAGTTTTAAAAACTACAAAAAAAATAAATAATTCATTCACCATTTAATGCAAAGAGTAGGTAACATGTCAGAGCTCATAAAATCTAAGAACAGAAAAAAAAATCTGCATTACTTCAAAAAATTGTAAAACTCAGTTCTTTAAAACAAAATATAACAAATGGCCAAAAGACCCAAAACAACAATGAAACCAGTGGTATAATGGTCACCTTGCTTCACAGTTTCCTAAAGTCAGGCCTTAAAGACCATAGGAAAATCAAGCCCTTTGGTTTATTCCTTCAAAGACTGGGCATACAAATGGCTTTAACATTCAGTAAATATTTTTTGAGTGCCTACTCTGTGCCAGGCACTCTTCTAAGCACTGAGAATATACAGTGTTAGCAAACAGAAGAGCAAAGGGCCCTGCTCTTGTGAAGCTTATACTGACTTGGAAAAGGGATTATATATATTAAATTTAAATCCCTCTTATTGTATACTGTAACTACTTTTTCCTCCTTTTCACTTCAGATTAAGGAGAACTCTGATTGCCATCCCATATTAAAATGTCTCTATTCTAGACAATATGCTCTCCTGGGAATTATGTGTGGCAATATTTCAGTATTTTCAGGTATACTTATAATTTCAGTACTTATAAGATAGAAAAATCTATAAAACAAACATACAATGCATTTCTTATTTTAACTCTGGTTAATACTGTTAAATAACAAATGCCAATAAAAATATGTCAGTTACAGTATTTAGCAATAAATGTGGTGAATGCTGTTATATGTCCAAGGAGAGGAAAAGAAAGGGACATGGAAACATTATATATTTATTTGAGCAATGGGCTAAAATCAAGCAAATGTTAAAGAATTTAGATAGCCTTTTACACAATCAAATATGTAATCTGTAGTCCAGATTTGGGACCCACCCTTGAGGAGACTAGAGAGGCCATTGTGTTGGCTCTGTACAGCCTGGATGCAGAGCTATGCAGTCAGCCAAAGAGAGGACAAACAGAGGACAGGCAGGTCCCAGGCTAATTCAAGGGGCTTAACAGAAGAGAAGAGGACAAACCAGAGCCCTGAAATCAAAGGGCAGAAAAAAAACAAGAAAAATCATATCCCCAAAAGGTGTGGGTCTCCAACACAGTATTGCCTCATTCATGTGGCTCATCACAAAATCAATTATATCAAGTGTGTCTTCACAGGTAAAAATTCTCTGCTCGGCTGATTTGAAGACAGGTTTCATTTTTTAAAACCAAACGTTATGTTTCCCAGGATGAGCTTTTGTAATTATTCAGTTATTCTTCTAAAAGATTTCCAGTCATTAACAACCAGTAAGTTCATTACGTTACCAACCAAACAGTTCCCGTTTAACATATTTCAATTTGCTGATGACTTCTCTTAAATTTTCCTCTATTTAAAAATTTACAGTGTTTCTCCCATAATTATCAGCCATCAGTTTACATTCTAACATTTTAAATCAAACTTTGCAAACAGGACAAAAAGAAAATAGTAAGTTCAAATGAAAACATGAGGGAGGAAATACCTTTAGTTTGGATCCATGAGGTACTAAGACAGATCTATTCTGCTTTGGTGGGATATACAGCTCCCATTTTCCAAAATCCAGTTTTTTATATGGGTGTGAAAATGGGTTCCAATCATCTGAAATACAAAAGGAAGGTCAGTTAAAAAATAATATTCAATAAATTTCAGTCAAAGTATAATATACTGCCTACTTATACAGAATCAAATTACCTAAAAAACATTGCTTCCTAAGGTGCTAAACAAAACACTAATCATTTAGAAAAAGCAAGTTACGCTTGTGCTGAGTCGCTTCAGTTGTGTCCAACTCTGTGATGCTATGGACTATAGCCTGCCAGTTACTCTCTCCATGAGATTTCCGAGGCAAGGATACTGGAATGGGATCCAATTTCCTTCTCCAGGGGATCTTCATGAACCAGGAATGGAACCCACATCTTTTATGTCTCCTGCATTGGCAGGTGGGTTCTTTACCACTAGTGACACCTAGGAACCCCTTTGCCTTTTGTATCTGAAAATTAAAATTACAACACTTTCTCCACTGTAGTTTCAGTTCTATTTGATCAATAAATAGGATGATGGGCCCCTTTTCAAGAAACACCATCAACAAAAGGAGATAATAAGAAAAAATAGAAATATATTCTAAGCAATTAGCTAAGATACATGTCATGGTAGAAAAAAATGATGAAAAATTATTATAATCATATTAACTAAATCCACAAGTGTGTGGTGTGTCAGAACTCAGTTAAAATCTAAAGAAATGCCTCAAACAAGAAAGGTAGAAGGCTATAAACTATAAGAAGCAAAAGAGAGGTGAACTGAAGATGCTGAAAGAAAGCCAAAATGAACAAAAGACCATAAACACATGGAAATTTAACATGTGATAGAGGTGGCACTATAAATCAATGAGTAAAGGACATACTGCCTAATAAGTGGTACTGAAATAATTGGTTATCTTTATGGGAAAAAAAAACAAATCTCTACTTAATAATGTACTGAAGAATGAAGACTCCGTTAAATATAATGCTTAAATACAATAGATAAAACTGTAAAATTTTTAGAAGAAAACACAGGAAAATATATTTATAATATTGAGTTTTTAAGTGTTTCTAAACAAGACACAGAAGCATGCACACTCATATACACACAGAAAACCTTAAGGAAAAGCCTAATAAAGTTGGCTACAAAAATTACACACTTATCTTCATACATAGATAAATAGAATGATAAATTATCAACTGGGAAACTACATTTCTAATGAGTATTATCAAGAAACAGCATCCAAAATATATGAAGATCTATGAATCAATGGGAAAAAGAAAACAAACCAATATAAAAATCAAGAGATATTCAGGGGAGGACATGTGAGTGACCAATAAACATACAATGATGCTCAAGCTCACTCATAATTAAGAATATGCAGCAAAAATAGGAAAAGAAAACTGAGAATGTCAAACATCAAATTCTATTGTGATTTCCACTGAATAGAGGAAAGAGAACATAGGAAGCTTTAATAATATCTGTAATGTTTTATTTTTCAGGGTAGGTGGTGTATACTGAGATGCTGATCACATTTTCCCCTATTTGTTTATGCCTGAAATATTTCACTGTTTAAAAAAAAACAAAAAAAACACAAGCAACCCTGTGATGCCATCCACTGTAGTGCCATGAAATTAGATTCTCAATTGAGGAGATAAGAAAACAACAGGAAACTTGTTTTATTCTATGATTTCTTCTTTTACACACCAGCACTTTCACCACATGTGCCTGAAGCTTTTTCACTCTGTGCCAATCTAAGTGTTAGTAGAGTGGGAGGAAGAAACAACATTTAAACAGATCCTTCTAAACATTTTCCACTCCCCCTCAGAAGATAATCTGAAAATATCTAAAGGTGGCTTATCTTCAAGAACAGCTCAATAAGCTCTGTGCTATTATATTCTCCTGCCCCTGAAACATCAAATACATATTTCATCTGTTTATAATGCGACATTCCTTTAACACAGTAAAGACTTTCAGGCATAATTGGGGCAGGGAGCTTGAAATATGAATATCTACGTAGTACAGCACTTTACACATTTACTGAATTTCTTTTTAAGCTAATCACTTAAGACAGTTAATAAACTTAAGACATGCAGCAGATCTTTTCCTGGTTAGTTAGATTTGAAAATAAAAGGTACAGTTCATTAGTTCATTCATTCATTCATTAAATACATATTGAGTGTTTAATGTAGGCCCTGCTCAACGCCAAACTGAAAATTAGTGTTCAGAATGACAGTTGTATTGCATCCAGAAAAGGTTAAATTGAGTAACAGCACACCAAAATGAGTAGTAAAATACATAATATAGGATCCTCTAAAAATTCAACTATAAATAAGATTGTTACTTTGAAAGTGAAGCTTTAAATATATGGGAAATTTTCATATGCAGATTTACTTAAAAGCTTTACTCAGTAATGCAAAAATAAATGTGGTTTTGAATATCAGTTCAAATAGTTCTTTAGCTTGCAGTCACTTGAATTTTAAAGATCTATTTAAATGGCTAGCTAATGTTTTAATATTTGTATAAAGAAAACTACTTTTAATGAATCACATTTTCCTTCCATAGTGTCTCAATTTCCAAACATACATGTTGATTATTTCTAACCTTACACTGTAAAAAAAAAAAATGCTTTTTCTATCATTTTAAGAGCTTATTAGTACATCTCCTCTTCATGGAAATTCAGGTGTTAACTTCTACTACAGGTACATTTTTCCTGACGAACCTCAAACTTCAATGAAAAATCTGGATTACCTTTACATATGCTCTAAAAGAAAACCCATCTACCAACCATCATAAGCAATGCAGAATATACTAAAGGTTTCTTAAGGGAGAGAGACGGCAAGGTTTGCAAAGGGCATACAGGCATGAAACAGCTTCAGGTTTTTGCATTGGGCAGTTGCCTCCCACATAAATACTTCTTTAGCCACACCACCCGTCTTTTATCTCCTTGATTACTTCTCCAATCACTGTTCAGCCCTGAATTTTCCTTTCTATTCCTCTTTTATTAAATGCAATTGCTTCTTTCCATTTGAAAAATGGACACTGATCAAACTAACCACTTCTACTGTACTGTAGGCATAAGAAAGATTCTCTTCTAATAAAATCAGTTTATCTCTAAAATGATTTTCTAAAAAATAGCTAATAAGTGGAACTTTTCTCTACAAGATATAGATATCTAAGGTCTAGGAACATAAAAGTCAGAAAAATCATTGAATTTGGATCTGTTCTCATAAACTCAACACTAAACCCTTAGATAAGAAAGAAGGAACTACTACCATTAAGGTATATTTAGGTATGAATGTGGGAACTAATTGTGGAAGTACACAATTAAAAACCAGTAAATAAACATTAAAAATCCAATGACTGGTATAAAAATATTAAGTAAAATTGAATGTTTTGTTTTTAGATGCAATTTGCTTTAGAAAAGCACAGGTGGCAAGATAATGAGTTCAAGAACACATTTTGGGGAAATTTATGTCTTATGAACTATCATGAGAGTTTATTCCTGAAAATAACTGAAAGTAATATGAATGATGATAAATAAAAGTTAAATAATATAAGTGGTTTAAGTAATATAAATAATGATCATTCTAAGACATATTAGATATATCTAAAGTACATACTTTTAGAACAAGATTATTCATTTTTCATTTTAATCCTTTATGAGTTTATATCCTGAATCCACAAGATAGAATTACTTTTAATTAAGACAATGCTGATAGTCTGTGTCTCTGTGTAGGCCTCAGGATAGGACCAAAAACATCCCATTACATTTGTGACAATTATTTGCTTCTCTATGAAGCACAGAACTACATATTGAGACTTCTGTAAGTCAGTGGTTCTCAAGCTTTAGTTCATATCAGAATCACTTGTTAAATCAGATGGGACTGTTTAAAACAAACTGCTGGACCCCACCTTCAGGGTTTTTTGATTCAATATAGATGAAGTATAGCCTAATAATCTCCCTGTCTAACAAGTCCGTGGGTGATACTGATGCTGCTAGCTGAGGGTACCTGTGCATGCAAGCTCAGTTGCTTCAGTTGTGTCTGACTCTTTGCAAACCCATGGACTGTAGACTGCCAGGCTCAGGGACCACACTGAAAATCAACCTCATGGTTCAGTTACTGACTTCAGGTGTTCTCTGCTCACAGCTTTGTTACTGATTTACTAGATTAAATTAATTTATAGATTACCAAATAATTTTATAAATCAGTAGCTCAAGGAAATTCTGAAATAGAAATTATTAATAATACTGCAAAGCAAATATTACACGAAATTTAGAATTTGGGATTGACTAACATTGTAAAACCCAGAAGGATGACCAGTGAGATGAAGATTATAGTACAGACCTGAGACATTAAGGATCTGAATGTGTTCACATCAGGGAATAAAATTTACAATTTAAACATGAAAAGATAACATATATGAAGATGAGTATTCAATACACTGTTATAAGGATCTATAGATAATGTTTCCTAAAATATTCTCACTAAGAGATTGCATGGTTAAAATGAATGCATGATTTTAATCAGAAAATAAAAACTTGAAGGCTTCTACATAGAAAAGAAATATTAACATTTTTAAGTATTAACCTATCAAGTCACCTTCCTTTCTATGAGCCATTTCCTGCCATAAGCTAGACATTGCTAGATTTAAGGATTAGGAACCCCTAAAGCAATGTGTGGGGCTTCCCTGGTGGCTCAGACAGTAAAGAAACTGCCTGCAATGCAGGAGACCCAGGTTCGATCCCTAGGTCAGGAAGATCTTCCTGGAGAAGAGAATGCTTCCCACCCCAGTATTCTTGCCGAGAGAATTCCATGGAGAGAGGAGCCTGGTGAGCTACAGTCCGTGGGGTCACAAAGAATCGACGTGACTGAGAAACAACACTTTGACTTTCACTTTCAAAGCAATATGTATATATTATTCTAGTTTTGGTATTTTAAGAACATGTTTCCCGCTTGCATAAATTATTTTATTAAAACATGTTCTAAGACTTTCAATGATTATCAACTTTGAATAACTTGACACATTTTAAAAGCAAACATTTAAGTAAGTATTGTATTACTAACAGGCTAAAATTCATCACCGTATTTTACTATGCAAAAGATTCTATTTGTCCATAGACTCAAAACCAGCAGACAAATTTAAATCGAGATATGGAAAAGAAACGACATGATACACAGTTTAATATGAACTGCAAACACACATTCGGCACAAGCAATCAAACATTAACTAAGGTCATTGCATCAGGCACACAAACTCTATATTTATCTCAAGCCCAACAACCTTTCTTTTTCTAATGTAATAATCCTCACATAAAATTCTTAAATGTCAGCCTTCTTCAAATATTCCCAAACACTTTAACTCACAGTAAAGTATTTCTGTTCATCAGCACTTAGCCACCTCATTTCCAAAGAGTTTTTGAGTTTAATATATATCTTCCTTATGGGCTTCCCTTATGGCTCAGAGGGTAAAAAATCTGCCTGCAATGGGGGAGAACTGAGTTCAGTCCCTGAGTTGGGAAGATCTCCTGGAGGAGGGCATGGCTGGCAACCCACTCCAATATTCTTGCCTGGATAATCCCCCTGGAAAGAGGAGCCTGGTAGGCTACAGTCCATGAGGTCTCAAAGAGTCAGACACAACTGAGCGACTAAGCACATTCATGGTTGAAATGGCCCCAACTTACTATGTAGAGCCTTTGATGCAAATGCCAATGAGCTGAAGAATGTGATCCATACTTGGGCCAACCCCTGCTATAAGCAGGCCTCACTGAGCAGTGAGGTAAGGTCCCCAATGGATGCAGCAGATACTATATCAGATCTAATGTAAGGCCAGTACCAGCCTGTATGACAGATATTGGTCACTTCCAACCTAAGTGGATATTCCTCACATCATAAGTTATTAAATATTTGGAATATCACCTCCTAAAAGCAGGTAAACAGCCTTCCTCGTCATACAATGTAGTTTAATTTTTTCAAGCTTCATCTTGTAGAATTTACATGGATTTGTAATGCAAAGTTGGCTTGTCATAATAGAAGTTATAGGACTTCTCTCACGTCAAGGCAGTATCTAGTCTGTTTACAAGAAGTCCTAAGATTCAGAACTATAACTTGCCATGCATTGCCCTTACCCAGAATTACAGAAGGACCACATAATTTTGGGGGGTGGATAACAGCCATCCTGACATACAGCTTTGTGCTATTTAATCTCCTTCTCTTTCCCTCTCCCAAGATCATTCTTCCCCTCAGTTGGGAATCTGAAAATCACCAAATTTCTGCTGGCAGCTAGCACCCTGGAAATAACCTTAAGTCTCCAGCATTACTTATTAGGGGAACCTGCTCTTCACATACATTAGTTTAGAACAGCTGTGGTTTTCAAGAACATAATCTAGAATATGTCAAATACCACTAATTTCAGAAACAAGAAGACACTCAGTTCAGTTCAGTCGCTCAGTTGTGTCCGACTCTTTGCAACCCCATGAATTGCAGCAAACCAAGCCTCCCTGTCCATTACCAACTCCCGGAGTTCACTCAAACTCATGTCCATTGAGTCAGTGGTGCTGTCCAGCCATCTCATCCTCTGTCGTCCCCTTCTCCTCCTGCCCCCAATCCCTCCCAGCATCAGAGTCTTTTTCCAATGAGTCAACTCTTCGCATGAGGTGGCCAAAGTATTGGAGTTTCAGCTTTAGCATCATTCCTTCCAAAGAACACCCAGGACCGATCTCCTTTAGAATGCACTGGTTGGATCTCCTTGCAGTCCAAGGGACTCTCAAGATTCTTTGCAACCAAAGATGGAGAAGCTCTATACAGTCAGCAAAATCAAGACCGGGAGCTGACTGTGGCTCAGATCATGAGCTCCTTATTGCCAAATTCAGACTTAAATTGAAGAAAGTAGGGAAAACCACTAGACAATTCAGGTATGACCTAAATCAAATCCCTTATGATTATACAGTGGAAATGAGAAATAGATTTAAGGGACTAGATCTGATAGACAGAGTGCCTGATGAACTATGCACGGAGGTTTGTGACATTGTACAGGAGACAGGGATCAAGACCATCCCCATGGAAAAGAAATGCAAAAAAGCAAAATCACTGTCTGGGAAGGCCTTACAAATAGCTGTGAAAAGGAGATACTAATATCTACTTATTTTAAAGAAGAATAGTGCTCAGTCCTATGATATGTAGCTTTCTGGAAATTAGGGAATGGATTAAATTATCTAGAATTTCACTTACTACACTGCTCTTAAAGGTACACATAGAAGAAAAGGTCTCCAAGATGAAAAAAAAAAAAAATAGTGTGGCAAAAGTGAGTTTTAAATATAATTAACTATCTGTCTTTTTTATAGGAATGGTATTTATGTTATGATACATTTACAAAAGAAAGGAGGTGATAAATGAATATACAGTTGACCCTCTATATCAGAGAGTTCTATATCATATTCAACAAGAATTGAAACTATTAGAGGAAACATTCCAGAAAGTTCCAAAAAGCAAAACTTGACTTTACCATGCCCTGTCAAATATTTACATAGCATTTACATGGTATTAGGTATTATAAGTAATCTAGAGATGATTTAAAGAACACAGGAGGATTACATAAGCTATAGGCAAATGTGCTGTGCTTAGTCGCTCAGTCATGTCTGACTCTTTGTGACCCCGTGGACTATCGACCACCAGGCCCCTCTGTCCATGGGGATTCTCCAGGCAAGAATACTGGAGTGGAATGCCATGCCCTTCTCCAGGGGATCTTCCCAACCCAGGGATCAAACCAAGGTCTCCCACATTGCAGGTGGATTCTTCACTGTCTGAGCCACCAGGGAAGCTCAATACTTGTATTATATAGTATATGCAATACTACACCATTTTCTAAGGGAATTAAGCATCCTTAGACTTTGGTATATGCAGGTGGCGGAGGCCCCAGAACCAATCCACCAAGGACGAAAGGATGACTGTATGTAGTCATGATATCACAAAGCATGAAAATCTATGACTAGAAATGGTCAAGTATATGAAGAGGGAAAACATAGATTAGTTTGACAGGATTGTAACTTGCTTTAGTTTGACTATAAGACCAGGAAAACAGTTCAAAAATTAGAAAATTTAATAAAGCTAAAGCAGGGAGTAAGAATTAAAAAAAAAAAGGTATCTTAAAATGGAAACAAACGGAACCTATGTGATGGAATTTGGACACAGGGTCTTTGGGAGGTAGTCAGGTTATAAGGGTAGAATCTTCATGAATGGAATTAGTATCTGTATAAAAGAAATTCCCTCCTTCCCAAAAAAAGAAATCCCAGAAAGATCACTCCTCTCTTCTACCAGATGAGGATTCCTCAAAGGAAGGACTGCAGCCTATGAATCAGGAAGAGAACCCTCAACAGACACTGAATCCGCCAGCACCTTGATCTTGGACTTCACAGACTCCAGATCACTGAGAAATAAATTTGTTTTGTGTGTGTGTGTGTGTGTGTGTGTGTGTATAAAACCACCCAGCCTGTAGTATTTTGTTATAACAGCCTGAACAGACCAAAACAAAGCTCATTTCTGCTTTTCCATATATGAGGAAATTTCCATAACAAAAATGTAAAAACATATGTTATGAGGTCTCCATGAACAGGTATTTGTCCAAATCTCTTTCCTTGCTATGGACTGTAAAAAGTGATCTTATCAGCCAAAGGGTCTAAGATTTCTGTTTATTTATTGTTCTAAACATAGATTAACAAACTGGCTTCTGGATAAGCAGTTCCAGTTCATACTCTCACCAGCAGCATGAGAACAGTCAACTATCCATATCCTCAACAGCACCGGGGATTATCATTTTTAATAACAAGGCATGCTGCCTTGCTCAACCAGGATTCACTAAGAGAATTAAGATCGAATGCCCTATGGATCCACTGTATGCGATAAATTAACTTCTCTTCAACGCATCTTAGAATAGTACTTGTTATGTACTACACTTGAGAGAAAATAGGCATTCAAATAATTTTCTGTGTTCTGTGGATCAGATTCAGAACCAGCATAAGAAAAGTTGCCTCTCCTTATTGTCCTAGCGGTAACAGATGGCTTTGATAACCAGTGTTTTCATTTCTTTTCAAAACAGGTTACCATTATAAGGTCTTATATTCTCTTTAATCCTATTTTTATTTGGGAGAAATAGAGTCATGGATATTATATTTTCTTTTAAACTTTTTCATTTAGTTCTCAGTTCAATTCAGTTGCTCAGTGGTGTCCAACTCTTTGCGACCCCATGGACTGTATCATACCACACTTCCCTGTCAATCACCAACTCCCGGAGCTTTCTTAAACTCATGTCCATCAAGTCGGTGATGCCATACAACCATCTTATCCTCTGTCATCCCCTTCTCCTCCTGCCTTCAATTTTTCCCAGCATCAGAGTCTTTTCCAATGAACCAGTTCTTCACATCAGGTGGCCAAAGTATTGGAACTTCAGCTTCAGCATCAGTCCTTCCAATGGATATTTGGGTTGATTTCTTTTAGGATTGACTGGTTGGATCCCCTTGCAGTCCAAGGGACTCTCAAGAGGCTTCTCCAATGCCACAGTTCAAAAGCATCAACTCTCCAGTGCTCAGCTTTCTTTATGGTCCAGCTCTCACATCCATACATGACTATTGAACTAGTCATATATGGACAAATCCATACATGGATTAGTTCTGATTTTATCAAAATATAATAATGTGGTATTCTTTATGGTCTAATACAATGGTAATCAATTCAGTTACTTATTTACTGTGCTGTGTTCAATTGTTCAGCCTTGTTGAACTCTTTACGATCCTATAGACTGTAGCCTGCCAGACTTCTCTGTTCATGGGATTCTCCAGGCAAAAATACTGGAGTGGGTTGCCATCTCCTCCAGGGGATCTTCCAGACCCAGGGATTGAACTGGCATCTCCCATGTCTCCTGCATTGGCAGGAGGATTCTAGACCATTGAGCCACCTGGGAAGCCCTCGTTATTTATTTACTAATCTATTTATTTTTACCACTATAAACCATTCAGTTATCTCAAAATAGATATTCTGAAGAACTCCAGCATAGGAACTATACAAAACATATAAAAGCAAAGCTGTTTTGCTTGAAGTTCTCCTACCTAGCTGGACCTCTTCACATCTTTTTCTCTCTCTCAGAGCTTATCACTCAGAACTCAATTCTAAATGTGTGCCAATGTATAATCTATCTTTGCAGATCTTCCACAGACCCTTAAAATATGCCTTTTCTTTTCTTTTCAAGTTCTCCATTTAATTTTAGTTTATTTCATCCATTACAAGTTACGAGTACATTATATCATGATTGGATCTGAAAATGTATTCAGCTTCTAACAACTCTTACCACCTATGCTTGACCAAAAGGAAAAATTATTTGGGATCTAAGGATAAAGGAATTTATTCATGTTGTGACTTATATTATCGATCTCTATGCCATTTTACCAAGTTTGTTTTTGGTCTGAATTTGACTCCTTTTATTTTATAAACTTTCAGTGACAGTAAAGCAGAGAGAAATGAATGGTTAAAACTGAG
The DNA here is from genome assembly GCA_006410935.1 of Redunca redunca. Classification (NCBI taxonomy): domain Eukaryota; kingdom Metazoa; phylum Chordata; class Mammalia; order Artiodactyla; family Bovidae; genus Redunca; species Redunca redunca. The sequence goes on from SJYQ01004045.1 coordinate 327,164, forward strand.
AAGAAATACAGTATTTGCTTAGAAAGAATGCAAAATGGAACAAAATAGGAAGCAGGAAGAATGGCAGAGAAGTATTAATGCAATATGATCAATCATCAGAGAAGTCCTTCTATGTGCTAAGAAGGGATCTCAATTATGTTTTAACTGGCTAGTACATAACTGTATCCCTCCATGTCAAAGAACATCTGGAGTTTAGTTGGAGGGCTCACTCATCAGCACTTACTCCAGTTCATAGTACATCACTATCGATTGCAATTTAATCTATTTATGACTTCCCCAGAAGCCATAAATTGATTTAACTTTAGGAACTCTTTTCTGCATCCTAAAACACAATCTCTCATCTTAGGTTGTTCCACTTGAACCAGTCTCTGGTGTGAGGGTACAAGAGAGGCCTATAGGCACCAGTAAATCAATTATATAAGTCTTCCTGCTAACCCCATAGCCACTTATGAAACTATTTCAATGAAAGCAAAATATTTTCTAACATGGCTAGCAATGTAACAGAAATAAACCTATGTGTCAAAGATCAATTGATTTTCAACAAGGGTGACCAAGATGATTCAATGGGAAAAATCATCTTTGTAAGAAATAGAGCTAGGACAACCAGGTCTCCACACACAAAAAAGACATATTTGGACTCCTATTTTAAAACATATACAGAACTAACTCAAATGGATCAAGTAATTAAATGTAAGAGCTAAAACTAGAAAACTCTTAAAAGAAAACACAGGGATAAATCTGGTAGACCTCAGTTCTCTAACATGGCACCAGAACTATAAGTGACAAAAGAAAAATAATTGATAAATGGGACTCCTTCCAAGGGCACCACCAAAAAAGTGAAAAGAGGGATTTCCCCGGTGGTCCAGAGGTGAGCCTCCGTGTATCCAGTGCAGGGGAGAAGAGGTTCTATCCCTTGTTGGGGATCGAAGGCTGGGGAAATAAGATCCTGCATACCATGGAGTGTAGCGAGAAAGAAAAAAAAAAAGTGAAATGACAGTTCACAGAATGAGAGAAAATATTTGCCAATCATACATCTGATAGGGGACTTAAGTTAGAATATACAAGAAACATTTATAACTCAGTGTCCTGGCAGCTCAGATGGTAAAGAATCTGCCCACAAATGCAGGAGACTCCAGTTAACCTGGGTCAGGAAGATCCCCTAGAGAAGGAAATAGCAACCCACTCCAGGATTCTTGCCTGGAGAATCCCATGGGCAAAGGAGCCTGGCAGGTTACAGTCCATGGGTTCACAAAGAGTCATACATGACTGAGTGGCTAACACACACACTAAATGACAACACAATTTTTTTTTAATTTGCAAATAATCGGAATAGACATTTCTATAAGGAAGATGTAGAAATGGCTAATAAGCACATTAAAAAGATGCTCAACTTTATTAGTCATTAGGAAAATGCAAATTAGTAACATAAGATAGTATTTCATTCTTATGACCAACCTAGATAGTATATTGAAAAGCAGAGATATTACTTTGCCGACTAAGGTCCATCTAGTCAAGGCTATGGTTTTCCAGTGGTCATGTATGGATGTGAGAGTTGGACTGTGAAGAAAGCTGAGCACCGAAGAATCAAAGAATTGATGCTTTTGAACTGTGGTGTTGGAGAAGACTCTTAAGAGTCCCTTGGACTGCAAGGAAATCCACCCAGTCCATCCTAAAGGAGATCAGTCTTGGGTGTTCATTGGAAGGACTGATGCTGAAGCTGAAACTCCAATACTTTGGCCACCTCATGCAAAGAATTGACTCANTCATGCAAAGAGTTGACTCATTGGAAAAGACTCTGATGCTGGGAGGGATTAGAGGCAGGAGGAGAAGGGGACGACAGAGGATGAGATGGCTGGATGGCATCACTGACTCGATGGACGTGAGTCTTAGTGAACCCCGGGAGTTGGTGATGGACAGGGAGGCCTGGCGTGCTGCAATTCATGGGGTCCAAAGAGTCAGACACAATTGAGCGACTGAACTGAACTGAACTGAAGATACAATTTCATTCACACTATGATGGCAATAGCCAAAAAAGATGGATAATTATTGCCAAGGATGTGGAGAAAATGGAAACCTCATGGGAATGTAAAACAGTGTTGACACCTTGGACCACAGTCTGGGTGTCCCCCAAAACAACAGAGGTGCCATTTTGACCCAGCAATCCCACTCCTAGTTATAAACACTAACCATATGTCCACACGGTAACTTGTGTAAGAATGTTCACAGCAGCATTACCCATGACAGTCAAAAAGTGAAAACAACACAAGTGTCCATCAACAAATAAATGGATAAACAAAATGCTGCATATCCATATAATGGAATATTATTTTGCCACAGAAAAGGAAGTACTGATACACACTATTACATGGAAGCTTGAAAACACTATGCTAAGTGAAACACACCAGTCACAAAAGATTACATATTATCTGATTCCATTTGTATGAAAAATTCAGGATAAGAAAGTTTATAAAGACAGAGGACGTGTTTGCTTAAGCCTAAAAAAAGGATGGGGAGATTCTGAGATAGTAGCTAAATAGTACAGGTTTCCCTTTGAGATAATGACAATATTCTAAAACTCACTGTGGTTATGGTGTACGTCTGTTTCAATATACTAAAACCCATGAAACTGTACACTTTAAATAGGTTAGTTGTGTGATATGTGAATTGTATGTCAATAAAGCTGTTAAAAAATAAAAGTATTTTAAAGGTCAGGTAGCCTTTATCTGTTCATTTCTACTGAGCTTTTGAGTTAGACAAAAATCAGGTTCCATCAGAGATATTGTAAAGGGAAAGATCACAAAGGGAGACATATATAAAAATTTAATACTTAAAAGATATCTTGGTCAATAAGTAGGCTCAAGAGTCTAGGTGGATAGTTGAAAACTTCTTTGAAGAGAAAATAATTAATTGCTTCAAGGCTTTGAAAAAGTAGAATAACTTGACCATATTAGAAGCTGGGTGGGGGGGGCGGTGTAAGCTTTTAAGCAAACAAAAATTTATATCTTCTTCTCCTGGGGCCCAGACTATTAGTAGTTTTATGAGTGATTATCAATCAAACTGCTGCTGCTAATGTAAGAATTTACCTTGGAGTCTGAAAGAGTCCTGTAAGGAAGAGAAATGTAAAACTNAGAAAAAAAAAAAAAAAAGAGGTTGGGGGGGGTTTGGTCTGAGCAGAGGCTGACTCAAAACTAATGATATATGAAGAAAGAGTTTTATTATGATAGAAGTAATTTAAGTAACTAAAGTAACAAAAAATAGGATGACTGTGTCGCTGATGGCAGAAGCAGTAATTATGGATTGTTCTGTGAGGAAAAGGAGCTTTTACTTTTTCTTGTTAAAGCTTATTCTTGATTTTGCCCTTTATTTTTATCTTTTCAATGATTTTAGCTCATTCGGAGGTTTTCAAACCTTCTCTCTCTTCAGGTTCTTCACTCTCAGCATTCAAATATTGTGAAGTGAGGTATTTGCTAATTCTGAAATAACATCAAAGACAATGAAGAAAACCTCTCTTTTGGTCCAAGTCATCCTTTGGTTCTCCTGCACTGACAGCCCAATTTCCTAACCCCTATCTCTACTTCCTTATATCTTTTCATCCCCTAAAATTGTTCTGAAATACTTTGGCAGATGTCAACAGCAATCTCCAACACTCTAATCCCAACCGTTCTTTTCAGACTTCAACTTTGATGAGCTTTCAGTGGCATTTGAAACTCTTGGTCACTCCATTTTTGGCATCAGTGGTACCCATCTCAGTTATTTCCCTTAAGCCACACAATGAAGATGGGGAGGGCAAACAGGGAATGTACTTGAAAGCTATATCAGAGTTAAGATTGAGAAGGAACATGGTTTTTGGTTATTTAGGGGAAAAAGAATAGGGAATACAGAAGTGAGAGAGAATTTTTTGTTGCAGTAGTTCAGACAGACACTAAGTTGTGTCCAACTCTTTGCAAACCCATGGACTGTGGTACTTCAGGCTCCTCTGTCATCCACCATTTCCTCAAGTTTGCTCAAATTCATGTCCACTGAGTCAGTGATGCTATCTAACCATCTCATCATCTTGCCCACTTCTCCTTTTGCTTTCATTCTTTCCCATCATAAAGTCTTTTCCAAAATGAGTCAGCTCTTTGCATCAGGTAGCCAAAGTACTGGAACTTTAGCTTCAGGATCAGCTCTTCCAACGAATATTTAGGGTTGATTTCCTTTAAGATTGATTGGTTTGATCTCCCTGCAGTCCAAAGAATTTTCAAGAGTCTTCTCCAGAACCACCATTTGAAAGTATCAATTCTTCAGTGTTCAGCCTTCTTTATAGACCACCTCTCACATCCATTGGGCTTCCCTCACAGCTCAGGATCCAATACTTTGGCTAGGTGATGAGAACAGCCAACTCACTGGAAAAGACCCTGATGCTGAGAAAGATTGATAGCAGGAGGAGAAGCGGGCAACAGCGGATGAGATGGTTGGATGGTCTCATCGACTCAATGGACTTGAATTTGAGCAAACTCTAGGAGACAGTGAAGGACAGGGAAACCCAGCATGCTGCAGTCCATGGGGTAGCAAAGAGTCAGACACAACTAAGCACTGGAAAACAACTCTGCATAGAAGTTAAATAAGCAGGGTGACAATATAAAGCCTTGTACTCCTTTTCCAATTTTGACCCAGTCCGTTGTCCCATGTCCAATTCTAACTGTTGCTTCTAGACCTGCATACAGGTTTTTCAGGATACAGAAGAGAATCACACCATCTATTACTGCAGAAAGGTCAAGTAAGAAAAGGAGGGGAGGGGATGTTTAATGGGGGAAAACACGTTCATGAGTATATTATTATTTACATTATTATCAGTTCTATTACTAATCTACCACCTTTTTTTCTTACCACTAAAGAGAAGTATCTTCTCTGTACAATAAAAATTTAAAAATATAAATAAAAAGACACTAAAAGCACTCATAAATCCAACCTCCTTTACTTTAATACCTTAAAGTTTTTTTTTTATTTTTTTTACTACTTCAGTATTTATATACACATATTCATTTCCATAATGTCACTTGTATACAGAAATATGCATTAATGTGTTTAGTCACTCAGTCATGTCTGACTCTGCGACCCCATGGACTGTAGCCCACCAGGCTCTTCTGTCCATGGGGATTCTACGGGCAAGAATACTGGAGTGGATTGTCATTCCCCTCTCCAGGGGATCTTCCTAATCCAGCGATCGAACCAGTGTCTCTTGTGACTAACCTGGGATCCCTACCACTAACGCCACCATAATGTCAGTTTTGTACACAAATACGCTTTAATACATATATACAAATTTTTTAACTTATAGTTTTGTATCCTTTTCTACATGCAACATGATCAACATTACCCCTGTCAGTACATATTCATTTACCATAGTAGTTCCCCAGCATGGCTGCTTTTAAAAGTTAGGAATCAACAGACTCCATCCCAGATCCTTGAATCAGACCCAAGTATAGAGCTGTACTTTCATAAAGTTTCATAATTTTGTGCTATGCACACACAGGTTTGGTAACCAATAATTTACAATATTGTCCCAGAAACTGGACTGAAAATTAAGAATAAATTCTTTAGTTTTCAATTTATTTAAGGAAGCAAAGGGTTGAGCAATTTCATATGCAGAGAAAAAGGAAATAGCAAAAAGAAAAGCTGACAGGAGAGACATCAATAGACAGATTTACTATTTTGAGGAAGAAAAGAGAAAGGGTTCAACATGTAGATTCATGACATCAACTTCCACTACTAACTTTTCAAAGTATGTGGGAAGGATGAAGATAGCTAAAGAGATCTTTTTAGCTAAATGATTTGGATGCTGCAATTTTCCTTTCTGCTGTCTTCTATTTTCCTTGAAAAGTAAAAGCAAGTATTATACTAATGGGAAATGAGAAGGCAGTGAAATGAAGGATTTTGCAAGGAGTGGTGAATCTGAAGTATTATAGCTACTGTGTAGGATGTAAGAAAGAGCTGACTGGGCATGTGCAAGGGATTGCTGTAGAGTGTTAATGGCCTTGAAACAAAAAAGTAGCAGTTCATATGGCTGTGTGATTTTCCTCATGGTGGCTAGAAGCTGTGCAGGAGCAGAGAAATTAGACAGTTTGATGTGAGCAACACTGCAGATTTATAAGGTGAGTGCAGTAGAAGGTCAAGGTTCAAGGGAGAGAAAACATCCAGGAAGAGATTGGTTGGAGAGCTTTCAAAAGGGATCTAAAATAGACATCAATGACATAGACATGTCAGAAAGTATCATGGATTTAGATGTCATATTCAGTCTGGAATCATTGGTATCATGGAGTCTAAAACAGGGAAATGCTGCTACAGCAATCTTTGTACCATGTACACAATAAATTTTCATAATGCTTTACAACATTTCCCCTGTCCCTCATCAGCATCCTCATCTACTACCAAAAAAAATATTTTTTTAATCTTGATTGCTACCTTATATCTTTCCTAAGCACATCAAGACCTCTCAAAGACAGAGTCACCCTGGCAGATTCCTAAATACACAACTGAGAGATAAATGTTTACTGTTTTTACACACTGAGCTGGGAATAGTATGTTACACAGCGTTACAAATGCTATGCTAACTTTGTGCAAGTAAGAGTCAGGACTACCCCTCTGAACTTCCCACAAATAGCCTAAACCGGTACCTCTTATTACCTGAATCTATTACTATTAACCTGTTTTCACTTATTATATGTGTCTGTATTGATATCCATATTTTTGACTACAAGGTATCTGAAGGTAAAGATCAAATATTCTTCATCCTTGTATGCCAATACATGTTATATACATGTGTAGTACTCCTATATAAGTACTCAGCTAGTTTTTCCTGGAAGAATAAATTTTCAAGCTTTTACACCAAATCAAGATCACAAGATTAACTGGCAACTGGAAACTTAG
>SJYQ01004045.1:334314-353161 GCA_006410935.1 Redunca redunca
TCAATCACTGGTTGGGGAATTCAGTTCAGTTCAGTTCAGTTCAGTCGGTCAGTCGTGTCCAACTCTTTGCAACCCCATGAATCGCAGCACGCCAGGCCTCCCTGTCCATCACCATCTCCCGGAGTTCACTCAGACTCACGTCCATCGTGTCCGTGATGCCATCCAGCCATCTCATCTTGGGTCGTCCCCTTCTCCTCCTGCCCCCAATCCCTCCCAGCATCAGAGTCTTAAGATCGTGCAAACCTCACAGCACAGCCACCCAAAAAAGAAGTATATGTGTGTATATATATATATATACACATATATATGTATATATATGTGTATATATATATGTGTGTGTGTGTGCATTATAATAATATATAAATTATATGAAATTAATCTCAGTTCAGTTCAGTTCAGTCACTCAGTTGTGTCCGACTCTTTGCAACCCCATGGACTGCAGTACACCAGGCTTCGCTGTCCATCACCAACTGCCAAAGCTTACTTAAACTCATGTCCATTGAGTCGGTGATGCCATACAACCATCTCATCCTCTGTCATCCCCTTCTCCCACCTTCAATCATTCCCAGCATCAGGGTCTTTTCTAATGTATATAATTAAATATCACCAATAAAAAAGTGATCTTCCAAAATGTTCAACAGATTATTAATCTAAAGATTCACAAAATGAATAATCATCCATATATAAACAAAAATATCATCTAAAATAGACCTCTACATGTTATTTCTACATTTATAAGACATAGAAGTCATAATTCATTAGACTATGCTCCTTCTTTTCTGAAATCCAAAATCCAAGAAAATTGAATCACTTTTAAATGAACCAATGTGTTTATTAGCTCTGTGGGGTGTAAGAAAACTTCAATTGCTACTCTATGTCATGCTGATACAGGCATAAACTCTCAGGTTAAACTTCTCTCTTTGTAGTACAAGTTTCAATTTGGATTTTAAAAAGCTTGAGGCCATCAATTTTCACATCTTTCTCCACTCCCATTTCAGAAATCTGAGACCCAATTTCAGGAAAATACTGACAAGTTCTATGGAGGTTTAACATGTTCAAGAATAAATCTGACTGCCATTAAGGCAATTCCACAATAAAATAAAGAATATTTAAGTCATTTACTATTGTCAGGTTTTCTGGCTCTGACATAATAGCTATTTATCTAAATTCAAACAAAGGAATAATCATGCTTTTCTTAACTACTGCACTGATCAGATTCAAAAACTCTAAAATTTAAAACAAACTCATTAAAATGTTTCTGTCCCTTTTAACCACCCCTAACAGAGAGCTGCAAGGAGCCCTCTCATCCTAAATCACTCTCCCCCATGGGGCACTGGGGGACTAGGCCATATCACTTTTTGAACACACAAAGCCCCTTCCATTCTCTCTTGACAACTGACCATCTACCCACTATACAAACCCTTTAAATCTATACTTTGAAGACAAGAACCATCTACCTTTTCTGTGGCTGTCCCAGTGTCCACTAAGTGCTGGGAGGAGATCTTGACTACCATAGGGACTGCTATGCTACTTAACACTATGTAGAGTCAAGCTCTTTGATAACAGGCAGCCACTAGACACCAATCCAGGTCACAGCAACATCCCTTCAGTGCATACTTGCTCTCTAAATTCCTCTTATTAAGGTTCCCAGAGAAACGCATGAACTAGATCTCAGACGAAGCACTATCAATCAAATACGACAATAAAAGTTAACACAGAAATAGAAACCAAAAAGTAATAAGGTAAGATATACCTCCAGCTTTAGTACTGGATCAAACACACAGCACAAAATCAATAGTGTGCATTCAACAAACAGTTACCAGAATTACTCATAATTTTATAGTTAGATGTAATATACATTTTTAAACTACAATCATGCTATGGTTCATCATAAAGTATGTAACCATTTACTAATTATTCATCATCTTTGTTACCGTTACTTATCATAACAGAATGAATATCTCTTAAGAGTAGCATAATCAGGAGTCATATTTTTAAATGATGACCTTATTTTCAAAAAAAGGTTAAAATATCTATGATTTTTTTTGCCTTTCTTTTCCTACACTAGACATTACAATCACTGTTTGTAAGCATGATTAATTCCCACTAAAATAACTGATTACACTCAAAAAGTCTGGTTTTCCTTCAATATCTATCTCAATAGATTATACATACGACTTCTCTTTCAAGTTGAGCCACTTCTTTTAATTTTCCTGTCTCATGACTCAAAGGTAAAGAATGAACACCATTTTATTACTTATATATCTATTATATCACTCACACACATATGTGTATATATGTACATATATAATGTTACATACACACAGTAAACACTGAGGCCTTATAGTTTACATACAAAATTATCTCAAAAATATAAATCACCTTCTAGAGACATAAACTGACTTCAGGTGTATATCATGGCAGTTGCATGTAGTTTAAGGGTATGAAATTGGGATGCTACTGGTAAGCAGATCAGTAATAGAATAAATATGTGTAGGTATACTTGTAGCTAAAACTTTCAATTCTCATTTACTAGATATGTGACTTTTGGCAGGTTAAATAACTTCTTGAATTTCAATTTCCATATCTATAAAATATAGAAACAACTCTCTGATGAGGGTCATTTTCTAGCACTGCAGAGAGAATCTGCAAATGGAATTCACTTTCCTTAGAGCTCATGGTCTCGACCTTCCTCCAGCTCAGCGCTTGGAGGACAGAGGACGGAATGCCTTGAATGCAATCACATTTCTGGTACAGGCTACCAAGTGTGAGTTACTGAGTCTAAGTCTCAATTTGCTCATCTGGAAATGAGGATAGTAATAGAATCCATCTTGTCAAGCTATTGGGAAGACTTACTGAAATAGTCTCTTTCAAACACTTATTGCATAGTCAATTGTTCATCATATTTTAGATATTATAGATATAATTCTATAGATATTAGAGAGATATGATACTGTAGATACTAGAGAGATATAATACTGTAGATATTAGAGAGATATAATACTGTAGATGTCAATTTCTTCCTTGAAATGCTCCCTTCTAGGACACTTTTCCAAACTCAGGAAAGGAGTACATCAAGGCTAGATATTGTCACCCTGATTATTCAACTTACACAGAGTACATCGTGCAAAATGCCAGGCTGGATGAAACTCAAGATGGAATCACGATTGCCAGGAGAAATGTCAACAACCTCTGATGTGCAGATGACATCGCTCTAATGGCAAAAAGTGAAGAAGAACTAAAGAGCCTCTTGATGAGGGTGAAAGAGGAGAGTGAAAAAGCTGACTTAAATCTCAACATTCAAAAAACGAAGATCATAGCATCCAGTCCCATCACTTCATGGGAATAGCTAGGGAAAAAGTAGAAGCAGTGATAGATTTTATTTTCTTGGGATCCAAAATCACTGTACTGACTGCACCCATGAAATTAAAAGATGCTTGGTCCTTGAAATGAAAGCTATGACAAACCTAGACAGAATATTAAAAAACAGAGAAATTACTTTGCTGACAAGGGTCTGGATAGTCAAAGCTATAGTTATTACAATAGTCATGTACAGACGTGAGAGGCAAACCGTAAAGAGGGCTGAGCACTGAAGAATTGATGCCTTCAAATAGCAGTGCTGAAGAAGACTCTTGAGAGTCCTTTGAACAGCAAGGAGATCAAACCAGTCAATCCTAAAGGAAATCAACCCTGATTATTCATTGGAAGGACTGATGCTGAAGCTCCAATACTTTGGTCACCTGATGTGAAAAGCCAATTCATTGGAAAAGACCCTGATGTTGGGAAAGATTGAGGACAAGAGGAAAAAGGGGCGACAGAGGATGAGATGGTTGGATAGCATCACTGACTCAATGAACATGAGTTTAAGCAAACTCCGGGAGAGAGTGAAGGACAAGAAAGTCTGGCATGAGGCAGTCCATGGGGTCGCAAAGAGTCAAAAATGACTTAGTGACTGAAATACAGTAAAACCCACTTTTCTAATGTATTTCTTCTTTCATGCCTTCACCACCTCTTCTTTCTCATCTCTCACCCCCTGAAATGTGGGATTTTCAATAGTTTTATCTTTAACCCTCCACCAATATTGTTCTAGTGACTTTGTAAACAAAATTCTGAATCATTTGGTGAAGAAATGAATCCAAATTCCATACAAAGGAATATTTTATCTAGAGAAACTTAAGAGTAGGCTTTCTTAAGTACAATCTACTTATTCCAAAAAAAAAAAAAACTTGCCATGCTTCCGTTTTGGAACAATATCACCATCAGTGAGCCTAGCAAGAGTCCACACCTTCAAAATATAATCCAGCAAAGATATGTTTTGACAAATTAGAAAAAAAAAAGTTCATATTTTCTATTGAAGTTAAAAATGCTGGACAAAAGCTAAAAATGAGTTAGTGAAGAAATATTTATTATAAATATACTAGATGCCAGGCACCACACTAAGAGCTATCATTTTTACACAATTTCATCTGCACTTACTTGCTTTTCGGCACTGTACATAGCAGGCTCTCCCTATATGGCTGATATTGAAGGCATAAACCAATATAAAGTCTGAAAAAGTGAAAGTGAAAGTCTCACAGTCATGTCCGACTCCCGGCAATCCCTTGAACTACAGACTGCCTGGCTCCTCTGTCCATGGAATTCTCCAGGAAAGAGTACTGGAGCGGGTTGCCATTTCCTTCTCCACAGGATCTTCCTGACCCAGGGATGGAAACCAGTCTCCTGCATTGCAGGCAAATTCTTTACCAACTGAGCCACGAGGGGAGCCCTAGTGCAAGTATAAATGAGGATAATCAATTTGTTTGCAACAATGGATCTTATTTTCTGTATGCCTAACATGACCATGTTTTTTTTCAACAAGCCTCTGAGAGTGAATGAATCTTGATCTTCATTGAGAAAATATTAACACTTCTACAAGTGTAATTACCTTCTGGATAATGATGGTATATTTATAGGAGATTTTAGTTTGTGATTACCTCACCCTGTGGAGAGAAGGAAAAAAAGGAACAAATAGGGACCATTTTCTATAGCAAGCTTTCCTTTAAAAAGGAAATGAAAGTTGTAGTGAATAGATTTACCTTTACTTTGATTTTAACATGAACAATTAATCTGAGATATTTTTCTGAGATACTTTTATGCTAGTTAGCATGACCTAGCCGTTAAAAAAAGAAAGGTCATAATTGCCAAGAGAGATAAAGCAATATAATACTTAAGGTTATATTACCACTCAACGAGTAGCTCTTAGGACAAAGTAAACCAGCAGAAGATAAAACGCCTCTTCTAACTTAGTAAACCTTAGAGAAAAAGGATCAGCTATGTTGAATGATTGACAGGAGACACAGGCTGATGACAGAAGAGAGCTGCAGCAACTGGTATCAACTCTGTCCCGGGCTCCACTCATCTGGGTTTTCTCAAGCAGGAAACTCATAGCCCAAAACACAGCCCAAACCTCAGCATTTGCCTGGAACAGGACAACCTGATGTCTTAAAACTAGAAAACGCAGTTATTTCTGTTTAACCTCAAACCAATTCTGCAGTAGAGTTTGCAAATCTAGCTAACACATGTACTATTTTTTTTCTTTTAATTTATGCTTGCTTTTCTACTTTTACAACTTCATTCTTCATATGCTTAATGTCTAGAAAAGTACTGCCCATCAGACAGAATTATACTGAATAAATGAGATAGCAACCTACTACATGATGATACTGAGACACTAGGAAACACAATTTATAAGGACTGAGAAGCTTTGTAACGAGATGTTAAAAAAGTTCAGAAGGCAGAACCTACTTTTATTCTCAGATTTTAGTTTGGTTTGATAGTTTGGTTACTTTTTCCATTGGGAGAAAAGTAAACCATATTCAGAACCAATATACCAAGTTATTAAATTCTTTCAGAAACTTTCTTTATATGTTCACTGTAATAGTTCAATTAAAATGTACTTTTGGGGGGCTAAACTTTATAAAGAATCCCTATTAAAGGCAAGCCTTGAATACAAGTTAAATACAAACTATAAATTTAATTTAAGATTTTAAACCTATTCTAACTTAAAGAAAGGTTAAAGCAATCTACTTTTAATTAAATATATCTATGGCAACTTAATTCCAAATCTTAAGGTTCTGCAACCCAATTTCTCATGATAAGAATATTACTAAAACTCATCTGCATTGAATGACAATCTTCCATTCCTCTCAGCTCTCTGAATCCATTATCTCTCTCATGGGAATGAATGCTTTGCTATGACTGATGATGAATAAGATATATAGGACAAATGATGCACTTTTTCATTTAAAAGACTAAAAAGGAAATTCACTTTAGTCTCCTTTCGGCCTAGTTTCATTAAAATCTAAATACAGCTATTCTAAGGGATTTTTTTCCTAGCTCAGTTCAGTTTGACAAAAAAGCCCTCATGTATCATTTAAATCAATTACAGATTCTCTATAAATATACCTCAGAAGTTTCATTTNNNNGGCCACAATACTTAGAAGAACATCAGATCCACAGTTTAATTACTACATGAGCTTAGGCAATCACAGTCAGTTAAGAGAAGACCATCCATTTCCCTTGCTAGATGAGAATTACTGCCCTTCTTTACCTAAATTTCCATGACTTAACACAGTGTCTGTCACATAGAAAGTGTTCAATAAATACTGCTACCTAAGCTGGAGGGTTGAAAGAGAAGGGAAGCAGGATGGCTGAAAGAGAAGTAAGTTCTTGAATTTAAACTGCAGATTTTCACGTGCTCTGCCAACATCAAGGCCTCTAACAGATTTTGGAAGCGAACCTACTTTCTAAAAAAATCACCATATGCTGATGCACAACAGTATATTTAGTGAATTTGTACATTATTTGGGAAATATTACAGCTTTAACAGAGTAAACACCTTACTTTAAGACTATATTCTATTACTCAGGGAGGAATAAAAGAAAAACTTTTACTAGAGTTTAGACGCATTGGTAATCACACATATTGTTTTATGATATTTTAGCAACCTCTGATAAATTGCAACAAAGTTAATTTCTTGCTTTAAATAAAGTTCCATCTTCTTTCCCCTAAAAACTCAGACCCTTCTGTAAATCTGAAACTCTTCCACTTCTTAATATTAGGTACTAGCCTTGCTCAGAATTAATAGGATCAAAAATATATCCAAGGAAAATGACTGGAGGGAGAAAATAAAGAAAAGAGGGAAGGAGGGAGGGAAGGAAAAAATGAAGGGGAGGGAGCAAGGAAAGAAGAAACACTGTGCCAAAAATGTTTTCTTCTTTGAATAAAAATGTATATAATACACTGATGTGCAATGTAAGGAAGTTTGGCGTCACTCAGAAGAAAATGGAGTGAAAAAAAAAATGCCTCTAGTGATTTGGGTACCTCTAAATCACATGAAGAGAAACCTGATAGCTGTTCCGGTTATTCCTCGTTTCTCTGCTAGTTCCACCTTAAAATCCTTCTGAGTTTCTCAGACCTGCTCTTTGAGACCCTGGAGGTTGACTTCAGTAGACAGCAATCCCAGGACTCCCCTGCCCTTCAGCTTTAGGCTGGTACTGGCCAACGGCAGATGCTGGTATAAGAGAAATCGTGAGATATTTAGCATCCACGTCCATCCCTGCCTTTTTCTAGCCACAGAATCTGAACCTGGGCACCGCTTTAAAAGCTTCAGCTCTACCTATCTACAGCAACCATTCCCTCCTCTCCCACACCTACGCACAAAGGTAGAAGTAAGAGCTTCTAATCCTGATTGTTCCCTTAACTCTCATCAGCCTTCCATAAAGAGGCCTTCTTAAAACTATCTTCAGTGAGACCCCTGAGTGTGCATCTGTTTCCTGTTGCTCCCTGACTAACACAAAGGTAAAAGTCTTGTAACTCTCAGGAAAAACTCTTCAACAGAATCAAGTCTGCAAATCACTACCGCCTAATGATGACACTCATATTAACTGGAGCTAAGCACACTGAGCAATCAACTGACAGTAAAAATAAAGAAAGTAAGTTAGAACTGCTGGGGTTAAAAGCAAACAAGCAAACAAATTCCTATAAAGTACTCAGAATTGTCAATCTGCACATGGTTCATTCACCTTCAGTCCTGATGGAGCTCTCTTCTCACTTACTTTCCACTTAAGGGGATGAACATTTTCATCCATAAAGCAATACATCAGCCTGGCCTGTTTCATCAATTGACAAGTATATCATAAACATTTATCACTATAAAGATATAATTCACTTACATTTTAATGACCAATTTTTTATTTAAAATGGTTACTCAAATAAGAATAGTCTTTTTAGAAAATCTTCCAAAATTGTCATTATTATTTTTACAAAAACATTGTAAGCACCAAGTATTTAGTGATGCTTCTATAGGTTAATTTAAAAAGTTAAAAACTAATGAACAGTTCTTACACCATAGTAAATGTTGTTCATTGCAGAGTCAACTAGAAAACTAGGACTGTTCACAGTTCAATGACATGACCCTGGACCATTAGTCCATCCAGGCTGCCATAACAAAATATCACCAACTGGATGGTTTAAACAACAGACATCTACTTCTCACAGTTTTGGAGGCTTGGAAGTCCAGGATCAAGGTGCCAGAAGATCTGATTCCCGGTGAGGACCCTCTTCTTGGCTTGCAGACTGTCATTGTGTCCTCATGTGATAGCATGATCTCTCTTTCTCTTTTTTAAGGATATTAATCCCATCACAGGGTTTTCATGACCTCTTCTAAGCCTAATTATTTTCTGAAGACTTCAGCTCTAAATACCATCACATGGGGTAGAGAGGTGGGTAGCACTTCAACATATCCATTGCAGGTGGGGGTAGGACATAAACAGTCTTTACCAGCCACAAAAAGGAAACGCTTTCCAGTATCATGTGTAAATTGAGCCTTACTTTTTTCTTCTACAGAAAACCTTTATTCATGTACAAAACTCTTCTAAGGTCCCATTTTGCCATTTTCCTTCCAGAAAACTCCTCCCAAGAAATTTATTCATGGGACTTCTCTTTCCACTCTCCTCTTAGTTGCTCTCTATGGCTGTTCCACATTTTGTTCTTTACTTTTTCCACTTTACTCTCTCCTGAGATTAAGCAACTGATTGGCATGCCACGTATTCGTCTTACTTGGCTGGCATCTCTACGTGACCTCCTTAGGAAGAATGCTTTGGATGCATTCAAAAAGAATGCATTACCATGCTCCTGCATTCCTAAATATCTGAAAATATATGTCTAGACATCTGACTGAGAAATTGGACAGGGAGTAGGAATCAAACTCCTTTCACCCAATAAATCTGAAATAATTATTTCATTGTTCTCTACCCTCCCCTGTAACTGATGAGCCTGCCTGATTCTTTTCAGGAAGAATGTGTTCTTCTTTCCTTTCAAAAGATTCTCTTCAAAAAAATGGGGTTGCTGCTTTGGGTGCACCGTACCTATTACAGGCAAGAAAAAGACAGTATGGTTGTGACTACCCCCAACAAGAGCGAGCGGGAAAGCTGAAATGGAAAGATAAGTGATACTATAGCAACCACTAGCTTATAAATGATAAAAGTCCTCAAAATAGAGAAGTGATAGTGTGATAGTGAAAGAGAAGTGATAGTGATACATCATCCACATTAAACTCTACCCCAAGAAACTCATTCACAAGGTGTGTTATTCACCCTGAAATTTTATTTTACCAACACCCCCTGCAAACTACTCGACTTTAAGTGACACATGTACCACACACTGGAAGGGAAAATATCATGATGAAGAAGGAACTGTTCTTCAACAGAGGGAACATCAAAAAGGCTGTTTAAATTAAAACATAACTAATTTGTTACAATGCACGTCAAGAATATAACAATATCTCTCATTGCTGAGCTTTTGAGAATTCTGAGTAATTTAAATTTTATACTACATACTTCTCTATCATAAAAAGCCACAAAAATTCACAAAGTTGTTAAAATTACCTCCAAAACAAATTACTCAAAATACTTTAACAGATGCAGGGCCACTGAGCTAAACCATTACAGTGATGCTTTAGAATATGTAAGTCACAATGTGAAGGGTATTTTGTTGACTTGCGTAACTCAGTAGGCCTAACAGAAGGAAAATACTATTCCAGTGATGGGGACCCAGAATGAAAATCACAATCCTTATTTCAGGAAGAGGGACTTAGTACACGGAATTGGTTACATAGTTCAGTTCAGTTCCATTCAGTCACTCAGTCGTATCCGACTCTTTGCAACCCTACGGACTGCAACACGCCAGGACTCAAATACAAACTCAAAATAAGGTCCACTGAGTCTGTGATGCCATCCAACCATCTCATCCTCTGTCATCCAGTTCTCCTCCCACCTTCAATCTTTCCCATCATCAGGGTATTTTTAAATGAGTCAGGTCTTCACATCAGGTGACCAAAGTATTAGAGTTTCAGCTTCAACATTACTCTTCCCAAAGAATATTCATGATTGATTTCCTTTAGGATGGACTGGTTGGATCTCCTTGCTGTCCAAGGGACTCTCGAGAGTCTTCTCCAACTCCATAGTTCAAAAGCATCAATTCTTCAGCCCTCAGCTTCCTTTATAGTCCAACTCTCACATTCATACATGGCTACTGGAAAAATCTAAAAAAAAACAAAAAAGCTATCTTTGGCTAGATGGACTTTTGTTGGCAAAGTAATGGCTCTCCTTTTTAATAAGCTCTCCAGATTAGTTATAACATTTCTTCCAAGGAGTATGCATCTTTTAATTTTCTGGCTGTAATCACCATCTTCAGTGATTTTGGAGCCAAAAAAAAAAAAGTCTGTCACTGTTTCCCCATCTATTTGCCATAAAGTGATGGGACCAGATGCCATGATTTTAGTTTTCTGAATGTTGAGCTTTAAGCCAACTTTTCCACTCTCCTCTTTCACTTTCATCAAGAGGCTCTTCAGTTTCTCTTCACTTTCTGCCATAAGGGTGGTGTCATCTGTATATCAGAGGTTATTGATATTTCTCCCGGCAATCTTGATTCTAGCTTTTGCTTCACTTAGTGTGGCATTTCTCATGATATACTCTGCATATAAGTTAAATAAGCAGGGTAACAATATACAGCCTTGACATACTCCTTTCCATATTTGGATCCATGTCCAACTCTAAGTGTTGCTTCTTGACCTGCATTCAGATTTCTCAGGAGGCAGGTCAGGTATTCTGATATTCTCATCTCTTTCAGAATTTTCTACAGTTTGTTGTGATCCACACAGTCAAAGGCTTTGGCATAGTCAATAAAGCAGAAGTAGATGTTTTTCTGGAACTCTCTTGATTTTTCAGTGACCAACGGATGTTGGCTATTTGATCTCTGTTTCCTCTGCCTTTTCTAAAACCAGCTTAAACATCTGGAAGTTCATAGTTAACATACTGTTGAAGTCTGGCTTGGAGAATTTTGAGCATTACTTTGCTAGTTTGTGAGATGAGTGCAATTGTGCAGTAGTTTGAGCATTCTTTGGCATTGCCTATCTTTGGGATTGGAATGAAAACTGACCTTTTCCAGTCCTGTGGCCACTGCTGAGTTTTCCAAATTTGCTGGCATATTGAGTGCAGCACTTTCACAGCATCATCTATCAGGATTTGAAATAGCTCAACTGGAATTCCATCACCTCCACTAGCTTTGTTCTTAGTGATGCTTCCTAAAGCCCACTTGACTTCACATTCCAGTCTGGCTTTAGGTGAGTGATCACACCATCGTGGTTATCTGGGTCATGAAGATCTTTTTTGTATAGTTCTTCTGTGTATTCTTGCCACCTCTTCTTAATATCTTTGGCTTCTTTTAGGTCCATACCATTTCTGTCCTTTATTGTGCCCACCTTTGTACAAAATTTTCCCTTGATATCGCTAATTTTCTTGAAGAAATCTCTAGTCTTTCCCATTCTATTGTTTTCCTCTATTTCCTTGCACTGATCACTGAGGAAGACTTTCTTATCTCTCCTTGCTGTTCTTTGGAACTCTGCATTCAGATGCTCATATCTTTCCTTTTCTCCTATAGCCTATGGTTACATAGGTCATAGTGAAAAAAGAATTCAAGTGGAGGATAATTATGTAACCCAGGGGTTAGCAATAATAGGAATCTGGTAATTTCTCTAAGGAAGAGGAAGAATTTACTGGAATCCAGAAGCCAGGGCCATCTAGCAGAAGCTGGAAACAAGGCAAGCTTTCCCAGCATGAACTGAGCTCATTGAAAGATAAACAACAAGAACAAAAACACACCTGCCCCAGAAGACAAGGTCAGCCACACTTTAAACAGAGGGTGTGTGAGGGAAGAAGGGAAAGTTCCCTGGCTTCTCCCTCAACCTGCCCTCATGTTTCTCTTCCAACTAAACCAACTCAATAGAAGCAGAGTTCATGGGAGTTGGGGGAATGTGATGCAGAGTAGAAAAGGGCAGGTGCAAGGATCTTAAGGCAAACAAACAAATGACTAGCACTGCCAAATAGCTGAACTGGTAAGAATATTGGCTTACCAAGGCAACCCAGATCACTGAAAGCATGTAAAAACCTGTACATAAATGGCTCAGTGGTAAAGAATCACCTACAATGCAAAAGCTGCAAGAGACATAGGTTCAAGCCTTGGGTAGGTTCAAGCCTTGGTAGCAATCCACTCCAGTATTCTTGCCTGGAGAATCCCATGGACAGAGGAGCCTTGTGGGCTATGGTCCATAGGGGTGCAATGAGTCAGACAAGACTGAAGCAACTTAGCACACACATGCACAAATGTTCATAAAAGTGTTATTCACAATAATAGCTTTTATTCACAACAGTTAAAAAGTAGAAACAACCCAAATGTCCATCTGCTCAGGAATGGATAAACAAGATGTGATATATTTACAAGGAGAATATTATCCAGCCATAAAATGGAATAAAGAACTGACTGCTACACACTACAAAATGAATGATCCTTGAAAACAGTGTAATAAAAAGTGAAAGAAGCCAGAAACACAAGGCACCATCCTGTATGATTCCATTTATAATGAAATGCCCAGAATAGGCAAATCCATAAATTTAGGGAAAATAGATTCAGTTCAGTTCAGTCGCTCAGTCGTGTCTGACTCTTTGTGACCCCATGAATCGCAGCACGCCAGGCCTCCCAGTCCATCACCAACTCCCAAAGTTCACTCAGATTCACATCCATCGAGTCAGGGATGCCATCCAGCCATCTCATCCTCTGTCGTCCCCTTCTCCCCCTGCCCCCAATCCCTCCCAGCATCAGAGTCTTTTCCAATGAGTCAACTCTTTGCATGAGGTGGCCAAAGTACTGGAGTTTCAGCTTTAGCATCATTCCTTCCAAAGAAATCCCAGGGCTGATCTCCTTCAGAATGGGCTGGTTGGATCTCCTTGCAGTCCAAGGGACTCTCAAGAGTCTTCTCCAACACCACAATTCAAAAGCATCAATTCTTAGGCGCTCAGCTTTCTTCACAGTCCAACTCTCACATCCATACATGACCACTGGAAAAACCATAGCCTTGACTAGATGGACCTTTGTTGATTAGTGGTTACCAAAAACAGAGGGAGAGAAGAATTGGGACTAAATGCTAATACCTAGGAGGTTTCTGTTAGGAGTGATGGAAATGTTCTGAAATTAGCAGCAGTGGTTGCACAACATAGTGATTTGACGATACTAAAAACTACAATTTGAAGTGTACAATTTGAAATGGTAAATGTTATGTGAATTGGATCTCAACTTTTAAAATGTTAAAATAAGAAAGAAAACAAGTAACTAAGAAGTGAGAGTATAATAATAAGCCTTCAAGATTTAGGTCAAAAGTCATTAGTCTCCACAGTTGCTCGGCAGTGGCTCGGCACCACAGTATCACTACTGAAGGTCACTGATACTTGCTGAGAAAATGCGCTATGATTTTCAGGTTCCTAATCTCTAAATAATATATTTGAGGTCCTTCTGCTACTGATTTAGAAGCAAAACTAAGACAGCTAAGTCATTTTTTCAGGAACCCATCATAAGAGGTGGGTCTCTGACAGTCAAAATTAAAATGAATACTTCCACAGTTTCACGTGAGGAATTGCACAGCCACAAAGAAGCTAAAATTTCCTTTCTTTTTTTCAATCTCTATTCAAGCTTAAAAATCCTTCCAATTTTTTTTCTTTTAATAACACAACGACAGGGATTGACAATGTAGAATACAACCCAGTATGGGGGAATGAGGGAAAGGATGCGAGGAGAGAGCTACAGATTTCCAAGTCTGGCAATAACATGGACAAAGCCTCAAAGCTAATCAGTGAATTCCAGCAGACCTGCTTGGGACCACTGTCTGGATAAGCAAAACAAACAGTGCTATAAACCTTTTACAGATTTACTACATTTCCGTTAACTCCCCTACAATACAAAATGATATTCAGTTGTGTTATCTGTGTCATAAGAAAGAAAATCACAACAAATTAAATTGCAGTTGCTTTAAACGTCTATCTTAAGTGACAGCTGCTTCTTAGTATAATACAATTTGAACTTAAAATGAATAGTTTAGGTGTGATCAAGATACAGAGAATGTTGAGATATGTTATAATCATTCACACTTGGGGCTAGATGTAACTATTTTAAAATAGAACTTCTCTAAGAAAACCTCTAACTTGATGAGAGAATAATATGAATAATGTTCCTTCTTTGTATGAGTAAATGGTGAGCTTAAAAAAGTCACTTTAATGGACAAAATTATGAAAATGTCAAAAGACAAGTGCTGAAGAATAACCATAAACAGAATAATTTTATAGACATTAAGAATGAGTGAAAAACCAAAACTGAAACCTAATAAAAAGTACTGTATTATCCAAGCAGCATATATTTTTAACAGGATAGTTACAAAAAAAGCAACATGAGGCTATAAAATTATTATTTATGTCACACAGTTCAAAATCTAACTTCTAGCATTAACAGCATCCTCCAAAATTCCAGAAAGTAAAGATGCTTCCCTTTAAAAATAATCCCATTAGGCATTACCACAAAGCTCTCTAATCCTGCACAACAACCAGGGCCAGAAGTTGGTTCATATATTGAAAATACTGGTTAAATCAGAGAATGATTATATACACTGTAAAAAATTACACATACATAGCAAAAATCATACATATTAAAATGTTTTAATTTAAAAAACAAATATATTCACTCCCCTTCTGATATAAATTATAGCTATTTCTTTAAGTTTAGATCCTTTGATTAGGATTTTGTATATGAACCTATACTTACAATGCAATACTTATAGTTTTTAATTTCCTTTGGATTAAAATAGAATGCAAGCTAAAAGGTGCATGCAATATAACTGGCATATGAAATCATCAGATTTGTATCATTTTTTGTAATTCACTGTGCATGCTTAACTCACAGTAACTTTCTAACTTGTCCTTACTGAGATTTTTCCCAGTACTTGATAATTTTCTTCACTGTCACACTCACAGTTCATCACTTTACATAATATTATATTACAGAATTCTAATGAAAAGAATAGGCATTCACAGGATTGGAGGCAGATGGGAAACTGGCTTATTATAACCACACAAAGCAACTGGCAACAGCAGAAGTACACACGTGAAGTAGACCCACAGTCTACTCCCCATGCACGCTCAGCATCCTATGGGAAACAGGCAGTATCACTTGCAGTGAGCGTGTCAAGCAGAAATAAAGTCTAAAAAGTAGATAATGATTAAGTAAATCTCCACTGTACATCTATTCCACTGAAAATGTACAGTTCATCAGTGAACACAGATAAAAGCGATGGGAGACCCAACATCAGACTAGCAAGCTGGAGAACATTCTGACAACTTTCTACAAAAATGCCTATTAGCTAATTAGTTATTTTAAGTTCACATACATCAAAGAGTTTATTTTTCAGCATTGGTGCTGGTTTAGTTAACAGTCCTAAATCCTTCTACCTCTACCTTGTAACTTGCCACTCAATCACCAAAATATACAGTATCAGAGTTCCCCAGACTATTCTGGAAATTCACTTTCTAGAAACTTGTTGTGTGAGTGTTCAGTCATTCTGTCATGTCCAACTCTTTGCAACCCTGCAGACTGTAGCTCACCAGGCTCCTCTGTCCATGGGATTTTCCAGGCAAGACCACTGAAGTGGGTTGCCATTTCCTTCTCCAGGGGATCTTCCAGACCCAGGGCTTGAACCCACATCTCTTTTGTCTCCTGCATTGGCAGGTGGATTCTTTACCACTGTACCACCTGGGAAGCCTTCTAGAAACATCACCATCTCCAATAAGCCAAACTGGAGGAAGCCAACAAAAATGCATTCAGAGAGGACCCATGGGGAGTTGAAAATGTCTACACTGCAAAAGACTCTTTGAAGTTCCATCTGAATCCTAAGGTCAGTAGACATTTCAAAGAAAACGTCTTAACAATCTCCGTTGGAGCATTACCCCACCTGGGACCCTCTGCTCCTACGGGAAAGACTCCAAGATATCAAAACCTCTGGCAGATTAACACTTTATATTTTGAAAATGTGTTATTTGCCAGGGGGGTCATTTATGTTACTATTCATTATTTTTTATAAGTCTCCATAAAATCAAATTCTGCTTCCAGGATCACTGACATAAGGCTTAGCCAAATTATTTGGTTAATGAAATGGAAGTGAGACCACATTAGCCACTTTTGAACCGAAGCTTTTAGAGCCATGACAGTTTCCCTCTACTGCTCTTTTTCTCTGTCACCAGACTGGCACATCTCACACAGGGGCTGCTCCATCACCCTGGATGCTGGAAAGAATGTGACACTTGGACAGAGCCACAGCTGACAATTGCAGCCAACCTGAACAAGAAATAGACTGTGTTACTATAGGCAATTAAAATGGTGGCCTTTTTGTGTAACAAGCCATACCACAGAAAAAGCAAATACAACCACCACAGATTTAGCTGAAGAAAGAGAATACAAAGGAGGCTGACATCAGAACTCTACCTTCCAGCCAGAAAGGACTTCTAAACCAAAAAAAATAATAATCACTATTTTTCAGATCAAGATTTTCAAACTATTAATATCTATGATGCTATGCCAGTTACCTTTCCTTTTTCAAATTTCCAATCTATTACAGACCAATACATAAAATATTAAAAATGAATTATTAGAAAATTGAAAGAAGACTTTCAAAATTTAAGCCCCAATATTTGTATTATCATTATTAGATTCAACAGAAATAAAATTTCTCTGTCAAACTGCTATTTATTTCTAAATATGTACTCCCAATTTCTGAGAATATATTACTGTAAACCAATTACAGGACACAGAACCACACTGCTCCACAGAGCACACTTCGAGGAGTACTGTTTCAGAGCATGTGAAATTAAGAAATATAAATGCTGTTGTGATGATATAAACTTCTTAGTAATTGTATAAGTGGAAATTAAATTGTAGACAAATTTTGCCCAGAAATTAAGTAAAAATTTTCTCTAGTATCTTTCTCACTCTGCAAAAATATCTGTGATTCCTTTATTCTATAGGCATAAAACTCAGGAGTTTTTTTTTTCTTTCTTTCTTTTTTCTTTTTCAGTCTATCAATGATAGACATTTAGGTTATTTGAAAAGTGCCTAGCTCCCAGACTTAGTAATTTTAAATGAAATGTTTTCAGTTATAGTGAATAGGAACCCAATTATTTTATATTGACATATGTAGTTTACTGCCTTTCTCTCTACTTATTATCATCTAGCTACTGGAAAGCAGCTAGTTTTCTTCAATTATTTAGCAACCTGCAATAAACATGATTTAGTTCTAAAACCCCAAGTATATTTTAAATCACATTTAATTTTCTAAAGAATGAATCTTTCCTTTATTAAAGATAATTCAAAGTTTCAGAAACTCGTCTCAAGCCATTAAAGTAGCTTCTGTCTGGCTCAGAGATACTTTTTGGGTGGTAAGATTCCAATCTTGATGAATGTCATTATATATACACTGTCCTGGGTGGCTGCAGCAGCTGCTAGCTGCTTAAAAAAGCTAGTTTAAAAAAAAAAAAAAGACTGAAAGGAAAAGAAATGATTGTTTCATTTTCTCTCAAATAAAGAAAAATACGTGCAATATATTTAAAGTGAAGGTGCTTTCCGAGCCTTAAAAATATGGATGGAAAAAGCCAGAGCTACTTCAGTTTGGGCAACACTGAGACTATATCAACTGATTTTTGCAAGGCCACTTAAAATTAATAGCATTTTTTAAATAAGAAAAAGAAAGAACTTTGCAAATTAGAGTAATTTTTCAATTAAGATTTCTGTAGCACTAAATGATGTATAAATGTCTTCACATTTGCAATCTAGTTAGTATCTACTGCATCACCTAGTTAGTATCTACAGCAACCCAGTTAGAAAAATAAGAGGAATATCATTGCCTTTATCCCTATTAAGCCAGATGAAGAGCCAAGTTTTGAGAGCTCTACTTGGGTTCAAACTCAAAATGCCATTCTTTTTTTTTTTCCTCTACACACCAACTCCTGGTAATTCTTTCTGAAAGACCATTTATATTTTACAACAGTAAACATTTGTACCTAAAATATTTTCAGGTCAGTTGGCAAAAAAAATATGCTAGAAAAACATAAATTTACCAGCAGTTCTATGAGTACAAAAAAGGACAGTGCAATTTCTACAATGATTAGAAGAGGAAAGAGACATCACAATATGCTAACATATTTTGACTACTGGTATAATTTCTTATAATACAGAATTAAAGTCTAGACAGTCTTTAATTTTCATTTCCTCTTAAAAATTATCAGTAGTAAATGGTTAATGATTTAGATAAAAATTGATTTAAGATTTCCTTTTACTATTTTCCTATTACTGTAAATATATGTAACAGTCAATTTATGCCTTCACAGAAATGAGGTTTTTCTATTGGTTTTTGAAGATATGTTTTACATTATCTTCGGAA
>SJYQ01004045.1:359741-422097 GCA_006410935.1 Redunca redunca
CAGTTTATTGTGATCCACACAGTCAAAGGCTTTGGCATAGTCAAGAAAGCAGAAATAGATGTTTTTCTGGAACTCTCTTGCTTTTTCCATGATCTGGCGGATGTTAGCAATTTGATCTCTGGTTCCTCTGCCTTTTCTAAAACCAGCTTGAACATCAAGGAGTTCATAGTTCACATATTGATGAAGCCTGGCCTGGAGAATTTTGAGCATTACTTTACTAGCATGTAAGATGAGTGCAATTGTGTGGTAGTTTGAGCATTCTTTGGCATTGCCTTTCTTTGGGATTGGAATGAAAACTGACCTTTTCCAGTCCTGTGGCCACTGCTGAGTGTTCCAAATTTGCTGGCATATTGAGTGCAGCACTTTCACAGCATCATCTTTCAGGATTTCAAATAGCTTAACCAGAATTCCATCACCTCCACTAGCTTTGTTCATAGTGATGCTTTCTAAGGCCCACTTGACTTCACATTCCAGGATGTCTGGCTCTAGGTGAATGATCACACCATTGTGATTATCTTGGTCATGAAGATCTTTTTTGTACAGTTCTTCTGTGTATTCTTGCCACCTCTTCTTAATATCTTCTGCTTCTGTTAGGTCCATACCATTTCTATCCTTTATCAAATATAAAGTTAATCAATGCAAAATGAACAAATATGATCAAAATAAGGATACCTGGTGACTCTGAAGAACAAAAATAAAATGAATATAAATCATAATAATTTGTACAATATTTCTTATAGAATTAAATATGCATGTTAAAAAGAACATACTGTGTTCTAAGAAAAATTTGGAAAACAAACACACAGACACATGCACACAGAGAATCACCCAGTTTACACTATTGAAGTTCAAAGGAGAAAGAATGGTACAAAAACGTAAGGGGGATGGGGACATATTTTTTGGTAAAGGAACATCACATTAAAGACCCAAAGATAACAAAGCGAAGCCCACACCATTCTGAGAAAGAAAAGTAGTATTCTAAGGATATTATATGAGACACATGCCTACTCAAGCTTAAAGAATTCTTTAAATATTGCAAATTTTAAAACAATTTTAAGTCTATGACACTAATGAATCATTCTTGGAAAAAAAAATCACTTTCCATAAAATTTAGGCAATTAAAAGACTGAAATCACACCAGACAAACGGACAGTCATTGTGGCTGTTTGGCTGAGCCCTAAGTCTTTAAATAATAGAACCAAGGTTAGACAATTTTGTAATTATGTGAACGTGAAAACAAGAAAAGAATCTCAATGGATGGGTGAAAATTTGATTTATTAAAAAACAACAGATAAGTGAAAGGGAGATGGAATAAAGGAAAGAGTGGTCAGACTCCTTATTTTTTAAAAATAGAGTCACTCAACACTGCCTAAAATTCAAGATTGTCATCATTATACCTTTTAATCGCTTCACGAACTTATATGGACAATTTAAAGAAAGTTATGTGTAGATTTAACTCATTTCTTTCATTTTGTTTCAGTAAGTTTGTTTAAAATTAAATTTAACATATTTATTTTCCTCATGTTTCATTATATTATTTCTATCAAGCTACTTTTCTACCCTCTTATCTATATATAAGTAAGTGTTAGTCGCTCAGTTGTGCCCAAGTCTTCACGACCCCATGAACTGCAGCCCACCAGGCTCCTCTGTCCATGGGATTTTCCAGGCAAGGATACTGGAGTGGGTTGCTATTTCCTTCTCCAGGGAGTCTTTCCAACCCAGGGACTGAACCCGGGTCTCCTGCACTGCAGGCAGATTCTTTATTGACTGAGCTACAAGGGAAGCCTCAATATATATAGCTTACCTATATATAAGCACATAAAAATATCAAAAATTATGTTCTCAATATCAGTGATGATTCTTTTGGTAGCATTTCTATTTTCTTTCTTCCTTGCATTATTCTAACTATAACAAAGAAATGCCATTTAAACAAAATAAAGTGTTTTTTTTCTTAAAACTATAAAATTTTTAAAGTATTAAAACATCTATATAATCCATGCTTATTACATATTCATCATTTTAATGGGTATATGAAACTATGTCTATAAAACTTGGGTAATTTAAATAATTTGAAATAGATCAGTGGGACGAAACTAGGTTCTTGAAATGGTCTTGAACATATAAAGAAATTAACACACAATAAAAGGACATTTCAAGAAAGAAATGTGATGGAGAAAGAAAGCAATGGCTTACCTATTAAGATATTAGAATCTAAGTTTAAAAATTGGACCTTTAAAATCAAAATAACTTCAAAAGGTCAAAGTTATAAATATTAAATTAAAAATAAACAAAACCAGGAGTTCACAGTAAAAGAAATACAAATGGCCAGAAAATGCATTGAAAAGACACTCAAATTCAATTCTAAATTTCAAAATTCCATTTTCCACTTAAAGACCAGTAAAATGTGATAGTCTGCGCAGACAGAGTGCAGATGCAGGAAAGAGACATTTCCAAATACTCTTTAACAAAATATAAATTAGATAACTATTTGGCATTAGCTAGCTATGAAAATTTCAAAATCACTAAGTAACTCCATTTCTAGAAATTGACCCTCTGAATATATCACACAAGGAAGCAAAAACATCTACATGTACAGTGTAATGTACAGGTGATCATTATGGCATTATTTAAAATACCAAACCATAGAAAATACCTACCTGTTCAACAAGAGAGGCTGGTCAAATTAACTGTGGAACACACAAACAACAAATTACATGAGACTCATTATGAAGAACGAGGTAGAATGAAATGTACTAATATGAAAAGATGTCCCAAGATAGACGGCTTAGGGAAAGAAGTTGCAAAGCAGTTTTCCACAAAACATCTCTTTGTATAAAGAAATATTCATACAGCTACAGATGGCATGTAGATGGTATTTTCACAGGGCCCCTTCCCCTGCACCAGGGGTTGGATTCCAGCAGGCTGGGGCGAGCAGGGGCCTTAAGTTCCTAGCCCTGTCACGCTCACATTTACTTCAAAGACAGGAAGATATACAGTACAGAATCTGATCAGTGGAGTGTAAAGCCTATGGGTGTGGTAGGTGTGAGTGGAATATTTCAAATATGACCCCCTTTTGGATTGTCTATATATATCCAACATATACAATACACATGCCTGCCTGTGAGTGCACATCCCCATGGTTTTATGAAAATGCAAATTATATTTACTCTATTACTTGAAACAAATTGACTTTTAATGAAATGATGTAACTCCAGTATCACTGGCAGTCTTTACTCCCAAGGACGCAAACTGAATTACTGACAGGAGCCAGGCAAGTAGCATAAATATGAAGAACTGCTCCCACATAAGAAACACAAAGAACAGCATGATGATAAAAGAGGAACCAATGAGGCTAGCCTCAGAGTATGGAGGAGTAGAAAGTAGAAAGGAGCTCAATTGAGATGGAGAGGACAAAACCCAGGGAAAAGTGACAGCATCTGTTTAAAAGCTCTAGCCTGTTGTTACGACGGAGAAGGCAGTGGCAACCCACTCCAGTACTCTTGCCTGGAGAATCCCATGGACAGAGGAGCCTGGTAGGCTACAGTCCCTGGGGTCGCACAGAGTCGGACATATCCGACGTGACTTAGCAGCAGCAGCATTGTTACAAAAGATTTGCCGAATCAAGTAATTATTCAAGAATGAAAAATATTCCAGATTTTTCTATGAATCCTCCCTAAGATCAGCAACTATTTCAAAATACTTTAAATACTGATCTAGGCAAAAGAAAAAGCAGCAGAAGAAAACCTCAGTCTATAGCTCTAGTAAGAGATTTGTATGCAAACTCTCTCATACTCTAAATTCTATGAGAAAATGATTTTTATCTCTTAAAGATACCATTTGGCTACAACTCTCAATGTGTGGAAACTCTAATCCATATGAGATGCATAAATAACAGCATTTAATGGTCAAATGGTATAAAACAATCAACAAAATAAATCGGGATAGAAGTAACAAAACTAGAAGAGAAAAATAAATCTGGACTTAGGGTAAAAAAAAATACATACACATATATTATCATAAAACAAGAAAAATTACTGATTTTTTTTAAAAAGATATCAACTTTTGGAGGGCAAATAAATGTGGTAATAATTTTATTGTCAATGTGGTTATAATATCTTTAAAACACAATTTTAGATTTATTTAAAATTTAAAAAATAATCCTTCTTAAGACATTTCAAAAGATATATACAAATATGCCATTTACTAAAAATTGAACAGAAATAGGATTATAGCATGATATTACTTTAACTAAATATCTTGACATCCTCAAGGTCAGCCCTAGAGCTTCTGATATAGAAATACACATTCCACTTTGAAATCACTGTGGCTCAAAAAAGAAAACGCCTGAGGATATAGCAAGCTCATCATGCCTGTGCCCTCTCCTACGACAGTCACCTCTCTTAATATTTTGCTATGAATTTATAGGATATTTAAAAACTGGGTCAAATTCTTGGTAACCAAGAACATAAAATGAGTTAGTACTGCAACTAGCATTTTGTACAGATATAAAAATATTATAAGATTTAATACCTTCATTGATGTTTTTAATCCTCTTTTCAGAAAGAAACAGAGGCACAGATAAATATGAAAGTTGCTCAAAGTCAAGAAGGTAATAAGCAACAGAGATGCGGTATTATTCATCACAAAAGGTATTTTAAAAAAATCAGGAGACACAATCTCAAATTAAAAGTCACATTCCCTCTTAAAGAAAGCCCCATAACTTTGATTCATAAAGTTATTAATCTTATAATTAAGAGGATCAGATAAGGCTTTAAAAATAAACAGTGTAGGTTCAAATTCTAATTCTGTTACATAGTATATGTAACCTTGAACAAATTACTTAACCTCCCTTTTCCTTAATTTCTTCCCCTGTTAAGTGGGGGAAATCTGATAGTTTATAAGGAATCAAAGAAATGATACCAGGAGTCATCCCCACAGTAACCAGCATATGCTCAATAATTGTAAACTGTAGCTTTTCACCACCTCAGTGAGAAGCACTGCTGTATTATACTTGTTAACTTATAATTTCTTAAATTATAACACTTATTTAGATTTTAATGTGCATGCTAATTATTAGTAAACATTAAGGATTGTTTCTCCTTAAATTTCCAAAGTGTTTAAGAATATTTACTTTCTCCTGCTATGAAAAGTTATAAGTATAGCTATATATATATATATAAATATAGGCATACTAACACACAACTCATACTAGGTACTCCAGATTAATCTGAATGTATGGAATATAAAAAGTTTGGAAGAAAACTAAGTAAACTGGATAGCTTAGGGGAAAAAAAGTTACTTTAGGGAAGTAGTTAATGCTTATTTTGAAAAAAAAGAAACAGGCTAAAAACCTTTGCTCTTCTGTAAGACATTTCATCTTAGATCCATGCTGAAGTTCTAATTTCAGGCAAGGTTGTGAACACTGGAGATATGTCAGGGGAGATGGATCATACCTTATCTGGAAACACCCAAGATGTAGAATTCTTTCTCAAGTGCTTCTGAGTGGGCCTGAAACACAATGAACCCATGGGGGAAGTTCCTTCCATGCTAGCTTAATTCTTTTCAAGATTTTATATAGTCATCTGTTTCCTAAAGGAGACTTGGAATAGACGCAAGAAAAAGCACAGAAGTAAAGCTCAACAGAAATTTTTAATAAACTAAAAAAGGGGAAAATAAGTCTAAAGGAGAAGGGAACTGAATATTTTTTTTGGAACTAAAAAAAATTGCTTTTAAAATCACCCTTTCAAAAGACTTCAAGGTGACTGGCAGAAATTTTCTTCTTAAAGCACAAAGTACCTGAAATATACAGACTTCTCTATATATTAAATCTTTCAAGTGAAGAAGAGTAGGCATTTGAGACTTTAAAGTGAATATTTTCTATCCCTCAATCAAGGATAAGTACCCAACAACAACAAAAAAAACCCATAACATATTTATTACAGGATAAAAATATTTACTTTGTGGCAATAATTGAAGAACCTCCCTTTGATAAGTTTATCAGTCCAAGAGAAGACTGTTCAACTCAGGACAGGAAAGGGGTAAGATAAGCAAATGCTAACAGAAGAATAAATATAACAACAGAAAAACTAATGGGATAAGGCAAGATTTAAAAAGGCTCTAAAAAGTGGCTGGCATTTGTGCTGTATCTCAAAGGATGAGTAGTATTCTTTAGCAATTAAGGGACAAGACAGAGAAGAGCTTTACACGTGTACAAATTAAGGTGGTCCTTGTGGGCATGAGGACTAGCTTTATGTAGCTGGACAGGAAGAGGGGTAGAAATGTAGAGTTAAATCAAGATGGAAAAGATGACTTCCAGTTAGATAACAAATTAAATGAGAAATAAAAACCTTTAAGACTTTAAAGAGGAGATAACTGATACTATCAGAGACAGTCTTTAAAGGGAGCAGTTTAAAGGATGAATTTTAGCAGTCAGAATAAGATTAACAAAGTCTTTATTAAACAGACTGAACATTAAAATGCCAGAGTCTATGAACTCTCTTGTTATACTGGTCAATGAAAATAAGTTTAAAAGTGACAGTATAGTAGACATGGTTTCTTATTTTTGAATGCTTTCCTTATATTTAAATGTTTATGTGTTCTAATCAATAAATAAATGTATAAATTTTCAAAATTTCACCTAAAATTTTAGTGACATTTCCAATCTGTGTTCAATTTAGCATACACTCTAATTTTTATCTATCAGGAAACAGTAAAAATGGGACCATTTAAATAAAAGTGACAAGTGAAAAGGGGTAAACTCCATCCATTTATTCCACAAATATTACTAAGCATCTACTATATATCCAATGCTATGCGAGTCACTAAGAACAGAGATGAAAGACAAAGCCCATGCCTTCAAGACATTCTTTGTTATAAATGGTAGAGAAAAAAACAAGGACTGAGAAAGCATTGTGTAAGATGAAGATTTATATTCAGAAGATAGAAGCAGCTAGAAGATAAATACCACAAAGACAGGAAAAATTATGTTTCGCACATATATATACCTAGTCATCTAAAATACTGGCACATATTAAGTACTCAACAAATAAATATTTAATGAGTACCTATTACTTCCCAGACTGTGGCTAGGGAATGGTGATAGGGTGGTTAGATTTAGATTTTAAATTAGGATTATTACATCTGAATTTGCCAAAAAAATGTCTGTATAGTCAAAGCTATGGTTTTTCCAGTAGTCACGTATGGATATGAGAGCTGGACCATAAAGAAAGCTGAGCACCAAGGATTTGATGCTTCTGAACTGTGGCGTTGGAGAAGACTCTTCAGAGTCCCTTGGACTGGAAGGAAATCAAACCAGTCAATCCTAAAGGAAATCAGTACTGAATATTCATTGGATGAACTGATGCTGATGCTGAAGCTCCAATCCTTTGGCCACCTGATACAAAGAGTCGACTCATAAGAAAAGACCCTGGAGCTGGGAAAGACAGAAGACAGGAGGAAAAGGGGGCAACAGAGGACAAGATGGTTGGATGGTATCGCCAACTCAATGGACATGAGTGTGAGCAAGCTCTGGGAGATGGTGATGGACAGTGAAGCCTGGCATGCTGCAGTACATGGGGCTGCAAAGAGTTGGACATGACTGAGCAACTGAACAACAGCATCTGACCTTGAATTCCAATCCTACCTCCTATCAGCTATAACTAAGACTCAACATCTCTAAATAAGAATAACAGAACACATTTCATAAGATAACCAAATGATAATGAAATTAGATAATATACCTGAAAAGCTTAGCATAACACCTTTCACAAAACATGATGAATAAGCACAGTTAGAATAATAAATATACTATATGATTGTTGGATCTGAGAGCAGCATAGAAAAATCAATAGCCTCTTCAAATATACAAAAGATATAATCCACAATAACTATACAAGACTCATTTACTATGAGGCACATATCCTTCATGAAGTAACCAAAATTGAAAAAGACACATATATGCCAATGTTCTATGCAGCTCTATTTACAACAGCTAGGACATGGAAGCAACCTAGATGTCCATCAACCGATGAACATATAAAGAAGCTGTGGTGTATATATATATATACACACACACACACACACACACGCACACAATGGATTATTACTCAGCCATAAAAAAGAATTCATTTGAGTCCATCCTAATTAGGTGGAGAAACCTAGAGCCTATTATACAGAGTGAAGTAAGTTAGAGAAAAACAAATATCATATCATATACTATCAGATTCCATATGGAATCTAGAAAGATGGTACTGATGAACCTATTTACAGAGCAGCACTGGAAACAGAGACATAGAGAACAGATTTATGGACATGACTGGGTGGGCAGGAAGGAAAGGGTGGGGTGTATGGAGAGGGTAACATGGAAATATATATTACCAAATGTAAAATAAGATGGGAATTTGCTCTATGACTCAGGGAATCCAAACGGGGCTCGGTAACAACTTAGAGAGGTGGGACGGGGATGGAGGTGGGAGGGATGTTCAAGTGGGAGAGAACAAGGGCAACTATGGCTGATTCATGGTGATATTCGTTAGAAACCAACACCGTACTGTAAAACAATCATCCTTGAAATGAAAATAAATAAATTAAATTGTTTAAAAAAGGAGGCAGCTGAGTGCTGAAGAATTAATGCTTTTGAATTGTGGTACTGAAGAAGACTCTTGAGAGTCCCTTGCACAGCAAGGAGATCAAACCAGTTAATTCTAAGGAAATCAACCCTGTAGGACTGGGTTGGACTGAAAGGATTGATGCTGTAGCTAAAGCTACAATACTTTGGTCATCTGATGTGAAAAGCCGATTCACTGGAAAAGACCCTGATGCTGGGAAAGACTGAGGGCAGGAGGAGAAGGGGGTGACAGAAGGTGATATGGTTGGATAGCATAGATATGATGGATATGATGGTGATATGGTTGGATAGCACAATGGATATGACTGTGAGCAAACTCCAGGAGATAGTGAAGGACAGGAAGCCTGGTGTGCTGCAGTTCATGGGGTGCCAAAGAATCATACATGACTTAGTGACTGAACAACAACAACATGTATTCCCTCAGTTCCACTTTGGTCCAGGCTTTGTACACTCATTTGACTGGCCCTGTGAAAGCGTGGCTTGCAAGGAGCTCCTGAAAGAAGCCAGATATTATTAGGTTGGTGCAAAAGCGACTGGGTTTCAGACTGTGAATTTTAAATCTTTATAACTAGGCTCAAACACATCTTTATTAATTAAAATAGGAATCATTCCAATCAACACATTCTTTCCAACAAAAAATAAGTTTGCTTACTCCTATAGCATAAAAGTCTGTGATTCAGGATTTGACAAACTCTTGGAAAGCATTTTCTGCCTCCTGCTGGTTTTTGGAAATGATTTCCCTGCAAAAAGTTGTCGAGATGTTTAAAGAAGTGGTAGTCAGTTGGTGAGAGGTTAGGTGAATATGGTTCAGTTCAGTTCAGTTGCTCAGTCGTGTCCGACTCTTCACGATCCCATGAATCGCAGCACACCAGACCTCCCTGTTCATCACCATCTCCTGGAGTTCACTCAGACTCATGTCCATCGAGTCCCTGATGCCATCCAGCCATCTCATCCTCGGTCGTCCCCCTCTCCTCCTGCCCCCAATCCCTCTGAGCATCAGAGACTTTTCCAATGAGTCAACTCTTCGCATCAGGTGGCCAAAGTACTTGAGTTTCAGCTTTAGCATCATTCCTTCCAAAGAAATCCCAGGGCTGATCTCCTTCAGAATGGACTGGTTGGATCTCCTTGCAGTCCAAGGGACGTTCAAGAGTCTTCTCCAACACCACAGTTCAAAAGCATCAATTCTTTGGCACTCAGCCTTCTTCACAGTCCAACTCTCACATCCATACATGACCACAAGAAAAACCATAGCCTTGACTAGATGGACCTTAGTCGGCAAAGTAATGTCTCTGCTTTTTAATATACTGTCTAGGTTGGTCATAACTTTTCTTCCAAGGATAAGAGTCTTTTAATTGCATGGCTGCAGTCACCATCTGCAGTGATTTTGGAGCCCCCAAAAATAAAGTCTGACACCATTTCCCCCGTTTCCCCATCTATTTCCCATGAAGTGATGGGACCGGCTGCCATGATCTTTGTTTTCTGAATGTTGAGCTTTAAGCCAACTTTTTCGCTCTCCTCTTTCACTTCCTTCAAGAGGCTTTTTAGGCTCCTCTTAGATGAGGCAAAGCTTTGTAGCCCAATTCTTAAACTTATAAAGCATTGGTTGTGTGATGTGTGGTTGGTTGCTGTCACAGAGAAGAACTGGGCCCTTTCTGTTGACCAAAGCTGGCTGAAGGTGTTGCAGTTTTTGGTGCATCTCATCCATTTGCTGAGCATACTTCTCAGATGCAATGGTTTCACCAGGATTCAGAAAACTGTAGTGGATTAGACTGGCAGCAGACCACCAAAAAGAGACCATGGTCTTTTTTTGGTGCAAATTTAGCTTTGGGAAGTGCTTAGATGATAAAGAATCTGCCTGCAATGCAGATCCCCGGTTTGATACCCGGTTTGGAAGATCCCCTGGAGAAGGAAATGGCAATCCATCCAGTATTCTTGCCTGGAGAATTCCATGGACAGAGGAGCCTGGTAGACTGCAGTCCATGGAGTTACAAAGAATTGGACATGACTGAGCATTTAACACATTTTAGTACTTCTCAGTCCAGCCACTGAGCTGGTCATCACCAGCTGTCATATAAAATCCACTTTTTGTTGTATATCAGAATCCAACTGAGAAATGATTCACTGTTGTTGCATAGAATAAGAGAAGACAACACTTCAAAATGATGATTTTTTTGATTGCCTCAGTTTGTGAGGCAATCCACATATCGAGTTTTTTCACCTTCCCAATTTGCTTCAAATGCCAAATGACCATAGAATAATTGATGTTGACTACTTGGGCAACTTCTCATGTAGTAGTAAAAGGATCAGCTTCAATGATGGCTCTCAACTGGTCGTTGTTCAACTTCCCATGGCCAGCCACTACAATCGTCATCTTCAAAGCTATTATCTCCTTTACAAAACTTCTTGAACCACCACTGCAATGTATGTTCATTAGCAGTTCCTGGGCGTTTGGAGTTGTCTCCACTGCTTTATGACCCATTTTGAACTCAAATAAGAAAATTACTCAAATTTGCTTTTCATCTTACATCATTTCTTTAGTCTAAAATAGATAGAAAATAAACTACAAGTAATAAGTCATTAGCAAAACACTTAAAGTGAGAAATGCACATTAAAATGATGTATAACATAACCACATTTATTAAGAATTAGTACTCCACTATCAAATGGCTAATTTCAACAATGTAAAAATCACAATTACATTTGCACCAACCCAATATAAAACATTCAGATGACACACCATTATAGCAGAAAGTGAAGAAGAACTAAAAAGCCTCTTGATGAAAGTGAAAGTGGAGAGTGAAAAAGTTAGCTGAAAGCTCAACATTCAGAAAACTAAGATCATGGCATCCGGTCCCATCACTTCATGGGAAATAGATAGGCAAACAGTGGAAATGGTGTCAGACTTTATTTGGGGGGGCTCCAAAATCACTGCAGATGGTGACTGCAGCCATGAAATTAAAAGACACTTACTCCTTGGAAGAAAAGTTATGACCAACCTAGATAGCATATTCAAAAGCAGAGACATTACTTTGCCAACAAAGGTCCATCCAGCCAAGTCTGGTTTTTCCTGTGGTCATGTATGGATGTGAGAGTTGGACTGTGAAGAAAGCTGAGTGCTGAAGAACTGATGCTTTTGAACTGTGGTTTTGGAGAAGACTCTTAAGAGTCCCTTGGACTGCAAGGAGATCCAATTACTCCATCCTAAAGGAGATCAGTCCTGGGTGTTCATTGGAAGGACTGATGCTAAAGCTGAAAATCCAATATTTGGCCACCTCATGCAAAGAGTTGACTCATTGGAAAAGACCCTGATGCTGGGAGGGATTGGGGGCAGGAGGAGAAGAGGACGACAGAGGATGAGATGGCTGGATGGCATCACCGACTCAATGGACGTGTGTCTGAGTGAATTCTGTGAGTTGGTGATGGACAGGGAGGCCTGGCGTGCTGCGATTCATGGGGTCGCAAAGAGTCGGACACGACTGAGCAACTGAACTGAACTGAACTGAATATAACATGAAAGTGTGGAGAAATAAAGGCCAAACTTTTAAAAAAATAAACTTTGACCAATAAGAGAAAATGGGAAATCATCCTCATATAAATCTCCCACCCTTGCTTCTGTAGGTCCTGTGTGAGTAAACAACCAGCTTTATAAAGAAATGCATTATCTCACATAGGACACTGATTGATTGACTTGGATATTATATCAAGTTGCAATGTATGAATCTACAAAAAGTCAAAAGAAAACCAGGGTATGTGATAACCTAGTCAAGACACCAACTGCTCCCAAAATGAAAGGAAGACAATTCATTTCCATCATCTCATTTCTATTCAAACTGATAGTAAAATGCATGAACATGATTTTTAACTCAAGCAGTTTTTCTTACTTTTATAACCCTTACCAATGCCTATGCTCTACAATATGGGTTTAGATGTTAGTAAAATGAGTTCTTTAACATATAGAACTAATCTAACACTAACTGGTATGAGCCATGTACTATGATTCAGGCATGATGACACACTATAGAAAGGAAATAATTTAGAAATAAAAAGTTAGGTTTTATTGCTACCCTCATTAGCAAACTGACCTTAGATTTTTCCCTGAAATCATCTCAGAGTTTCAGCCTGCCCATTTATAAAACAGAAAGATAATATCATTGATATGAGGACTACTACTGTGATTATCGGAGAAGGCAATGGCACCCCACTACAGTACTCTTGCCTGGAAAATCCAATGGACGGAGGAGCCTGGTAGGCTGCAGTCCATGGGGTCACTGAGACCCCATGGCAGACAGTGGAAACGGTGTCAGACTTTATTTTGGGGGGCTCCAAAATCACTGCAGATGTTGATTGCAGCCATGAAATTAAAAGACACTTACTACTTGGAAGAAAAGTTATGACCAACCTAGATAGCATATTCAAAAGCAGAGACATTACTTTGCCAACAAAGTTCCATCCAGCCAAGTCTATGGTTTTTCCTGTGGTCATGTATGGATGTGAGAGTTGGACTGTGAAGAAAGCTGAGTGCTTTCTTCTGAGTGCTTCGGGCACAACTGAGCGACTTCACTTTCACTTTTCACTTTCATGCATTGGAGAAGGAAATGGCAACCCACTCCGGTGTTCTTGCCTGGAGAATCCCAGGGATGGCGGAGCCTGGTGGGCTGCTGTCTCTGGGATTGCACAGAGTCGGACGCGACTGAAGCGACTTAGCAGTAGCATCATGCTAATTATGTGTTGTGCTTAGTCCCTCAGTCATGTCTGACTCTTTGTGACCCTACAGACTGTATCCACCAGGCTCTTCTGTCCTTGGGGATATTCCAGGCAAGAATACTGTAGTGGGTTGCCATGCCCTCCTCCAGGGGATATACCCAACCCAGGGATCAAACCCAGGTTTCCTATATTGCAGGCAGATTCTTAGCATCTGAGCCACCAGGGGAGCTCCATGCTAATTATAATACAATAAGAAAATATAAATGTTAATTCAGTTACAAGCAAACAGCAAGCATGTTACTAATTTTCAACCTTTTAAGTAAAATCTTATTCATCTTTCACCATCTCTAAAACACAAAGAAATGCACTAAGAACAATCTGATAAATATATCCTCAGAGCATATATAAGAGCAAATAGTTGATTTTTTATTTTCTGATATTACAGAATAAAAGCTATTTAAATAACTATTTTGTTCTTACTTGGCCAAATGTAATTTGGCTATTTTGTATCTCAAATTAATATATATAAATTAAGATTATATAAAAATCATTAAATCTATCTTTTTTTGGAAAGAGGAGGACAAGGCCAATCAAAACTGTTAACTTTAAAAGCGAGTATTGCTACCATTTAAAATTGTGTCCTGAAAGTAAATAATGCCTGTTATTTATTAAATGTTCTTTCCTAATTCTGGTACTGGGCCATAGAGGTGAAGGGATGGAAGGAGGTCACCACTGACATCCTTCCAAATCTAAATCCCACAGAACCCAAATCATGAAATGTTCATATTCAATTAATGAAAAGCTAGAAATAGTTCACTCGGTGGTATTAGAAAGCTTTACAAAATTCTTTATTTATTTTAATAAAAAATAAGTTTTTTTAGAATTCAATATTTAGGATTATGGAAATGACATTTAATGATACAACATAAAGAACCTACTATATAGCCATTAATATAAACATATTTTGACTTAACAGATTAATTAATTAGAATAAATTAACAAAATGTAGCTAGAAATTAATTTTAATCACCATGTCTTGTCTCTTGGCTGCAAACAAATTAATAATATATTGCCCTTGCAGTTTACCAAGGTATGATTAATGGTCAGTATTAAAATTTCTGGGGTCTTCTGGCAATGTGAAAACCTGACTGCGAAACTAGAAAAGAAAAAGTCCTCTGAATGTAATAAATCAGAATTACTGAAGGTAAGCCCTGAGATGGCCCATCTGGTCAGGCCTGGAAGTGTCAAGCATTGTCCCAAACACTTTAAGCAGCCAGCCTCTTTATCAGCCACCCTCTTTCCAGTCACGCTCCTGTTCACGTCTTTGCTACATGCTCTGCTGATTACCTTGGAAAAGGGCAATGCTGTAACTGTTCAACTGACCTTTCAGTTTATTTTCTCTTGTGTAATATGAAACATGAGCTAACACAGTCTTAGTCTACTGATTTTTAGGAAGAATACTAACTTACTGTTTCAACAGCTCTTGGCTCAAATAACACTCTGTTCTGTGGTCAGGTTTCTCTTCTGGGAAAAATTACATGGCAAAGACCAGTGGCTGGGGCTACAGAGACAGGGTCTTGAGGTCTTCCATGATACAGACCACAATCTGCACAACAGCTGCACACAACCACACAACCCCTGAGTGTATGTGGTCAGCCAACCTGAGGAGATGCTAGTCCAGCCTTTTAAATTACCAAGACAAACTTGTTCTTAATATGATTCACTGTATCAATAAATAGATTAAAAGCAGATGGTTATGTCTTTTGTCTTTTAATATGAATGTCACTGTTACTCAAATACTGTCAAAAATTCTATACTCCCCCCAATAGAGAGGGAGGTTAAGGAATCAAAAGATACAAGATCAAGACAGACTCTAAGGTACTAAGTACATGAACTTCAGGAGGATAACCACCCAAGGAATTAGCTTCATCTTCTGTAAAACGAAGAAGCTGAATTGAAAGGTACCATCCCCTTATAGCTCAGTTGGTAAAGAATCCACCTGCAATGCAGGAGACCCTGGTTCAATTCCTGGGTCAGGAAGATCCACTGGAGAAGGGATAGCTACCCACTCCAGTATTCTTGGGATTCCCTTGTAGTTCAGCTGGTAAAGAATCCACCCAGTTCAATCCCTGGGTTGGGAAGATCCCCTGGAGAAGGGAAAGGCTACCCACTCCAGTATTCTGGCCTGGAGAATTCCATGGACTGTATATAGCC
The DNA here is from genome assembly GCA_006410935.1 of Redunca redunca. Classification (NCBI taxonomy): domain Eukaryota; kingdom Metazoa; phylum Chordata; class Mammalia; order Artiodactyla; family Bovidae; genus Redunca; species Redunca redunca. The sequence goes on from SJYQ01004045.1 coordinate 375,286, forward strand.
CATGGAGTCACAAAGAGTCGGACACAAATAAGCAACTTTCAGTTTCACTTTTCACTTTCATCCAGGTCTAAGGACCTGTAATAGCTCTTTACCTGTAACGGTAAAGAATCTGCCTGCAATGCAGGAGACTCGGGTTCAATCTCTGGGTCAGCAAGATCCCCTGGAGAAGGAAATGGCTACTCACTCCAGTATTCTTGCCTGGAAAATCCCATGGACAGAGGAGTCTGGTGGGCTGCAGTCCATGGGGTCACAAAGAGTTGGACATGATTGAGCGACTAACACACACACAATCCATCCTCTAAGTTTTGTTGATATGAAGTTGGGTCCTAATTCCTCCAACCAAGAAAGGAAAAATGGCTCCCTAATACAAAGGTTATTTTGGACATCTCCTACATACATAGAGTATGTATATTTTACCATGCACAAGTAAAATAATTTTAAATGTATCATTTATCCTAAAATAAAATGCAGCCTATAAGGCAACTATGAAACATAAAATGCAAAGCAAACAGTCTATCAACTGAAAAAATTACAATGAATTATAAACATCACAATTCATAAATGATAATGAATGAACTGACACCTCATAGAATGCTTACTATGCTCCAAGCATTGTTAAATATTAACTTATTTAAGCCTTCACAATAACTCAGTATGGAGGGCTACAGTCCATGGAGTCGCAGAGTCAGACACGACTGAGACTGAGTGCACACATATGCACATTATCATTCTCAGGATACAGACGAAAAAACAAGAGGTTAAGCTATTGGGTTGGCCAAAAGGTTCATTTGGGTTTTTCCATTAGCTGTTTTGGGAAAACCCAAATGAACTTTTGACCAATCCAGTATTTTGAATGCTGCTGCTGCTGCTAAGTCGCTTCAGTCATGTCCAACTCTGTGTGACCCCAGAGACGGCAGCCCATCAGGCTCCCCCGTCCCTGGGATTCTCCAGGCAAGAACACTGGAGTGGATTGCCATTTCCTTCTCCAGCGCATGAAAGTGAAAAGTAAAAGTGAAATCACTTAGTCATGTCCGACTCCTAGCGACCCCATGGACTGCAGCCTACCAGGCTCCTCCGTCTATGGGATTTTCCAGGCAAGAGTACTGGAGTGGGTTGCCATTGCCTTCTCCCAGTGTTTTAACTAAGGGTACACAACTATTAAATGGATGAAGCTGGAATATAAATCCAAGGCTTTGCTTCCAGAGTTTTATCTGTCCTTAAAACATTACTCATAATAACACCCAATAAATTTTTCATGTAACAGTTTCTCAAATGATTTGGATTTCTATACTAAATTTAAATTGTCACTTAGTATTTGTTAAATAATTTTCATATACTAAATAGCTGACGAAAAAATCTTTTGTTGTATGTTAGAGTGATAAAAATGGTCAAAGAGTCATCAGAAAACTCACTTAAAAATTAAAACGTCATATTTACACTAAATAAATAAATCTACAAAGCATTTTTTTTCTGTATTACTTTGTAAAGTCTAACAAAAGGCAGAAATCGCATTTGTACTGATTCTACTTACCCAGAGAATTTTTAACTGAGTTGAAGTAAAATATGCAAACAAGAACTGTTTATAGTTCTTGACCTATAGTCTCAAAATGGATGATTTTTATGTCAATTACCAGATAAAAACTAATGAACACTAATTTTTTCCATCTAAAAATTACCAAAGATAAGAAAGCTTATATATGGGTACTTGGCAAACCAACAAACCCAACCACACATCTGAATTTATTAAAATATAGCCAGATGGCCATGCACTTTATCCTCATAAATGTTTTTATATTAGAAACAGGATAAATGAATCAATTTTCACTTTGACAATGGCACAGCACACACTATACTAATATATCAAAGAATCTAAGGAGATATATATATACCTCCAACAAAAAACTTCACATCCTTTGGACTAAATAGCCATGAAATATCAAAGGTCTATCAAACACCCTGACAAGTTTTTTGCCTTTACTGAGGGAAACAAAGGTTTCAAAATTCTGTCAGCTACAAAACCAAAAGATCAAAGAGCTTTCATAGCGACTCCTAACATATTGGCAAGATCTCTTTTAAGTTATAAAAATACAACTTTCATATCTGTATCCATCTGTCTATCCATCTACTTGTGTGTCGACACAAGCGTGCCGCGTGCACGCACACACACACACACAGATGTCTTTTTTTACATCCAATGACCTAACACAGACCAGCCATAATAGGTCTAAAACCCAGAACAGTTGGACAAGTAGAGTAGTCTGCTAGACTGTCTGCATATCTGTTTATTATTTTTCCCAATTACACATTTTATTCTTTTAAATATTTACCCAAAAGTATTTAAATGCTATTGACCAATAATACTTATAGATTTTTGTAATGAAGTATGGATATAAAACATTTTTAAATTTCATTTACCATATTATCAAGAATATCTGCACCAAATTAAACTACTATAACAAAGACCATAATGTGATAAGCAGATTTGAAGGAAAACCTCAAAGTTAAATTCCATTCAGGTACAGTTAAATCTGTTTGCTATTAATGCCACCCCCAGATGCTTAATTTAGTGAACTATTAAACATCAGTAAAATGGACATTTTAAATTCATCTAGAACGCTTACTGCTTACGGGTCACAGTTTTCCAATTCAGTGTTCCCAAAATGTTCTGGCCAAATCACATGTGTTAGTTGCTCAGTCACATCTGATTCTTTGCAACCCCATGGACTGTAGCCCACCAGGCTCCTCTGTCCATGGGATTTAAAGCAGAATACTGGAGTGGGTAGCCATTTCTTTCTCCAGGGCGTCTTCTCGACCTAGGGATTCAATCCAGGTCTCCTGCATTGCAGGCAGCTTCTTTACCATCTAAGCCACTAGGGAAGTCTCTAGTGGCTCAGGTCAGATCACATAGTAGTACTGATAACTGAAGTCTATTCATAATCAAAAACTACTGGAATTGAGAACTCATATAGGCTCCTCTTTACTCATAGGCCAACCTTCCCGAAGGTTGGGTTCACAAAGAGTTTTGGTCAAAGTTTCCCAGTGGCATATTCATACAGCTTTATAAATTTCTCCACTGAGATTTTTACCCACAAGATTAGAGATGCCATAAAGACAAGGATCATCTTTTAATTTCATATCCTCAACATCTAGTACAGCATCCATTAAGAAAAACGGACTGAACAAATGTTTTACTATGAAGCATCTATGATAGTACAAAATGTCAACAACCTCGGGTGATTCCAATAATAATTGAGACCTATCACAGAGCAATCACTATGTACTTAGCATTATGCTAAGTGTTCTACATATAATATCTCATTTAATTCCTATATTTCTATGATTTGCAAATTCTATAGTTACCAAAAAAAGAGGAATCCAAGGATCAGAGACCTTATGTAACTTTACCAAGATCACTCAGCAAGTTACTGGAAGAACCAGAATTTTTAGAGATCTAATTCTATGTTAAATTATCTTAAAAACAATTATCAACATAATAACTTATAACAATGGTTAACCTATTGCCTGTACATTCAACTCAATTTAAAATCTCCTCTAAGAACTCCCAAATTTCATGAAAATATTTTAGCTGTAAGGATTAATATTCATGCATACTACCTCCGAATTTTGAGCATTGCCTTGCATATCACAGATATGAATTTAATGAATATGCATGCTATACCATCCATGAAATATTAAGAAGTGTTAAATCTATATTCATTGACATAAAAATGCTCATTATACATTGTTAAGTGAAAAAGAATCAAGTTTAAAATATGTTTTGCTGTTTAATTATGAATGTACACTAAAGTACAAAAGAGTACCTCAAAGATTACACAACAAAAAACATTACCCATGATCTCAAAATAATGAGGTTGTAAATGATTTTTCTGAATTTTATCTTTACTGTTTTTACTATAAACATACAAATATAACAGATATGAAGTAACCTATGAAAGAATCTACAATTGGTATTTTAAAGTTTATTGTTTAAAAAATAGTTTAAAAGTTCTAAGATAGAGCATATGTAATCCAACTGTCTACTTTCACAAAAGTTTGACAAAATATTTGTTGGAAAGCAAGTGAAAGAGAGACGGGAGGACAACCAAGTGATGGAAATTTACATCTCATTGGCTCTTCTGCTATTCAAATGCCTATAGTAGTGGTAGTTCAGTCGCTAAACTGTGCCTGACTCTCGTGACCCCATGGACTATAGCCCTCCAGGCTCCCGTGTCCATGGAATTCTCTAGGCAAGAATACTGGATTGGTTGCCATTTCCTTCTCCAGGAGATCTTCCTGACCCAGGGATCGAACCTGGGGTCTCCTGCACTGCAGGCAGATTCCCTACTGACTGAGCCGTCAGGGAAGCCCACTCAGACCACTGTAATAGAAGGCATAACTCTCCTGACTCAATAGTTTAATCTGCTACCACTGATAGCTCTGCTGAAACGAATGTCTGATGCTCTTACACAGCCTGAAGCTGATTCCCACTGAACATATTTTCCCCACCCTCTTTAATCCATTTATTAATCCATTTAAAAAATGTTTATGCTCTCTCTATATATAATGATCTTACACATACTCACATATTTTAAATATTCAATATCTAATCAGGTACCTAACAACAAGCATTCCTGAATAAAATATTCCTTGAACTAAAGAGAAAAAAGAATAACATTCTGTGCCTGTCTTCAAGAAAATCCCTGTTTGTTAGGGCTCCCTAGCATTATTTGCTTGCAGCATCATTTCTTCAGATATAAAATATATCACAATCTTCCTCAGACTTCCATCCTCACTCTCAAAGTGACACATCTGGAAACTGACACAAATCCTCAGTGTTAAATAAATGTAAGTGTTTAAAACGAAGACTGCAATATCAGAAATGCTGTATTTAAATAAAAACCACCATCTGCAAGACAAAAGAGTAAATCATTCAATTTTTCACCTTATATTTTTTTTCTTAAAAAACAGTGCAATACATCTTAAATCAATTCACTGCCTGTTGCAGAGAGTCCCAGTGATAGATCTATTTTATTATTGTTTGCTTCAACACCTATTTCCCTCCTTTCTTCTGACTTCTAGCAACATTCTTAAAACCATGCTTACAAACAATAAATACTAAAAGCAGTGGCACTGAAGCATGACATACTCATTCTCTTCGAAGACTGGTTACCACCACAGCACAAAAGTCCAGCTCTGCACCCTCATAAGTAACATTATTTCTATTTAAAAGCTCCCGGAGGAGACAGAAGCAGCCATGTAATTATGTATCTGCAGCCACTCAATCTGCCCCGCTTCCTGCTCATAGACAGTGTGCAGGACTATGGAAAACATTAGTCATTCGGTCTCACAAATCCACTCCAAAATCAAAGCTGGGGCTTCGGTTGTGTGTTTTCTTGTTTTGCTTTCTTTGTTTTATTTCTCATCCTGGGAAAACACTAGGTTTCACATTCCCTCCCTTAAACTTGCTACGAGAATGAACACCTAAACAATAATTGTACCCCATCAAGAACTGGGCAGCTCAACAACTGCTGAGAAAAGTATGTTTGACATTTTTCTCCACAAGACTCCATTCTCAGTTCCTGTACCGGTTCAGTGAACACGGCTATAATTGAGAGAAGTCCAAATGCCAGGAAAGAGTCATCCTACAGGAAATATATATATAACATATTTTATGCAACTCATTTTAAGTGAAACTAGTTTTTCCATATTCATATTAAAAATAGTATTTGGCGGCATTTTCTTATTAACATTCTAAATTTAAAAAATGAGAACACTTTCAAGTATGATAATAAGCAAATTATGATACTGTTCACTAATTATTTCCTACTGTTCTGTGGTATCAAGATGTAATTTAAAATTATAATCTTTTTCCAAAATCTCCCACTCTCCAAGATTTTTTTTTTCAGTCAATAAAAAGAATCAAAGATTTTTCAGGACAGAGATCTTTTCTCTTGTTCAAGGGTGGAAAAAATGTTAAAGCCTCAACCAATTACAAAATAGAGTATTTCAAAATAAAATTGTGTCCACTTTCCACAGCTCCCCTTCATAGTCCCAAAACCCCTTTGTAGTACTAACCCCACAGGCTAGCAAACAGTAATTTAAAGATTTCATAGGAATATATGAAAATAGGTGTCTTCCACTGAAAACAGCTCATTCATTAGAAGCAAAAATTAATTTTTTGAGAATAAAAAATACAAAACTAAAATTGGAAAAAAAAAAGTAAAATAGCCCTTCATATATCCAAATACCCTAAAATCAAATACTAATACTAACTTTAGGTATTTGAGTTACATAAAGTCTCTAAAGTCAATAAATGCATTTTAATTTTAATTTCCAAAAAGTATTTCTGTAAAGATTATTCCTCTTACATCTAAAACAGTCAGACTAAAATCAAGAGTTTTGAGATACTGGCTGAAATGTGTGTTACTGGACCCAATTTCTAGCAATAAGTGAAGTGAAAGTCACTCAGTCACGTCCTACTCTTTGCAACCCCATGAACTATACGTTTCTTGGAATTGTCCAGGCCAGAATACTGGAGTGGGTAGCCTTTTCCTTCTCCAGGGGAATCTTCCCAACCCAGGGATAAAACAGAAGTCTCCCGCGTTGCAAGCAGATTCTCTACCAGCTGAGCCACCAGACCCACAGAAACCCATATAAAATTTTTTTCACATCACTATTAGGCACATCAAACTGTCTTAAATGTCTACTGATGCATATACTGGTTTTTAAATAAAGTTACTTGAACTCATAATCAAGATTTTTTTTGCCTTTTTAAAAGGATAAAATGACCATATCAAGAATTCAATTTTATGTTTCAACTTTTTGAAAATTTAAATATATTTATTTTTCATAAAATATTTCTATCAGGATAATATCATGTAACAATACATCTCCCTTCAGATTATTTTTGTATTCAAAGTGACCTCAGGAATCTCTAAGACACATCAGCATTGAGAAAACACTTCAGAAATGTCCTTCTCTAAAGGAGGCCTTCAGTTTCTTTTTAAGAACAATGAGATGTTCATTTCAGGACATGAAGAGGCAGAGATGGCTCAAAGAGTTATATATAGAAGTTGCTAAGCAACCTTGGGGCTTTACACGAGTTATGTTTCAAGCTTGTACCAACAAGAGGGATTATTCCAAGCATCCCAGCAGTATTCCCCAGAGCTGATGATGCTCACTTAGTTTTGGGCACCAAAGTGCTGTTGTGCAGCTAGGATACTTGGCTATGCCTTGATAACTTCAGTGAAAGGTGGCAAGGGAGATGAAGGGGTATCAGTAGGGGGTTTCTGGTCCAGAAATGATGCCCATGGTGATATTCAAACCAACCAAATTATTAAATTGAGGCACTTCAATGGGAAGGATACTTGGTATTCTTCAGCAAAAACATAAAAACACAAACTTTGCTTAATTCCTCGGCAAAATGCCCTTCAAATCGGAATTTTGCAAATGGCACATGTCTCTTCCTTTGGTGCAATATGTGTAACATCTAAAGGAAACCCAGAGATCTTATAGTTATTTGAGAACAAATGAAAGTCACAGATTAGTAATCTATTACAAGAAACAGGAAAAAAAAGTCATTAATTACGTAGTGAGTGTTAGAAAATCTTTAAACTAATAGATGGGAATTTGACCAAGGAATTCCCATAACAATAAACTACTTTTTATGACATGTTATCAATCCATACATGTCAATTTTCTACACTTAAATGTTTAGCTATAAATAATTTTTTAATCACCTGACATTGAATAATCACTGCATAATGTAAAGCCAAGTATCTCCGATTTAGTTTGTCATCTGATGAGAAACTTCACCAGTTTTTAAGTTAAAATACAAAACAGAATATGAGTGTCAATATAAAATGAACTCCTAGCAAAAATAGGGGGGTGGGGAAGCAGGCAGTATATTTTTAAGCTTCTTTTGGAAGATAAATTCATGCTGAATAAACTGAAGTGACATTTGGTTTCTCATAAATTCCAGCTTGTCCTGATGGCCTCCAAAGTAACAGATTCTTAAATGTATTTTCACTAAAACTGACACCTAGCCAGAATTGTCAAAGCATAAGATTATTTTTAAAGATGCTTACAGAATAAACAATCATATTAGCTAGTTATACAGAATTATCAATTAACTTCCCAGTTAACACAAAGTTAACTTAATAGTTAATAAAAATTAGTTTCCTGGCAGTATCTATTTTATTTGTATATTAGCTGTTAGATCACAAACATTATAATACATTGCAAATGAGCCAAATGATATAATATTACAAAGGGGAAAAAGGAATGCTATCAAACTTACTGAATTTAAGATGTCTCACTAAGCAAGAATCTGTCTCAAATAAAATATAGAAACAAAGACTCAGTCATCCTAAAGACAGTTACATACATTCAAAGTAATTCAAACTTTAGGAAAAATATAAAATTTAATAATTTATAAAGTAAGAACTCTATAGGTAGGGGTGAGGAAGAACTATAACAATGCAAAGAAACTGACTTATTCCAACTAATACATTCATGTACTTTCTAATTACCTTGGCCACAGACCTACCTTAACACAGACAGTTCACAGGAAATCACCTCTAATTTTTTCTCTAAATAGCAGAAACAGGCAGGTATTAAAAGAAACTAAAAGTAGTAAATCTGGCTAGCAGTGAATTCCCCAGTCTCAAGCCAACACCTTTAGTTTAGCCAAACATTGCAATAGAATCTATAATAGAAATATATCCTAATTAATACTTAATCATCTAAAAAAATTTAAAAAGAAGGGAGGGAGGAAGGGAAGGAGGAAGGAAGGAAACTAATGCTCCAAAGAAAAATGTACCATATGAAAAACCATTATTATGAAATAAATTTTAAAACAAATCACTACTCGTGCCCTTGCCAGGTTCCTCTGTCCATGGGATTATCCAGGCAAGAATACTGGAGTGAGTTGCCATGCCCTCCTCCAGTGGATCTTCCTGATCCAGGGATAAACCAGGTCTTCTTACATCTCCTGCATTGGCAGGCAGGTTCTTTACCACTAGCGCCACCTGGGAAGCCCATACAAAATGATATATAATAACAAAGTGAAAGTGAAAGTTGCTCAGTCCTGTCGGACTCTTTGTGACCCCTTGGACTATACAGACCATGGAATTCTCCAGGCCAAAATACTGCAGTGGGTACCCTTTCCCTTCTCCAGGGGAACTTCCCAACCCAGGAATCAAACCAGGGTCTCCTGCATTGCAGGCAGATTCTTTACCAACTGAGCTATCAGGGAAGCCCCATATAATAACAAAAGAAGTGATTAAATGTTTATCATTAAAAATGTGAGGAAACTCTTTAAAGTGTTCAAAATATGAAGAATCTTTTCTATTTTTTTCCTCCAAATTCACCATCCAACTTCTTCCACCTTATCTTCAAGAAGCTGACATACGTGGGCAGTATCAAAAGGAATCCATGTCCTTCTCTGCATACAACTCCTCTCCAGCTGAAATGTAGCTCCAAGTTACTATTAGGTCTAGTAGAAACTAGGATTCCCTGGTGGCTCAGATGGTAAAAAATCTGCCTGCAATGCAAGAGGTGCAAGTTTGACGCCTGAGTCGGGAAAATCCCCTGGAGAAGGGAATGGCAACTTCAGTCTTCTTTCTTGGAGAGTCCCATGGACAGAGAAGCCTGGTGGGCTACAGTCCAGGAGGTGGCAAAGAGTTAGACATGGCTGAGCTACTAACACAACAACAACAAGTAGCAGAAATTAACCACCTGTCCATTAACATCAAGTGACAAGAGATTTGAACTGCCCGTGTTGCAATGGGTGTTATCTGACTCACCACATCTTTAAAATGGACATGCAGAATGGAATTCCATTACAAAATGGAAGTGGTAATATAATACAGAAGACCGAACCCAAGCAGGTTCTGAAAACAAAAGTAAACTAAACTGTATAAATTAGTGATTCAGACCACCAAGACACTTGCTTCTACTATATAACGGCCTCTCTAAATCTACACATTTGGCTTCAAGGGGAGCTTTTGGTGGCCAAGAAACAGATGAAAAAGCATAAGCCTGCATAATGGATGCATCTGCACAGCATGCTTCATACTTAGGAGCACACTACAACTCTACTCAGTGGTAACCTCCTTAGTGAGCAAGACTGGGTTGCACAATACACCTGGTTTTCCACATTGACTGGAGTAAAAAGTAACTAGAAGTACAGTTCTGGAGAAGGAAATGGCAACCCACTCCAGTGTCCTTGCCTGGAGAATCCCAGAGACGGGGGAGCCTGGTTGGCTGCCGTCCATGGGGTCGCACAGAGTCGGACACGACTGAAGCGACTTAGCAGCAGCAGCAGCAGAAGTACAGTTCAACACTGAATTAATGGGCTAGCAGCTATGTGGTCTGGCCAGCAACATATAAACTTGGAAACAGAAATTTAAAAATCAGTGACAGAGAGGTATGTTGATGGGCTTCTAAGAACAAATACAGGAGCATGGTGCTCTCCTGCCCCACGTAAATACCCCATCAGAGAACATACGTGAAGGGGCAGGCTCTTAAACTAAAGTGAACAAGTTGACCTATTCAGTGGATGTCGGTCACTCGTTTTCCTCAGTGAATACAGTTCTTCCTCATGTACCAAGTTGTGAGGGTGGCAGGAATGGATGCTCTACATGGATTCAACAACATGGTCTTCCTGTCATCCAAGCTAAGCTGACTACCACCTATGCTGACTTTGCTGCCAGTCAAGAGCAAGCTGGCTCCATAAACCCCTAGAATGTTACCATTCTCTGGGATGAACAACTAACTACTTGGGAGTAGGGGTGATTACACTGAACCTCTCACATCAAAGAGGGGCTGCATATTCTAGGTATAGATGACTTTGATGTTTCCACTGGTATCACCATTCATCATCTAACACTTTATCAGTGGCCATGTTGCATGACACAACCCTGCCTCTTCCCAGAGGGCCTATTATACACATAATGAGGTTCAGTTCAGTTCAGTCACTCAGTTGTATCCGACTCTCTGCCACACCATGGACTGCAGCAAGCAAAGCCTCTCTGTCCATCACCAACTCCCAGAGTTTACTCAAACTCATGTTCACTGAGTCAGTGATGCCATCCAACCATCTCATCCTCTGTCATCCCCTTCACCTCCCACTTTCAATCGTTCCCAGCATAAGGGTCTTTTCAAATTAGTCAGTTCTTCGCATCAGGTGGCCAAAGTTTGGAGTTTCAGCTCCAGCACCAGTCCTTCCAATGAATATTCAGGACTGATTTAATTTAGGATGGACTCATTGGATCTCCTTGCTGTCCAAAGAACTCTCAAGAGTCTTCTCCAACACCACAGTTCAAAAGCATCAATTCTTTGACAATCAGCTTTCTTTACAGTCCAACTCTCACATCCATACATGACTACTGAAAAAACCATAGCTTTGCCTAGACAGACCTTTGTTGACAAACTAATGTCTCTGCCTTTTAATAAGCTGTCAAGGTTGGTCATAACTTTTCTTCCAAGGAGCAAGCCTCTTTTAATTTCATGGCTGCAGTCACCATCTGCAGTGATTTCCAAGCCCAAGAAAATAAAGCCTGTCATTGTTTCCACTGTTTCCCCATCTATTTTCCATGAAGTGATGGGACCAGATGCCATGATCTTAGTTTTCTGAACGTTGAGTTTTAAGCCAATTTTTTCACTCTCCTCTTTCATTTTCATCAAGGTTCAATCCAGTTCAGTCACTCAGTCATGTCCAGCTATTTGCAACGCCATGAATCGCAGCACGCCAGGCCTCCCTGTCCATCACCAACTCTCGGAGTTTACTCAAATTCATGTGCATCGAGTCAGTGATGCCATTCAGCCATCTCATTCTCTGTCATCCCCTTCCCCTCCTGCCCCCAATCCCTCCCTGCATCAGAGTCTTTTCCAATGAGTCAGCTCTTCACATGAGGTGGCCAAAGTATTCAAGTTTCAGCCTCAGCATCAGCCTTCCAATGAACACCCAGAACTGGTCTCCTTTAGGATGCACTGGTTGGATCTCCTTGCAGTCCAAGGGACTCTCAAGAGTCTTCTCCTTCTCCAACACCACAGTTCAAAAGTATCAATTCTTCGGCGCTCAGTCTTCTTCACAGTCCAACTCTCACATCCATACATGACCACTGGAAAAACCATAGACTTGGCTGGATGGACCTTTGTTGGCAAAGTAATGTCTCTGATTTCAATATGCTATCTAGGTTGGTCATAACTTTCCTTCCAAGGAGTAAGCGTCTTTTAATTTCATGGCTGCAATCACCATCTGCAGTGAATTTGGAGCACAAAAAAATAAAGTCTGACACTGTTTCAACTGTTTCCCCATCTACTTGCCATGAAGTGATGGGACTGGATGCCATGATCTTAGTTTTCTGCATGTTAAGCTTTAAACCAACTTTTTCACTCTCCTCTTTCACTTTCATCAAGAGGCTTTTTAGTTCCTCTTCACTTTCTGCCATAAGGGTGGTGTCATCTGCATATCTGATAGTGATAGTGATAGTGATAGTGATAGTGATAGTGATAGTGATACTGAAGTCACTCAGTCGTGTCTGACTCTTTGCGACCCCGTGGACTGTATGTAGCCTACCAGGCTTCTCCATCCATGGGATTCTCCAGGCAAGAATACTGGAGTGGGTTACTGTTTCCTTCTCCAGGGGATCTTCCCAACCCAGGGATCGAACCCAGGTCTCCTGCATTGGAGGCAGACGCTTTAACCTCTGAAACACCAGGGAAGCCCTCTGCATATCTGAGGTTACTGATATTTCTCCCAGCAATCTTGATTCCAGCTTGTGCTTCTTCCAGTCCAGCGTTTCTCATGATGTACTCTGCATACAAGTTAAATAAGCAGGGTGACAATATACAGCTTTGATGTACTCCTTTTCCTATTTGAAAACAGTCTGTTGTTCCATGTCCAGTTCTAACTGTTGCTTCCTGATCTGCATACAGATTTCTCAAGAGGCAGGTCAGATGGTCTGGTATCCCCATCTTTTTCAGAATTTTCCACAGTTATTGTGATCCACACAGTCAAAGGCTTTGGCATAGTCAATAAAGCAGAAATAGATGTTTTTCTGGAACTCGCTGGCTTTTTTTTTTGATCCAGCAGATGTTGGCAATTTGATCTCTGGTTCCTCTGCCTTTTCTAAAGCCAACTTGAACATGTGGATGTTCACAGTTGGCGTATTGCTGAAGCCTGGCTTGGAGAATTTTGAGAATTACTTTACTAGCGTGTGAGATGAGTGCAACTGTGTGGTAGTTTGAGCTTACAAATAGCTGTGAAAAGAATAGGAGTGAAAAGCAAATGAGAAAAGAAAAGATATAAGCATCTGAATGCAGAGTTCCAAAGAATAGCAAGGATAGACAAGAAAGCCTTCCTCAGCGATCAATGCAAAGAAATAGAGGAAAACAACAGAATGGGAAAGACTAGAGATCTCTTTAAGAAAATTAGAGATACCAAGGGAACATTTCATGCAAAGATGGGCTCAATAAAGGACAGAAATGGTATGGACCTAACAGAAGCAGAAGATATTAAGAAGAGGTGGCAAGAATACACAGAAGAACTGTACAAAAAAGATATTCATGACCCAAATAATCATGATGGTGTGATCACTCACCTAGAACCAGACATCCTGGAATGTGAAGTCAAGTGGGCCTCAGGAAGCATCACTACCAACAAAGCTAGTGGAGGTGATGGAATTTCAGTTGAGCTGTTTCAAATCCTGAAAGATGATGCTCTGAAAGTGCTGCACTCAATATGCCAGAAAATTTGGAAAACTCAGCAGTGGCCACAGGACTGGAAAAGATCTTTTTTCATTCCAATCCCAAAGAAAGGCAATGCCAAAGAATGCTCAAACTACCACACAATTGCACTCCTCTCATCAAGGTTACACTTAGGCAATTCACTGGTATTACTAGATGTTTTATCACCCAAACGTACTTTTCAACCCTTTAAAAAATGGTAGAATGGCCTGCTGAAGGCTGTTATGATGACATTTGTTAGGTGACAGCCTAAGAGTTTCAGCTACTGTACTTTGTAAACAACTCACCTGCCAGTGCAGGAGACACGGGAAGCAAAGGTTCAATCGCTGGGTCGGGAAGATCCCCTGGAGAAGGAAGTGGCAACCCACTACAGTTTTCTTGCCTGGAGAATCCCATGGACAGAGAAGCTTGGCGGGCTACAGTCCAGGGGTTGTAGAAAGTTTGGACATGACTCAGCACACATGATGAAATACAGTATAGGCTTTAAATTAACAGCCAAGATACACTGTTATCTCCTCCATAGACAGAATACAGGTATAGGAAACAAATGGGGAAGATGAGCATAGCCCCTCTCACTATCATATCTGACAAGGAACAGGGAGAATTTTGCTTCATACTGGAATTTTAGGCTCAGTATATCTAGAGGTTCCAGTTCCCAAAGAGAAAATTCTTCCAATAAGAAACATGGTTATATCTTCAACTAATTGAAAGCTAACAGCTCTTTGTCCACCTTGTGTTCTTCATGCTACTGAGCCACGGGAAAAGGAGGAGGAAACTGAGATACAGTTTCACAATGGAGGCCAAGGAGTATTCTGGAAAGCCTTACAGTCCCAGCAAGGAAAAGCCCAATAAAAACAAAACCACAAAGGACTCAGATCCTATAAAAATGAACCTCTTAAATGTTCCCATAAAGGTTCTTCTTGCAAATAACTCCATCCAGCCCAGGTGGAGGGTAAGGGGAGTAGAAGGAGGCATCTATGATTATAACAGAACCTGCAGCACCTATGTTTTGTATCACATAATCATATATTTTCTTTCCTTTTTCCTCTGTGCTATCTTATATGAAGAATATTAGTGGTAATCAGGGCTTTCCTGGTGGCTCAGACAGTAAAGAATCTGCCTGCAATCTTGGAGACCAGGAATTAATGTTTTATATTTCAAAGAGGATATAACCAGTTTGGTATCACCTGATGACAAAACAGCTAATGGGACTTTGTGCACTGCCTGTGTTGGAATCATAAGCTTTTTACCTTAAAAAAGCATAAGAGCATAGGCACAGAGGGAAAAAGGGCAGATTGTGCCAGACATCTTTCAATTGTCCCTGCAGGCCCATTCTCCATCATTCTGCACACTGTTCTCTGCCTCAAGAATATGACCTGTATGGACTGTATCAACAGACTTCTGTTGTCTAGAGGGTGTGACTACTGGAGAGATCCAGAAAGACAACACAGAGAGGAAGGCAAGTCAGGATATTTGTTATCCAGGCGTCCTTGCAATTGAGTTGTCCCTGTCCCTGGACCAAAAACCACTGACTGTCTCAAAACAGATGACTTTACCTGATATTCTCCTTTCCGATTATACTAACTATCCCTTTCCATTATTCCTTCTGGGCTACAGATGGTAGTAACTAAGAAGCCAAGCCCTGGTCACTCCATTATCCACTGTGGTTTCCCTACTATTGTATCTTTATAAATAAATCATCATTAAGATGACATTATTTTGATTGCCATCTGTTTCCTGTGGCAGACCTGACAGATACAATAAGTCTAAAAACTTATCTTTATCCCCAAATAAACTTCTATTTCCAAATTAGTCTATAGGAAATAATAGGAAAAACAAAACCAAAACAATAACAAACAAAAAAAAACCTTTCAGATATACTAGTCATAGCACCATGAAGAAACTGTCTGCTTTATCTCTTCATTGTTGCAGCAGAGCATCTAATACAATGTCTGACATATAGCAAGCATTAAAACACAATTGTTAAATCAATGAATATACATGAACACTACGAGAATTGCAGTGAGCCATGCCAATAAGTAAAATGAAATAGAAAGCCTGCTATTAATCAAGATAATTATCACTCACGAACAGGACATTAGACTACAACATAGCAACTTTTATGTTAGCCGAACATACACAGCAGGCCCATTTCCATCCAAAGTAACTAAAATCCCAGATTCAACTATATTAAAAAAATATATTCCAAATAAATATGGTCATCGTTCCTACCATCTATGAAATTTAAACATTTAAACCTGCAAGCTACAAATATTGACATCCAAGTTCTAGTACTGTTCCTATAACTAGATGATAGCCACAGCCCCGGTCACCTCAGTTCTTCCCTCGTTTATGACAAAAACCTCAGAGATATCCTTAATTCATCTCTTTTTCTCATATCCAATCCATTAGGAGGTCCTTTTGACTTAGTTTTTCTAGTGAATCCAAAATCCAGTCACTCCATTGCCACAATACTAGTCAAACCGCTATCGTCTTTCACCTGGATTATGCAAGAGCCATAACTCTTCCTGTTTATGTCTTTGCTCCTACAATCTTGTACAATACAGCCACTCAGAATAATGGTGATGGTTAATTTTATAAGTCAACTTGAATGAACCATGAGGTATCAAACATCTGTCTAATGAGGTATCTAAATTTCTGGTTGTGTCTGTGAGAATGCTTCCAGATTAGCATTTGAACCAGTAGACTAAGTAAAACAGACTGCCCTCTGCAATGTGAGGAGGTATCATTCAATCTTTTGAGAGCTTCAGTAGAACAAAAAGGTGGAAGAAGATGGAATTCACTCTGGCTGTCTGACTGTGGAGCTAGGACATCGATCTTCTGCCTTTGGATTAAGATTCATAACATCTGTACTCCTGGTTCTCAGGCCTCTGGAGTTGGACTAGAACTTACATCATCTGTTTTCCTGGTTCTTAAAGCTTTGTATTTGGTGTAAGCAACTTATAGTCACTAAGCCGTGTCCAACTCTTAGCAACTCCATGGACTGTAGCCTGCCAGGCTCCTCTGTCCATGGGATTTTCCAAGCTAGAATATTGGAGTGGGTTGCCATTTCCTTCTCCAGGAAATCTTTCTGACCCAGGAATCAAACCTACAGCTCCTTCATTGTGGGTACTTGTTTATACTTGGACTAAAACTAAAAGGCCAGCTTTCCTGGGCCTCTAGCTTCAGAGAGCACATCAGGGGACTTCTCAGCCTCTATAATCATATAAGCAATCTCCTCATAATAAATCTTCACGTGTGTGTGTTTGTGAATGTTTGTGTATATTGATCTGTTTCTCTATAGAACCCTGAGTAATACAGTAATCATTTTAAATTGTAAGTAAGATCATATAATTTCTCTGCTTAAAACTCTCCGGTGGCTCCTCATGTTACTGCCAGTAAAGGCCAACCAGCCTTTACAGTAATTCACAAGCACTTGTATATTCATTCTGATCCTTCACTTTCTTCTGTCACTTCTTACTGCTCTGTCACTAACTCATTATTCCAAACAGACTGTTCTATTTCCATTTTCCTGAATATTCCAGACAAATCCCTGCCTACGGGCTTTTGCAATGGCCATTTTCTCCATCTAGAAAGCTCTTCCACAGATAGATATCTAAGTAATTCCCATTCAGGTCTATGCACAAATGCCAGATTCTCTCAATAGTTCTGACTTTGAAAAAACCTATTTAAAACTACCCCTTCATTCCAATGGCCCTTGTACTTCTCTGTTTTCTTTTTGTCATAGCATTTATCATCTCATATGTATTAGATTTATCACGTACTATTTGCCTCCTGTGTAAGAAAGTAAGCTCCTTAAAGTTATGTATTTTAGTCTGTTTTGTTCATGCTTAGATATCAAATCCTTACAACAGCACATGACGGATTGCTCTCTCTTCATCGCTATGTCCTTTTGTGACCCCCATGGACCTAGCTCACCAGGCTCCTCTCTCCATGGGATTCTTCAGGCAAGAATACTGGAGTGGGTTGCCATTTCCTACTCCAGGGGGTCTTCTCAAGCCAGGAATTGAACTAGCATCTCCTGGATTGGCAGGTGGATTCTTTACTACTGAGCCACCAGGGAAGCCCCCAGGACAGAAAGTGGACTCTAAATAAACTGCCGAAATGACTTCTATTTCTCTACTTGAACAAAGGGTAAGACTTGGACAAATCTGCCTCTTTTACCTATAGAATTATTCATTTTATGCAGTTATTTGTTGGTTTACTAAACACAAACAAGATTTTGCTTGTTTAAGAGTATTAGGTATAATCTAGTATAATACATTTAAGGATAGGAATATCCAGATTTATTTCTAAAGTTTTCTAAACTTTAACACTCACTTTAACAAGTAAGTCATTAAACCATAGAGTTGTATTTTTAAACAGCACAGTAATTTTTACACATGGATGTGTATATGTATAAAATAAGTATACTAAATTCCATAGTCTTTTTTTCTAGTTGACAACAAAAAATAACCAGTATTTAGAGACAAAATCAAGTCAAAAAGCTACAGAAATGTGTGTTTCAGAGGTCTGCAACTGTGTCAGTTGTTCAAAGTGAATTTTCTTTTTCAAATTAATACGGAATTCTTTCTTTTTATTTAACTAAATACCATTCATTTGGAAAAAGAAAAAAAAAGCCCTACAGACTCAGAATTGTTGAACCAATATTTGAACACTGTATGTAGATAAGTTACCAGATTAAAGCAGAGTTCACCATCTACTTTCGGGCACACGTGAGTCTCACCAAGGCATCTAGACTACTTGAAACAAGTAGTCTCCTCACTCTTCAGATACAAAAAGCATGATGGCCTTAGTATGCTGGCCTAGTATGATGTCTTCTAGATATTCAAATGATTAAGTTCTGTATCCTCTAGATATTCAAATGATTAGTTCATAGATACAGAACCACAGATACAGAACCAATATTAGACATATGGAGATTTATTAAAGGAACTGACTCACATAGTTATAGAGACTGAGAATTCCCAAGATCTACAGTGAGCAGCAAGCTGGAGACCCAAGAGAGACAATGATTTAGTTCCAGCTTGAACCTGAAGGCTTGAGAATCAAGAGAGCTGGTAGTGTAAGTTTCAGTCCAAGTCCAAGTCTGAAAGGCAGGAAAAATCAACATCCCAGCACTAATACACTTAGGCAGAGAGAGGGAATTATCCCTATTCCACTTCTTTTTGTTCTGCTCAGGCCTCCCATGGACTGGATTAGACCCACCCACATTAGAGAAGGCAATCTGCTTTACTCACTCTACCAATTCAAATGTTTTTGTTGTTGTTCAGTCCACTTAGTCTTGAGGACCCCATGGACTATTCTCACTCAAAAATATCCTCAGAGAGACATCGAAAGCAAAAATGTTAAGCCAAATATAAGGGCACCCCATGGCCTAGTCAAGTGGATACATAAAATTAGAAAAGTCCCTACGAAACCTATTATGATAGAGATCAAGAAAATGATCATTGCCCTTGCTCTAAACAGACAAAGGTGTTCAGCCCTTTTGTGACTTGAAAGCCATCTGCCCTCTGATTGTCTTAACTGGTAAAGGTAAAAAAAAAAAAAAGCCAGATCAGTTGCTGCATACAAGTTGCCAAAGACTGTATTGATACTACATTTTAGCAAGCTAAGCAACTAACTGATTAGATTTCCTTAGTCTATATTTATTCTCCAAGATCCATCCATCAAACCAGCAAACCAAAAAGGAAATGTTATAGGAATCTCCACTGCTGATCCCTTCAAGTCTTTGAAGGTGGCCCTGCTCATGACAATCTTTCCAGAGATGCAACACTTCTTACAGTTTTTGTTAGTGAGAGGCAGTTTCAGAGGCTTCTACTTAGTCCTTCCTAAATAGTCCTGATTCCACAAAAAGTCGACGTGAAAACTGGCCCATTCCCATGTCTATTGCTGTCTATTGCCACTGAAGCCACAGGAAGCTGGAAAACACACACAAGATTAGGCTGACAAGCCATTGGACCCACACTGATGAAGAGTAAGTGACCTCCATAAGCCTCAGCTCTGACTGATGGGCCACTGTGGCATTTACATCCCCAAGAAAAATTCAGAACCAATTTTTATTAATTCTCAAAAGTCTGGGCTTTTTCCTGGTAAACACCAATTGCCTTTGGGAAAGCCTTAAAAGATTTAAAGTATATATTGTTGTAGCATTTTATGTTCCTTCTCAAGGGAAATCAGCCTCTCCTTTAATCAGGAAAAGTTGTTCTCCCTGTTTCAATAATACCAGTCAAGTTTCTAATCAACATACCTAGAATTTCCCCAGTTATATCGACTAGGTAAAAATTCAGTAATCAGTCAATGTATCACAGTCCTAAAGACATGGTGATCAGTTAGTACACACCACAAAACCCTGTATTTCAAAAACACTGACTGCTATTCCACTCATGATGCCTATTATTGAAACCAGGCAGAACCCTGTGGAACCCTGGACAAGAAAGCCTTACTGTGTCCCCTGTTTCATGGTTGTAGGGAATACCTTTCAGCCTCCATGACCTTCCCAGAGTTTCAAAAGGCAGGTCCAAACAGTTGGAAGGGAGGAGATGCAAAGGGAGGAGCATCAGGGTCCTGGTTCTACCTCAAGGGACACACACAATATTGTTGAGCTCATCTACAAAACTAAAACCCACAACAAATGGAAGATGTTAGCATTCTTCACTCCAGAGGTCATAGTTTGTTAACCTCCAGAAGCTCATCAGGAGACCACCTGAAGCCAAATTAAAGAAGTGCATGCCCGCACACAACCTTGATCCTTATCAGCCACTCTTTCCTTGAACCTTTGCTATAAAATTCCGCACCAAATCCTGCTAGGTTTGGGACACACAATTTTTTCTAACCAAGAGTTGTGTCCCCCCTTGGCCTGAAAAAGCAATAAAGCTATTCACCCAAAACTCTGTCTCCAAGATTCCATTCAGCACTGGTGCAGAGAGGCTGAGTTTTCAGCATCAATATGACAACTGACAACTACAAATTGGCACATTTGCCATCTATCTTCCTCCTCAAAGATTGAATCCTGTGCTGCTGCAGCTGCTGACCTTCAACACACCCTGAAGGGCATTCAGGGGAGAGAATGAGGCACTCTGTGTTCCAGGAAAACTGGTGGAACAGGTCTCAGATAGATATTTTCAGGAACGGATTTCATGATCCCAATCCTTGCATCTCCTCTTATCTACTAAAGCACTAAATCCCTTTATAGTGACATCAGCTCCTTCTGACTTACAGAAAACCTTTTGTAAGATAAGGGCTTGACTGCATGAACTCCCCTTTCACCAAAATCACATATACTGACCTTTCCCCACTACCTCTTTGGAGCAGTTTCTCAGAGCTATCTGAGGTGCAGTCTCCGAGCTTCAGTCCTCATTTTGCCCCAACAAAATTTAATTTGCAACTCTCATGCTATGCATCCTTTTTGGCCAACACAATTATAGCTACTTTACCAGTGAAGCCTAAGCACTGCCAAAGCATTTTGCTACCACTCCAGAATCCTATAATCCTCACTGAAATCAATGAAGCTAGTTCAATGACAGCATATCCCAATGACATTTCCCAGCCTAAACCTACCAAAGGTCTGTTCACCTCATCAATACACTTAATTTTTAATCAAAGGTGTGCTATCTCAGAGCAGAGTAACAAGGTGAATGACAAAACTGTCCATGATAAATCTATTCTACTATTCCCATCTTCCTATGCCTTCTTCCTTCCACCACAGCCTAAAAATGTTCAGGCATCTCAACTTCATTAAAAGTACCCCACTGCTGAGTCCAAGTTCTAGTCAAATAATCAAGTGAACTGTTAGAGCCATTTCCAGAAGCTCCAGCTAATATATTAAATCCAGATTCTTAAGAACACTTATATCAATAAATTTGGTTCCATCTGAATTAACTATATTCATATCAGTATGTTCCATCTTCCTCAGTCTACTTTTCTTGGCATTCAGCCCAGTACATTACTTCCAGGTTGCTGCTGATACAAATTACCTTGCTTAGCTGATATGCCCATCATCCCTGTGAAAAGTCTAGATATGAAACACTAGGCTCAGTTACGGGCCTGAAGAAATCAAAAGAAACAAAAGTAGATCTGGAAGAGAATAGTATTCCTTTTGCTAAAAAACTTACAAATGATCTCCATGCATCTGGTTTATTTGTATTCATTTTCATATTTGGCAATCTCTTGAATCAGTGCTTTTCTTTTCCATTTACACAACTACCACCCCATTCTAAGATACCGTAATCGCTTACCGGAGTGCTGAAATTACCTCCTAACACTCTGAAAATGTAATTGTTACATACCATTCAGCCAAGGAAACTGTAACAAAAACATGAAGACATCGAAGATTATGAAAAGATTTACTTTCTTAGAAAAACAATTCTTGCAGATATATGGAAAATAGAACAGGGTAGAGTACAGAAGCAAGAAGGCCAGTTCCAAATTGGATCAGACATGGATAGTGGCTTGAACTAGAATACTGGCACCAGAGACATAAAATAACTGTGACATTCAATAGGACATATTTTAGTGAGATGGGACATAGGAAAGAAGGGATACAAGGATGGATGATAGCAGATTTCTACTGAATATATATGTACTGTCATTGACCTGAAAGAAAGAAATGGCAATTTCCAAGTGTAAATTTAAAGGTCAGAAAAGGGACTAGGGTATAGATATAAATTTTGAAATGAATCTATTGTTGTTATTGCTGTGGAGTTACTAAGTCATGTCTGACTCTTTGCTACCCCATGAACTGCAGCTTCCTAGACTCCCCTGTCCTTCAGTACTTCCTGGTGTTTGCTCAAATTCATGTCCATTAAGTCAGAGATGCTATCTAGCCATCTCATCCTCTGCCACCCTGTTCTCCTTTTGCCTCCACTCTTTCCCAGAATTGGGGTCCTTTCCAATGAGTCAGTTTATCACATCAGGTGGCCAAAGTACTGGAGTTTCAGCTTCAGCATCAGGCCTTCCAATTAACATTCAGGGCTGATTTCTTTTAGGATGGACTGGTTGGATCTCCTTGCAGACCAAGGGACTCTCAAGAGTCTTCTCCAACACCACAGTTCAAACTCATCAATTCTTCAGTGCTCAGCTTTCTTTATAGAACAACACACATCCACACATGACTACTGAAAAAAACCATAGCTATGACTAGACAGACATATGTTTGCAAATTAATGTCTCTGCTTTTGAATATGCTGTCTAGGTTGGTCATAACTTTTCTTTCAAGGAGCAAGTGTCTTTTAATTTCATGGCTGCAGTCACTATCTGCAGTGAATTTGGAGCCCAAAGAAATAAAGTCTCTCACTTTCCACTGTTCCCCCATCTATTTGCCATGAAGTGATGGGACCAGATGCCATGATCTTAGTTTTCTGAATGTTGAGCTTTAAGCCAACTTTTTCACTCTCCTCTTTCACTTTCATCAAGAAGCTCTTTAGTTCTTCTTTGCTTTCTGCCATAAGGGTGGTATCATCTGGATATCTGAGGTTATTGATATTTCTCCCAGCAATCTTGATTCCAGCTTGTGCTTCATCCAGTCAAGCGTTTCTCATGATATACTCTGCATATAAGTTAAATAAGCAGAGTAACAATATACTGCCTTGATGTAATCCTTTCCCAATTTGGAACCAGTCTGTTGTTCCGTGTCTAGTTCTAATTGTTGCTTCTTGACCTGCATACAGATTTCTCAGGAGACAGGTCAGGTTGTCTGGTGTTCTCATCTCTTGAACAATTTTCCAGTTTGTTATGGTCCACACAGTCAAAGACTTTGGCATAGTCAATGAAGCAGAAATAGATGTTTTTCTGGAACTCTCTTGCATTTTTGATGATCCAACTGATGATCTCTGGTTCCTCTGCCTTTTCTAAAACCAGCTTGAACATCTGTAAGTTCATGGTTCACGTATTGCTGAAGCCTGGCTTGGAGAATTTTGAGCATTACTTTACCAGCGTGTGAGATGAGTGCAATTGTGCGGTAGTTTAAGCATTCTTTCACATTGCCTTTCTTTGGGATTGGAATGAAAACTGACCTTTTCGAGTCCTGTGGCCACTGCTGAGGATGTCAAATTTGCTAGCAGATTGAGTGCAGCACTTTCACAGCATCACCTTTTAGGATTTGACATAGCTCCACTGAAGTTCCATTACCTCCATTAGCTTTGTTCACAGTAATGCTTCCTAAGGTCCACTTGACTTTGCATTCCAGGATGTCTGGCTGTAGGTGAGTGATCACACCATCGTGGTTATCTGGGTCATGAAGATCTTTTTTTGTACACTTCTTCTGTGTATTCTTGCCACCTCTTCTTAATATCTTCTGCTTCTGTTAGGTCCATACCATTTCTGTCCTTTATTGAGCCCATCTTTGCATGAAATATTCCCTTGGAATCTCTAATTTTCTTGAAGAGATCTCTTGTCTTTCCCATTCTTTTGTTTTCCTCTACTTCTTTTCATTGATCACTGAAGAAGGCTTTCTTAGCTCTCCTTGCTATTCTTTGGAACTCTGCATTCAAATGGGTGTATCTTCCCCTTTCTCCTTTCCCTTTTGCTTCTCTTCTTTTCACAGGTATTGGTAAGGCCTCCTCATATAACCATTTTGCCTTTTTGCATTTATTTTTCATGGGGATGGTCTTGATCCCTGCTTCCTGTACAGTGTCAGGAATCTCTGTCCATAGTTCTTCTGGCACTCTGTGTATCAGCTCTAATCCCTTGAATCTATTTGTCACTTCCACTGTATAATCATAAGAGAGTTGATTTAGGTCATACCTGAATGGTCTAGTGGCTTCCCCTACTTTCTTCAATTTAAGTCTGAATTTGGCAATAAGGAGTTCATGATCTGAGCCACAGTCAGCTCCCTGTCTTGTTTTTGCTGATTGTATAGAGCTTCTCCATCTTTGGCTGCAAAGAATATAATCAATCTGATTTCGGTACTGACCATCTAGTGATGTCCATGTGTAGAGTCTTCTCTTGTGTTGTTGGAAAAGGGTGTTTGCTATGACTAGTGCGTTCTCTTGGCAAAACTCTATTAGTCTTTGCCCTGCTTCATTCCGTATTCCAAGGCCAAATTTGCCTGTTACCCCAGGTGTTTCTTGACTTCCTACTTTTGCATCTAGTCCCCTATAATGAAAAGGACATCTTTTTTGGCTGTTAGTTCTAGAAGGTCTTGTAGGTCTTCATAGATTCTTTCAACTTCACCTTCTTCAGCATTACTGTGATACTGAATGGTTTGCCCTGGAAACGAACAGAGATCATTCTGGCGTTTTTGAGATAGCATCCAAGTACTGCATTTCGGACACTTTTGTTGACTGTGATGGCTACTACATTTCTTCTAAGGCATCCTTGCCCACAGTAATAGATATAATGGTCATCTGAATTAAATTCACGGATTCCAGACCATTTTAGTTTGCTGATTTCTAAAATGTTGATGTTCACTCTTGTCATTTCCTGTTTGACCACTTACTATTTGCCCTGACTCATGGACCGAACATTCCTGGTTTATATGCAATATTGCTCTTTAGAGCATCTGACTTTACTTCCATCACCAGTCACATCCACAACTGGGTTTTGTTTTTGCTTTGGCTCCACCTCTTCTTTCCTTCTGGAGTTATTTCTCCAGTGATCTCTAGTAACATATTGGGCACCTACCGACCTGGGGAGTTCATCTTTCAGTGTCCTATCTTTTTGCCTTTTCATACTGTTTATGAGGCAAGTATTCTCAAGGCAAGAATATTGAAGTGGTTTGCCATTCCCTTCTCCAGTGGACCACATTTTGTCAGAACTCTCCACCATGACCCGTCTGTCTTGGGTGGCCCTACATGGCATGGCTCATAGTTTCATTGAGTTAGACAATGCTGTGGTCCATGTGATCAGATTGGTTAGTTTTTTGTGACTGGTTTTCAGTCTGTCTGCCCTCTAATGGAGAAGAATAAGAGGCTTATGGAATCTTTCTGATGGGAGAGACTGACTGAGGGGGAAACTAGTTCTTGTTCTGATGGGCAGGGTGGTGCTCAGTATATCTTTAATCCAATTTTCTGTTGAAGGGCGGGGCTGTGTTCCCTCCCTGTTATTTGACAGGAGACCAGTCTATGGTGGAGGTAATGAAAATGGTGACCTCCTTCAAAAGGTCCCATGCCCTGCTACACTCAATGCCCCAGACCCTGCAGCAGGCCACCGCTGAGCACATCTCAGCACACCTCTGCTGAGATGCCTGAACACTCACAGAAAAGTCTGGCTCAGTCTCTTGTGGGGTCACTGCTCCTTTTTTCCTGGGTCCTGGTGCCCACGAGGTTCTGTTTGTGCCCTCTAATCTTGTTTCCCCTGTCCTGTGTACACCCTGTGTAAGTACCATAAGTTGGAAAGTACTAATTTAAAGCTTGGTAATAGATGAAATCACTTGAGGATAAAAACCTAGAGAAAAATTCTAACTATAATTATGTATGTGATACTTGCTCTCTCATTCTTTAGCATCATAAAAATTGTATACCCAGGAATGTAATGCCAAGATCACTTTATCATCCATAATTCCTTATTACCATCAATAATATTTACTGACACTTCTTGCCAAGCAGTCTTCATACAGATTATCTCATTTCAAAATTCCAATAAAGCCATTATTATAATCCCCATAGTAAAGATTTTGAAAATTGAGACTAGGGAAGTCTCAATTGAGACTCAATAACTTATCCATGTCACATAACTAAGAAGTCAATAAGACTCAATAACTTATCCATGTCACATAACTAATAAGTCAGGAAGTTGAAATTTGAACATAGGTCAACAAACCCAAGTCTCAGCTTTTCATTACTGCAAATCATGCACATATTGTCAGCCTATCAATTAACCAGTTTATATGTCTTAAGCAAAATACTTCATGTATTCTGTGTATATGCCCTTAAAAGTTAGAAATTTATCTATATATTCATTATCAAGTAACTTTCAATACTACCATTTATCACTGAATTACTCTTATAACCTCCAAGAAGGCAATAACTGCTGCTCAAGAACAAAAAGTACAGGCACATCACCTAAAATCAAACATTCTGGCTGGTAAATACTGAGTGAGCTAATGCCTGCTGCAGGAGAGGTTGAATGTAAGAATCTAACTTTCCTTAACAGAAAAATAAAGTAGCTTACTCTGCCCATCAACTTAGGCAACACAATAATGTGGTCACACAGATTCTGCAGCTGACTTGATGTTAAGTGTTTTCATTATCAGCTTGAGTCTATTCCATGAGGCTTCTCAAACAGGTAAACCAATATTTCCTTGGCATGTCACCATTTGAGGACAAATTTATATATTCTGCTTCTTTAGAAAAATATTTCTGCCGACTTTCTTATTTTTAACCATAAACATATACCTAAATGTTATATAAATTAGGCATGGCTTTTGCTTCCTGTTTTCCCTGTTATGTGTTCAGTCATGTCTGACTCTTTGCAAATCCATAGCCTATAGCCTGCCAGGCTCTTCTGTCCAGCGGATTCTCCAGGCAAGAATACTGGAGGTGGGGGTTGCCATTTCCTCTTCCAGGAGATCTTTCTAACCCAGGAATCAAACCTGCATCTCCTGCATTGGTGGGTGGCTTTTGCTTAAGTTTCTAAATTTTTTTTCTAAAGCCCATAACAAGCAAGTAAGAATACAAACTATATTATAGTACTTCTACTTAACCCTATACTTTTCCATGCATTTGTCTAATTCACACCTGTATTTAATTTTAGCTTCAAGAAAATGTGATATTAAATATTAACAGTGACTACTACTTATTTCAGTGTTTAGTATCTGACAGGCAACACACTGAATGCCTTAAATATATCTTCCCACTAAGTTAATCCATGGAACAACTCTGGCACATAAGTATTTTTGCCTCATTTTCACATATGAAGAAACTATGGCTCCATGAAATAAAACAGTCTCAAAGCAGAGCCAAAATTTAAACCTACTCTTGCCCCCAAATCTACGTTCTTGTTTATTATGTGCACTTCCTCCCCTCTGTAAAATGTACAAACTCCTGTAATAATCACTTCTACCGAGCAGCCTGCTAACATATATTTCCTTGCATTAATTTTCTCCAGGGGATTACAAGAAAATAATTTCTTTCTCCAGATTTGTGGACATATAAGTAGTAGATGCTAGATGAAAATTTAGCTGGCAAAACAAATGATTTTCTAATTGGAAATCTAAATCATGATTTGGTTGCAGTGAATTCCTGATATGTTAATTCTGTTCCACAGACAAAAGAAAAGAAAGAAAAAGCTCTGAGAGACATAAGGAATGTGCTTTGAAGCACAATATAACTTCTACTGAAACAGAATACCTGTTTATTTTAACATGGGATATTGTAGCACAATGTGAAGATTACTAGACAGAGTTAAGCACTTACAAAGAGAAATTTTACCATCTTAGATAAGCCATTCAAAGTAGCAACAGCACAGGCTCCTTAATTGTAAAGCAGAGACAAAGGCACAAAATCAAACTTAGCTGAAAAATGTGCAAGAATTTGATTGGCAGTGATACATTTTTATGCATTACAAGCACTACAGTAAAAAAAAAAAAGAGAGAGAGAGAAGAAATTCTAATTCTTATAATAAACTAAATGACTGATTTCATTGAGAACATAGGTAAATATGTTTTGGTAACTAATGTGAAAGAAAGAAAATAAAGGGAAGAAAGGAAGGAAGCAAAGAAGGAAAGGAAGAAAGGAAGGAAGAAACCTGATAATCTTGGGATGGAGGAAGTGGCCAATACAGTCACCAACTTCAGGCATTCATTGGCCTTGCTACTCAAATTTTGATCCAGCAGCATCATCTGGGAACTTGTTCAAAGAGCACATTCACAGGCCCCACCCCAGACCTACTGCATCTGCATTTTAACAAGATCCACAGAGGATCCAGAGGCTGGGTTCTTGGCTATTTGTATTGTTAGAGAAAGAAAGCAAAACCTCATAATGACTCAAGCTTTCTCTTAAAATTGTCAATCCAGGCCTTATGATGTGGCTTTTGGCTAGTGACTGCAGCAATTTCGCTCAATTACAATTCTCTTCACCCACTCCAGTATTCTTGCCTGGAGAATCCCTTGGACAGAGGAGCCTGCCAGGCTACAGTCCATGGGGTAGCAAGAGTCAGATACGACTTACTGACTAAACCACCACCACCACAATTCTCTTCTGCCTAGTGTATTTGCAGTTCACCATTGAACAGCACAGTGGGGTTAGGGGTCCCCACCCTCCACACATAGGAAAGTCAGTATGTGACTTACAGCTGGCCCTCCCTATATGCGGTTTCATTATATAGAGGTTTCCTTTGTGATTTCAACAAATCTCCAATGATGTAGTAATATAGTATTTACTTGTGAAAGAGATCCACATGCAAGTGGACCAATGTAGCTTAAACTTGTGTTCTTCAAGAGTCTGGTGTGTGAGCTACATCACTTCAGTCATGTCCAACTCTTTGTAACCCCATGGACTGTGTAGCCCACCAGGCTCCCCTGTCAATGGGATTCTCCAGGCAAGAACACTAGAGTGGGTTGCCATGCCCTTCTCCAGGGGATCTTCCTGACCCAGGGATCAAACCTGCATCTCTTATGCCTTATGCATTGGTAGGCAGGTTCTTTACCACTAGGACCACCGGAGAAGCCCCTCTTCAAGGGTCAACTGTAATTAAAAGTTAGGTGGTCTCCAACAAATGACCTGGTAGTCCATGAATTTGTTTTGTTTTTGTGAAGGGTTTTATGTTTTATTTTGGCTTTTTAAGAACCAACATTTCTTATGAGTGGACATCAGTTTAAAAAAAAAAAAAAAAACTTTTCCCTTCCATGACTTAAGTGTAAGTGAAGTCACTCAGTCGTGTCCAACTCTTTGAGACCCCATGGACTATAGCCTACCAGGCTCCTCTGTCCATGGGATTTTGCAGGCAATAGTACTGGAGTGGATTGCCATTTCCTTCTCCAGCGGATCTTCCCAACCCAGGGATTGAACCATGGTCTCCCACATTGCAGAGAGATGCTTTACCGTCTGAGCCAGCAGGGAAATCCCACAGCTTAAACCCTTCTGAATTCTCAATTGGCTGACCTTGGATCATCCTGCAAACACCATCATTCACATATATGTGTGTGTGTATATATATATATATTATATATATATATATATATAATATAAAAATGGGCTTCCCAGGTAGCACTAGTGGTAAAGAATTCTCCTGCCAATGCAGAAGGCATAAGAGAAGTGGGTTCAGTCCCTGAGTCAGGAAGATTCCCTGGAGAAGGGCATGGCAAACCACTTCATTATTCTTGCCTAGAGAGTCCCAAGGACACAGGAGCCTGGCGGGCTACAGTTCATAGGGACACAAAGAGTCAGATATGACTGAAGTAACTTAGCACAGATGTACTATATAAGAGTATATATGCTGTGTGCTAAGTCCCTTCAGTGGTGTCCAACTCTGTGTGACCCTATGGACTGTAACCCACCAGGCTCCTCTGTCCATGGGATTCTCCAAGGCAAGAATGCTGGAGTGGATAGCCATACCCTTCTCCAAGGGATCTTCCCAGCCCAGGGATCAAACCCACTTCTCTTGTGCCTCCTGCATTGGCAAGCGGGTTCTTTACCACTAGTGCCACCTGGGAAGCCCACATATAAGAGTATAACACTAAGTTACTAGCACCTCTCTCAATATCACTTGACTTCTAATTGGCTGACCAGACAGAAGACCAATTAATGGCCAAAGAACCAAATGGAACCAAGAAAGCAAACAGGAGGAAGGAAAGCAGGATACTTGGCTCAGATAGAAAGACTCAGTTACTGTGAAAACATGGCTAGTATCTAATAAGTGTATTAGGATCTCTACTCTTCATGAATTCATTCACTCAGGAAACAAATACTTTCTTTTCTAACAGGCTCACTGGAGTGGGTTCCCATTCCCTGCTCCAAGGGATCTTCCTGACTCAGGGATTGAACCTGAGTCTCCCACACTGCAGGCAGATTCTGTACCATCTGAACCACCAGGGAAACAATAGACTCACTCAGTTCAGTTCAGTTCAGTTCAGTTGCTCAGTCGTGTTCGACTCTTTGCAACCCCATGAATCACAGCACACCAGGCCTCCCTGTCCATCACCAACTCCCGGAGTTCACTCAGACTCACATCCATCGAGTCCGTGATGCCATCCAGCCATCTCATCCTCGGTCGTCCCCTTCTCCTCCTGCCCCCAATCCCTCCCAGCATTAGAGTCTTTTCCAATACCATACACCAATTCTACTATATGGTGCTACACAGAAACATCACAAGGCAACATAAAGAAATCAAGTATAAATTATTTTCAGCCTTTCATAAGGATGCCTTCAGATTTCTGATGATGAAGCAAGGAGGAAGATGAAAAGAAATGCCTTAGAGTCTTGTCTAAAACATTATTAAAATGAATGCTTAATTGTTGGTGTGACAACCACTTGTATTTCTCCTGTTTGGAGTAAGCATTGTATTTATGGTTGATTCTTGTAAGAAAATCTAAAATGCAGTGCGTGCATGCATGCTGAGTCACTTCAGTCATATACAACTCTGTGCAACCCTATGGACTGTAGCCTGCCAGGCTCCTCTGTCCATAGGATTCTCCAGGCAAGAAAACTCGAGTGGGTTGCCATGCCCTCCTCCAGGGGATCTTCCCAACCCAGGGATTGAACCCATGTCTCTTAAGTCTCCTGCATTGGCAGGCAGGTTCTTGACTACTAGCACCACCTGGGAAGCCCCCTGAAATGCAGTAAATGCTCAATATTTTTTTTCCTTCTCAGTTCTTACATGAACCTCACACGCATTATTTTTCTCCAAAAAAAAGAAATCATTATAATTACTTCCAGTTGAGAAAGGAAAAAAAAAAAAAAGTATAATGATTTCTTCCCATTCTACTCAATAAATGACTTATATGTGTCTATAACCAGGCCTCTGCCTTAATTCCCAAGAACCCTGAAACATTCAATGGTTCCAGTCTTTCCAAATTGAAGATAACAAATTTGTGGAAACCTGTGCTATTTATATTTTACCTTTCCCAGTACTTAAATTTAATGACCTCCCCCCCCCCCAAAATCTACTTCCTAATTTTAATCATATAGTCCTCATCATTGAAAGTGAGTTCACTAATAAATGACCACAAGTCTGATGGCTTCATTGGGAAATCACAATGAACTTCTATTACATTTCCTAAAAGTGTTGGAAAACACATGCACACACACACAATTTGTTTAAAATCTAAAAACTATTTTTTTTCTAAAAGAATCCATCATAAACAGAACTAGAAAAATCTTAGAGAATCATTAAAGACAATGTTTGTGTGGCCCTCAAATTCACATCAAAACCCTAACCCCAATGTGATGGTGGTATCAGGAGGTGGAGTTTTAGGGGTGTGATTCGGTCAGGACTGTGGAGCTCTCATGAATGGGATTACTGTCCTTATAAGAAGAGATTAGAAGGAGCTTGCTTCCTCTTTCCTTCTCTCTCTGCCAGGTGAAGATACAAGAAGAAGACAGACAGCTCCAAACCAGCAAGAGTGACTTGATCTTGGCCTTTCCAGCCTCCAGAACTGTGAGAAATAAATTTCTCCTGTTTAAGCCACCCAATCTATAGTACTCTGTTATAGCAGTCCACACTGACCAAGGCAGCAATTTATCAGCCAAACCTGACTAGTTACTGAATAGAGGTCCAGGCCACTAATTATTCAGCCAATTATTCTCACACACAGACACATGCACACACACAAACACACACAAGAAAATGCTAAGAGACTGGGATTCAGAAAGTTAAAAAAAAATAGAGCCCAGAGTCAACAAAAGTCATGTAGCAACCCAATCTGGCTGTTTATGGCTTATTCTCATTGTTACTAGGTTATAACTGAACCTTAAACAGTAAAGTAAAATAAAACCACAATGGCAATAATAAATTGCAATTAACTAACAATATATCTATATGAAAACATCGTTTTGATGTCATAAAATATTAAGTGCCTAAAATTTTAATACTATCATTTTATTTTCCACCTGAACTTCCCACTAGTGCAAAATCGACCACTAATAATGTATAATAGTCAGTAGCATTACAAGTTTGAGAAATATTTTATTCAATAAAATGTTGGATATTTTTAAGCCTAAGAAAAAGTATTCAGACCTGGAATGAATCATGATGTGATCAAGCCTCGGTTGCATTTAAACGTGTAAATTCTGTTCTAAGCTTTTCCACTCCACTTGAGAAAGAGCAACGACAAGATTCCCAAATGCCAACACAGATGGAAGTTGAGAGGAACAGCAATGAAATTTAAAATGCAAACCATAACCCAAAAAGAAGTATTCTTCCTTTCTCATTTTTAACACTATGCTGACTATCCCCCAAGAAAGGAAAATCCCCATTTTCTCTCATGTTTGTATACAGATATCAGCTCAGTGAATGGGAAAACCTTTATTTCAACTCAGACAAGACATGATATAAAAGCCATTTCTATACACACACAAATGCACACATAATATATATGATATATACAAATGTATAATACATATTTATAGCATGACCAGAGTTCTCATTTTATTTTAACCCTGAATCTCTCTATACATATGATTCCTAGAATGTCTTGAAAGCCTTCATCTTATTACAGATGTTTCAAAATCTCAGTGCAAGCCATTATCAGCTAATAAGAGAACAATGGCTTTCTCTTGTATGCCTCTGTTTACCAGACTTTCCCCATTAAAACCTAAATCCCTCAAGAGAATTTCTTTATTACAGGATTCAGACCCAAAATAGCTTCTTCTCGGCTTAAAATTCTATCGTATCTCAAGCCGAAATCAAGCCTAATTCTTGATCATTTGGGAAGGCAATCCAGGAAATTTGTTTCATTCACTTTTAAGATACCAAAGAATGTGCTGCCTATTAAGTGAAACTGAATGTCTTTTATTTATCAGTGAAACAGTCTCTTATTCTAGCATGAATACTGTTCAAGAAAATTTTGTGGATGACTTTAAAACTTCAGGTGGAAAGTTAGAATTCTATTTATTAAGAGAAGTCTGGCTTACAATCTAGAAAACTAAAACAGATCTGAAATAAAATTAAAAACAAGGTATGTTGCCTCCTTAGTAATAAAAATAAAATAATAATTGTGTGAGCCACAGCAACATCGACAAATAGAAGGCACAGTTATCTCAGCATTTGCTATGCAGTAAACACACACAAAAAAAGACATTCCTAGCAAATCTATATAGAATGTTACCAGTGAAGGTGAATGAAGCCAGCAAGGATAGAAATTATTAGTGGCCTGGCTGGAAAAGCATGTTGGGCCTGAGGCAAAAGAAGTTTTTTTAAATAGCAGAGTGTTCTGAAATAGAAAGCATGTTAAACAGAATTGCCTGAGGACTGTTAGGAAATGAAAAATTACACTAACTGCATTGGGAACAGCAGCCTGATAAAAGCACAATGCACAATTACAATCTTCTTCACGAGTAGTATTAGACACGAGAAAGGTTAAGCTGTATGTGAGAAAGGTTATGCCCACCACAGGCCACTACATGATAGAAGAATTACTTTCAAACGTTTCTAGGGACCCTCCAACAACTATGGCAATAAATATTTCTGTATTTCTAATATTACAGAACAAGCTGGGCTAGGCCCCCAGTCAATATCTATTTGCAAAGCACCCCTGGCATGCAAACCTTTACTCTAAGCTCCATGGAAAACACTATAAGGCAATAATGCGTTCCCTCAACATATTCTTCTCTTCTTAAATTCAAAACACACAGCCAGCAGCATCCCAGGGATGCTCAGTGAGTCAGCAAGTTCTGAGCAGCTACACTGTGGAAAACAGAAGTCTGAGCTAGATGGAAAATAGTATTCCACAGAAAGAATCTGACCGCTCGTGAGGGCAGATACATTCATAAACAGGAATGTTTTTAGCTACTATTACAAGGGTCACTATTAAGTATACAAAGTGAGTAGGTACAAAATGAGTGAAAAGTATGAAGGCTGAAGAAACTATCATCTAGAGGAAATTAAAGCAAGCTGTGAAGAAAAGTGCATAAAACCCAAAACATGTATGTGTTCATGCACACAAACACCCACAATATTGTCATTACTTTGAAAAGTGACCAATCCTTCCAACCCTCTTCTCTTCTAAGTAGAAACCAGCTCAGGAATAATGCAAGTCATAATGAGTCACTACACATAAGCAAGATTCTCAGGACAAGGAAATTAGGAACAGCTGTTACTTGGGCTGAGTCAAAGTGAGGCTGCATATCCCAAAAGGTCTAGGACTATTAGAGCATAGAGGAGCCACCTGATCTCAGTTACTTCATCAAGAAAGACTAGATTTACCTTGGCTGACCCAGGTTTTTGTTCTGTCTTGTGTGTGTGTGTGCGTGTTGTCTGTCATGGGACAAAAGTAATGCATTTAACATATGAAAATATAACACAAATAAGCAATCACTTATATGAAAAGGGGAAGGTGGACAAGCCATGCCAAATAATCTAGGAGAAATATGGCTACGTAAACACCCACAGGGTTTAGTATGTGGCATATCTGCATGTTAACATTTAAGCCACCATCCATTTATCTTTTTTCAAGTATTAAAAAAAAAAAGTTACCAGTCAATAATTTCTGACTCTGAGTCTCAGACTAAATTAAAATCTCTCTAGGTCTACTTGTTTCTGTTACCATGAACACAGGGCTGATCGCATCTTTCTCCCTTCTTAATCTTCCCCTTCAGTGTCTTTTGGGTCATACCAACTCTTACCATAAAAAGCTCCTCTTTGAAATATACACCCTAAGGCTGCACTCTATAATATGGCAGCCACTACCCATATGTGGTTACTGAGCACTCAAAATATGGTTAGTCCCAATTGAGATGTGCTGTAAATGCAAAAAACACATCACATTCCAAAGACTTAGTATGAAAAACAAATGTGAAATATTTCATCAGTAATTTTTTAATGCTGAAACAGTATATTTTGAATACACTGGGTTAAATAATATATATTATAAAAATTTATTTTATCTGTTTCTTTTTACCATTTTAATGTGGCTAATAGAAAATTTAAAATTACATGTATGGTTCATATTATATCTCTATTGGATAGGGCTGATCTAGATGAGACACTTATGGTGGGGTCAGGCAGAGTCATTCAGTGTTCATCTGCATTTGTGCAACCTTCCTGACTGGGTGATACTCATCAAAATGTCCCTCTGACTTATTCAGGAATAGGAGTCCTTAACTTACTTAGGAACTGCCTTATTGCCTCTAAAAATAGTCCACCATCCCTTCCAAAAGGGGATTATCTGCTACAAAGAAACATACCATTATGTTATCAAATATGATTTATAAACTATTTTAGAGGCTTCAGTTCTTACACAATGTAGCAATTCTTACACAAGCACATTCTGCAACTGAACCATTTTTGCAAATAAACTTCCACTTAAAAGCAACAAAAATGTGTAAAGTCAAATTATAATTCATTATGCAGTCATCCTTCAGTATCCACACAGGAGTGGATCCAGGACCAATTTCCCCTACTCCCTACAGATACCTAAATCCACAGATGCTCAAGTCCTTTATATAAAATGGTGTAGCATGTAGTATTTGCATACAACATATACACATCCTCCTACACACTTTAAGCCATTTCTAGATTAATTATAATACCTAATACAATGTAAATATGTAAATAGTTGTAAACACAGTGTAAATGCTATGTAAATGATTGCCAGCACAAAGCAAGTTCCAAGTTTTGCTTTTTGGAACTTTCTGGAATTTTTTTATTCCCAAATATTTTGAATCATGGTTGGTTGAATTCTCAGATGTGGAACCTGCAGACTCTGAGGACCAACTGTAGTTTTAATTTAATATCTTAACTATCATATCCTTTGACTCTTTCCAAAAAAACGAGTCCCTTAGACTTTGTCCACATTGAAGACTAAGTCCTCTTTTTATAAAGAAATAATTTCAGGTACTTAAGGTAATTCAAATGAACTCCTTTGTGCTATGTATTCTTTCTTAACAGAACAGGACACGGTTTTATTTGTCTTACAATGCATTTTATGCACAAATATCATCTATAATTGTGTTTACTTATAATCTCTTCAATTAAGGCTCCCATCAAGTATGATGATGTATGTGCTTAGTCATGTCCAACTCTGCAACCCCACGGACTGTAGCCTGCCAGGCCCTTCTGTCCATGGGGATTCTCCAAGCAAGAATACTAGAGCGGGTTGTGATTTCCTCCTCCAGGGGATCTTCCCTATCCAGGGATCTTCCCTATCCAATGTACTACTGTGTCTTCTGCCACAACCCCTGCATTGCAAACGGATACTTTACATCTGAGCCACCAGGGAAGCCCCTCATCAAGTAGGAAGTGTATCTTTTATTTGCTCCACTATCATATAGAAAAATGCCTGGGACAAAGACGATAGCAAAAATTGGTTTGTTAAAGAAAAACTTAAGCCGACAGCCTATAACTCATATATTCACGTATACCTTAGAAAAATATATGTGGAGAATAATTTTCTTTATGTGATCATCACCATATCTATCTTATCCTAGAGACTAATCTAACCAGTGTGAAATTCATGGTAAGATGTAAGAAAAGTAACTTTGATAATAAAATAAAATCACTTTTACTGAAAATAAGTTAGAAAATCATTATAACCATTGAAATAAAAATCTGATTAACAATACTAGTATGCATGCGTGCATGCTAAAGTCACTTCAGTCTTGTCCAACTTTGTGCGACCCTATGGACTGCAACCCTCCAGGCTCCTCTGTCCATGGGATTCTCCAGGCAAGAATACTGGAGTGGGTTGCCATGCTCTCCTCCAGGGGATCCTCCCAACCCAGGAATGGAACACAAGTCTCCTGCACTGGTAGGTGGGCTCCTGCACTGGTAGGTGGGTTCTTTACCACTAGCGCCACCTGGAAAGCCCAATACTAGTATATATGGATTAATTATTTTCAAAAACCTAGAATATTTGCTTAAAACTAATTTGGCCCATGACAAAACTCAGTTTTGAACTAAAGATGGGACCACACTTTGCATTGCTCCTCAAAATACCATCTGATTAACAGCAGCATCAGCACTATCTGTTCAGTTTAGTCACTCAGTCATGTCCGATTCTTTGTGATCCCATGAACTGCAGCACACCAGGCTTCCCTGTCCATCACCAACTCCTAGAACTTGCTCAAACTCATATCCATCGGGTCAGTGATGCCATTCAACCATCTCATTCTCTGTCATCCCCTTCTCCTCTTGCCTTCAATCTTTCCCAGCAAACAGGGTCTTTTCTAATGAGTCAGTTTTCTGCATCAGGTGGCCAAAGCATTGGAGCTTCAGCATCAGTCTTTTCAATTAATATTCAACACCGATTTCCTTTAGGAGTTACTGACTGATCTCCTTGCAGTCCAAGGGACTCAAGAGTCTTCTCCAATACCACAGTTCAAAACCATCAACTGGAAGCTTCTTAAAAATGCAGAACCTCAGGCTCAATGCACATAAAATGATGTTTACATACATTGTAATAAAAATTATTATCATGACAATGATGATGTCTATTTATTACCAACAGAGTTTTCATAAATCTCTCTTGGATGTTTAGTGCCTCAGACCCATCATAGCTAGTAATCACTGCAGAATGTACAAATTCTCAGAAGTTCCCCTTTATTTTTCTATTAAAGTGGGTAAATTTTTAGCTATCTTATTCATAAATTTTGCAAAAATAAATGTACTACAAACAAGATATTATGTTTCATCTCATAACATGTAACCAATTTGTTTGGAAATTGACGTGCTCAGATTTCTGATTATTAATAGCACAATGAATCCCGATAAATATCAAAGTAAATATTAAGACTGAAATAAAACCAAAGCCCAATTTCAGTCAGATAAAAAGCAACTAATCTTGGGAAATATTAATATTAGCATTACCTTTNCTTTAAAAGACTTTCAACATAATCAGCTATTAGAAAAATGCAAGTTAAAACTACACTGGCCTGCCACTACAAACATAATATAAGAGCTAATATTTTTAAAAGTGTATTACCAAATGCTGGGAAGGATGCAATGAACTAGTTCCCTCATACAGTTCTGGTGGGAATACAAAATGATACCGATACCATGACAAATAGTTTGACAATTTCATACAAACATAAACCTACATTTTCTATTGTTGTTCAGTTGCTAGGTTATAGCCAACTCTACGTGACTCCATGGACTGTAGAAGAACTGTCAGGCTCCTCTATCCATGGAATTCTCCAGGCAAGAATACTGGAGTGGGTTGCCATTTCCTTCTCCATTTGCCACAGGATCCAACAATCACACTCCTACATAGTTCTCCCAAAGAAATAACATCCAAATATAATATATATATCTTAGCTTTACTGCAATATTTTTAATAGCCAAAAACTGGAAATAATCCTAATGTCCTTCAACAGGTGAATGGATTAACTGTGGTAAACCCATTTAATCGAAAACTATTCACTGACAAAAAGGAACAAACTCCTGATATATGCAATTTGAATGGATCTCAAAGGCATATTTTGAGTGAAGAAAAAGTCAGATTCAAAATCATATATTCTATGATTTAATTCATATAACATTCAAAAAATGAAAAATATTAGAGAGATATAAAACAGATTAGTAATTGCCAGAGTTTAGGGATGGAGGGAGTGGGAGTAGTTTAACTATAAATGAATGTAGAGTTCCTTTGTGGTGACGGAATGGTGCTGTATCTTCATTGTAGTGCCAGTTATATGAATGTATACTTGTGATAAAATGCACAGAAGTATATGTAAAGACTGTTGAAAACTAAATAAGGTCTGCAGATTGTATCAACATCAATTTCCTGGTTTTGAAACTGCAACACAGTTAAGCAGCATATTACCACTGGGGCAAGCTTGGCTATTAGGACAGGAACCTTCTCTGTACTATTTTTGCAACTTCCTGTGGTCTATAATTATTTTGACATAATTTTTAAATCCAGTCTAACACAATTCACACTGTATTTTTTACTGTCCTCTAACTCTAAAGTTACCTTAAACCTACTATAACCAACTTCAGTTTTGATAGCATTCTTATTTCTCTCTATTTCCTGCTTATGTGTTGTATTTCTGAGTAGAGGTTTCCTTAATACTACATGGATAGCACACAGTTTTCAATAAGGGCATTTTAGGGAAGTGAAGCAAAAAGAGACTCATTCACTTCACCCACTCCTATCACTAGCAAGCACAATTTACACAACTAAAAGAGCACTGCCAACTGAAATGGTCATACATGTAAACAAAAGCACAAGCAAACAAAAATATCAAGGGTTATTAATGCTGAAAAATAAGAACTAGAGGAGGAAAAAAGCTTGGAAATGACAAACATGAATTTGGTTGTGAATCTCTAGAATCCTGGAAAAATCAATAATCCTCTTGAGAAAAGACTGTA
Organism: Redunca redunca; assembly: GCA_006410935.1. Classification (NCBI taxonomy): domain Eukaryota; kingdom Metazoa; phylum Chordata; class Mammalia; order Artiodactyla; family Bovidae; genus Redunca; species Redunca redunca. Next base: position 415,462 of record SJYQ01004045.1, read on the forward strand.
AAACAATGAAAAAGCAATGGTAACTCACACATTAGTTACTCCTGACCTCCAAATTGCAGTATAAAATGATCATGGGTAACAGACCTATAACCTCTTAGGAAAAAAAAAAACCTAATATGACCCCACACACATTACTGATCTATTCTGATATCCAAGCGGAATCATTATGCTGTCTTTACTGTCTAAGACAAAAAAGGAGAATCCCATTCTTCCACAAATTGCTCATTATTGTCAAAGAGGAAACACTGAACATGCCAATGATGATAAAACCTATATGTGTATGTTAAGTCTATAGCAGGTATGTTCTGAAGAACAAAGCATACGCATCTTAAGCTTTTAGAAGAATAGTGTGAAAGCCCATAAACTTGTATGTAGTTAGGTAACAAAAGACAATTCATAGCTTGAAGACTGAGCATTAACTAACTTATCATCTTTAATTTAGTTCTTTTCTTCCTTTTAGCTCCACAAATACAATATTCTTCAAATAACTTAAAAATAAAGCAGATCATTTTTGAGTGAGCCCAAGAGAACTTGGAAAAATTATCAGTAATTGAAAAACTCATTTCCCCTTAAAACATCCTCATATTTTTAAGAGTAAAATACCTATGAAATTGAAAAGAGAAGACAGTGGTGCTCCCCAAATCACTGCGCCAGGTGACGGAGGTGAAACAAATAGGTTCATCTCAGACTAACGCAAGCACAAAGGTCTGTACATGTTCCAGGAGAATAATTTGGAAAAATAAAGATAGGGTAGAGCAAGTGAAAGCCAAGCCCCAGAGGCTGGTGATTCTGAGGGATTTGGCTATAGACTTCTCTCCAAAGCGGAAATGCCTGGATTCTGCTCAGAAAGATTTGTACACAGATATGATATTGGGGAACTATAGCACGATCTCACTGGGACATTTCATGTTTAGCCAGATATGGTCTCCTCAGTAGAGCAAAGGAAAGAGCTGAGGGAAGTTGTGACAGATGAGGTCAAAGGCATTTCTCAGGAGAATATGTATGCAGTGGAAAGCCCATTGATTAGGCAGGCTCACTTTCAGCTAAGGATGGCCATGACATGGGACAGCTCTAGTTATTAAGTTGCAAACTCAAAGAATGAGATGGAGTTTACAGGTAAACTAACACATCCTTGGCTAAAATGGACATAGTGAGTTGGCTTGTATTCCTACTAGGAAGATAGGTATGGTCTCAAGATATGCCCAGCCATCTTCTAAGAGTAAAAATAAAAACCATATGCTAACGATAGTAGAGCTGAAAGATAAATGACAGATCAATGCTCAGAACCAAATCACTTACCTTCACTTTCTTTGTGAGAAATACAAACCTCTATGTCCATAAGTCACAGTTTGTAGGAGTTTCTGTTCTTAGAGGGCATGTTTGATTTCTGTTACATATACCTAAATACTGATATGATACATATACCTAAATCTGATATGATCACATTCAGTAATAGGGAATGTACTTGTATTATGCAGTTATTCATAATTAAATACTACCTGTGACTAGTTGCTTATCATTTATGAAAATAAAAATAAATTACATTGATAATATTGAGTAACATATGATTTTATTAGTAAAAAAAATATTTCTCACTTGCTAAATATTTGGAAAACTTCAAGGTTACATATATAAGAAATATATATGCAGACTTGGTTTCTGATTATCACATTTTAGATTATTACCTAGAGGATATACCCAGAAACCATCTAATGACAATTTATTCCTCAATGGATCTACTAAAACACACATGAATGTTTCATTCTTTTGTTTTATGTATCATACCACAAATTCAAACGTACTGAAAATAACTGAAATCATCAGATTAAAAAAAGAGAGGATAAAATAGACAAGGTAAGACATGGGATTTAAATTTTTTCTTATTAATAGATCATAAGTTCAGACTTCACTAGATAATTCTCTCATTCACAAAATTTTAAGCTGCTATTATATATTTTTCCTACTTATTTTCAAAGTTGTTTCTGCTATTAGTAAACTCGGTATGACCATTCCTCCAAGTGTCCACAGTTCAGGAGGAAGAAATTCCCTGCAGCTGACTGATGCCCAAGAATATGAACACTGAGCAGTGACATGAAAGAAGACAAAAAAATAGAAAAGGAAGATCAACAGAAGAGTGACTTTAGGTTTCTACAGTCGAGCATTTACCTCGCTCAATAAAGGGAGCTTTGTGCTCATTATATCCCAGCACTCATCTTGCCTTCAGCTTGTAGTAAACTGGCAATTGCTTTAGGATTTTGTCTCCAAGTTAGGGATCAAAGTTTAAACATATTCTTTTCTTTCTCCATTAGATGATGATTAAAACTACCACCTCCTCACCTCATTCACACAATTGCACTGTTGGTAAAGAGAAGGCTTAAGGTAAAGATGCTGTTAAGCAGCAAAGAGCTGTGGAGAATTTCTGGTCAGGTTTTTCATCTGATGGTTAATTTCAGGACACAGGATTAAAGAAGCTTATCTTTACATATATTCCTCATCCTCAAGACACCCCTATGAGGTGGGAGCAATTCATATTTTTCTGAGAGAGAAACTAAGGTTCACAGAGGTTGACTAATTTGCCCTTGAGTTTGAAGCTATTTAGCATTGATGATAGCTAAAATTCAAACTTCATTTTGCTCTTGCACTTTGCAACATGGACACTCTGCCATATGTTCATTTTTTTCCATATTACATGTGAAGAAACTAAATTTAGGATCTAAGTTATTATGATCTTTTAAACAATAGAAATCACTACATTAGGGTAGTCACTATAACTTAATGCCAACTGCACAATAAATTAGTGAATGTAAATTGTATAACATATGTCTAATGTGGATTTTTGCCTTCTTTCGAAATACTGGGCTCCTGTTACCCTAAACACAAAACAGAATAGGGTTGATTTTGGATTTTAAGATCAAAAAACCCTGGACTCAAAACAGTAGTGAGCCTCTACTGATAAGTGGACATCAATACAAAAAGAGAGTCTACTCTTCAGTGAAATAATAAAGTCACTTTGGAATGAAAGGCACCTGATAGCAGCAGTTCTCTCCAATGAAAACACTCATGTTTTCCTTTAATATCTCTATATGCATAATTCAAGTTGAGCACATGCTTTTAAATACAAGCAGCATGATATGCTTATCAATCTAAAACAATAGCACATTTCACAGGGTCTGTGTTATTATCTCAATGATTAACTGGGGTCAGCCTGGTGGGAGCCGAACTGAATCCTCTGACAAGTTATCACTGAGTCGTTTCTCAAGAGATGATGCAGCAGTCATTCTCAAGAGATGGTGCAGCAGGCTTTAGTTTAGAGCCTAAACTAGACCAACTGCTCCATGGAGTTATTTTAAGGCACTTTGAAAATGAGAAGAGGTCAGAGCCTCTTGCCCATCACTATAAAGAATTCAGGAGTGACTCTGGAGTTGGTACAGATTTTCCTGCAAAGAACAAAGGAATCTACTATCAGTACAGAAGAGCAGGCCAGGTACAACGGGTAACTTTTTATTTATTCTTTTTTGCCTTCTAGAATATTGACATCTGACTTTCTTCAAAGTCTACAACTTGGCTAGACACTGAGAGAAAAGTGCACCATTCAGCTACAATATAAAATTCCTGCACCGTGAGAATCAATTTTTGGTGTGGCTGCTGATATACAGACTCTAATCTACATTCTAATTCTAATTAGACACCAGTGTAAAAGCTATTTTCATTTTTAAAAAAATAGGGATGTTCACTGTAATTGTGATACTTAACACAGTTGGGCTCACAAAAACCTCTCTTCCCATTCTTGAGCATGCAATTTGACCTGAGGCTCTCTTCAAACTGAATATTCCTTCAGTGATTAAACCCATAGTCTCTGTGGAGTATGGAAATATCTAATTAATAACAAATTTCTTTATTTTCTCTGGTTATTTTAAGCTTTTTACTTGAACATACATTCCTTTACCCTAGACACACAACTCCTGGTAACTACCCCTTCTTCTCTGTCCATCCATCCTAGCTAACCTTTCTAGCTTAAAGTGAGCTGACCTGAGACTTACTGCTGTAGAAAAGAGAAAAGCAAATGCAGAAGACATTCATTCGTTCATTCAACTACTATACTGTTTCCTACAGGCCATTTTTACAGTCTGAGGATATAACAGCGAGCAAAGAATATGGACAACGTACCCACCCATAGGAGCAAATAACGTAGTGGGAGACTCAAAAGAGAAAAAACACAACTGGATTACAGCAGATGATCATCCTTACAATGCAGGTTTCCAGGGTGGTAGGTAAGAGGTGGGAAGAAGGTTTGAGGATGAGAAGAGGTCAGGAAAGGCGTGTAATTCGTCTCTAGCCTGTGTAGTCAAGCATGTACAGGCACTAACAAGACAGAAGCAAAGCATGCAGCAAGCAGAAGAAATAAACTACCAGAGCCATAGCCAGACCCACGGCTAGACCAAAACATGGTCTGGTGTCTAGGACAGAACAGAGTTCCGGAAAACTTCAAAATGATATTCTTTAAACATTTGGTAAGGATCTATTCAAGTTATTCTAGTGATATTTTGGTGCCCCTTATAGAATAGTTTGCAGACATCCCAGCTACCTCTTTACATTGAGCCCCATTCTGATTAGATGGTATAGAGTGGGAAGGAAGGAGGGTACATGGATGCTAAAAAAGTCAACAGAGACCAGATAATAGTCTTCTAGGTCATGAGAAAGAGACCACACTATACTGCAAGAGCCATGGAACTGTTGAGAAGATTTCAAAAGAGAAAACAACTGTGAGCTGTTTTTATAAACCAGGTTAGAGATACTAGCAACTTGAGTATGAGGATAGCAGTAGGAATACAGTGCCACATATACTTGAAAGTAGCTAGGAGCTACTGTTGATTAGACTTGGAGACAAAAAGGAAAGGGGGAAAGGACTAATTAATACCACACATGGAGACAAGGTATAAAAGGATGATCAGGCTTGGGATGAAAAACCCTAAGTTCAGTTTTATACGCATTGAGTATTACACTTACAGTACATCAAAATTCGGATACTGATAGTAAGACCAGAAGACTAAGACCAGGGAAGATTTAGGGTGAAAACACAGACGGCAGCCTCTGTACACAGATGGAATTCTTGCGATGGATGAGAATGCCTAGGGAAAGTATGCATATAAAATAGAAATACATAAAGGAACGAAACAAAGAGCCCTGAGAATCTCTTTTATTAATGATCTGAAAGAGGCTAAGGAGAAACCACTAGAGATAACAGAAGAAAAGCAAAAGCTACAGAATCATGGCTTCAAGGATCTAATAAGTGGTCCAAAAAAGTCCAATACTAGAGATAAAGAAATATATGCTAAATTACCAAGAAGTCTTTTTTTTATGAACTTGTTGAAACAGTTTTAGTAAAGAAAGATTAATTCCAGCTACAGTGAGTCATGAGAACAACTCATCACTGGGCCAGATCTCAGGTTCTTCAAGTGTAAAACAGGAAAAACAAAAACGCACCCACTCTTCCTACTTTGTAGTTCTGTTCTAAGGATTTAATACTATAACATATATAAAAGTTACTATTTAAACTTCAAACAGAGGAGATAGACAAGTATTACTGCAACTAGGTTGTTCATCCTGCTGTTCATAAATGTGTTTTCTGTTCCACCCACACGGCTGAGAAGTCATATTTGACTTACACTGGCCAATATATGAATCAGCTGAAGTAGCTGCTTGCTAGGGAAAAGCTGTAAGAAAACAGTGCATAGTTCAACACGCTCTCTGTTGCTTGCCACTGACACTGTAGAAACCTGTTTCAAAATGAAGGCTTCATCAGCCTAGATCCTTAAATGACTGCCATGAGGAGAGCCTGACTCATGCTGGCATGTAACAAGGGGACAATTAAACGTTGTTTTAAAGCATTAAGATGTTTGAATTATGATACAGCAACTAACTGCCATATAAATAACAGGAAAAAAAAAAAGCAGAAAGCCAAAAGGAAAATTCTATCTTAGAAGGTAATCAATGAGACATCATACAGCCTATCACAGAAAATAATGTCTAATTTTTATTTTATGGCACAGAGTAATTCACTAATCATCACATTTGATTCAAAATTCTTATCGTTAGAGAAAAGGCAAGCAAGGACAAATGTATATTGAGGACTTTCTAATGAAGACACGGTCGTTGGGGAAGAATAAGACAGTCCATCAGTGAGAAAGTGCCTCCACCATCATTGTTATACTGGTGTTATTTGCACTCTAAATTTTCTTTACTGCTTAGTAAGCAAACTTTGCAACTATGTTTGGTTGTATATTTGTGTTAGGCCAAAGATACACTGCCTGAGTGGATGATTAGAAATAAACAGAAAATAGGACTAGTAATCAGAACCAAATTTTATGAAGGAGAAATTCTTTTACTCTTCAAATGCTAAAAGTTAAAGTTACTGCTGCCAAACACTAAATTACTATTTGATATGCCTAAATGGAACATGTGTGCTGGAAAATGGCAATTACTCAGAACCGAGGCCAGAAGTAGAATTCAGGTCAGAGTGAGGCACAAGGACCCATTGGACCAGCTTTTTCATTAAGAACACTGGACTGCCCCCGAGTTTTTATTCTGGCCTTTGTCCCTCTCATTAGTTCTGACAAACCATGAAAGCAGATCAAA